>JADWPL010000031.1:0-342579 GCA_016109495.1 Phialophora tarda | reverse complement strand
CGCTTAAACTTATCTTGGTACCCATCGTACTAAAAATCTTGGTTCCCATCGATGGGTACCATCGAGCAGGGTAGTAGGTATACTTACTATTACTAAAATATCTCTACTATCGCTAAGAGTTTCTTATTATAGATATTATACTTTAACTTTAGTCTAGTTATTTTCCTAGAATAGTAAGCTACTAGCCTAATTTTACTATCTTTCTCTTTCTAGTTTAGATATATATTAATCGCCTTATTAGATATATTAGTCTCTAGGAGAGCTTCCTCTTTAGGGTTAAAGATAGAGAGAATATAGATATTAGTTAAATATCTCTTAATCTCCTTAAAGATACTCTCTTTCTTTATTTTAAATATAAAGTATATCTTCTTCTTTATTAGATTAGTTAAGGGTATAGTAACTTTTAAGTATCTCTTAATAAATTATTAATAGTAGTTTATAAGACTTAAGAATATTTATACTTTCTTAACTATCTTTAGCTATAGCTATTCTTTAATAGCTTAAACTTTCGTTAGATCTAGCTTTAGCTATCTCTATAATATAAGATAGCCTAGAAATACTATCTCTTATTAGTAAAACTTATATTTATTAAGCTTTAGTAGTAAATTCTTTTCTTATAACTTTCTTATTATCTTTTTAATATATTTTATATACTTCTTATATATCTTAAAGTAAATAAGTATATTATTTAGATAAGCTAAAATAAAGTCTCTTAAATATTCTTTAAGTATATTATTAATAAGCGCTTAAAATATTATAAGAGTATTAGTTAATTTAAAAGATATAACTAAGTATTTATAAACTCTTTAACTAGTTTAAAAGGCTATTTTTTATTCTTCTCTAGCTTTTATTTATACTTAATAGTAGATATTCTATATATTAAGTATTATAAGCTACTTAGCTTTTTTAAGCTAGTTTTATAGCTCTTAGATTAGTAGTATTAAATAAATATTCTTCTTAGTAATTATATTTAATAATTAGAAGTTAATATAAGGCTTTAGGGTTCTATTCTTCTTATTTATAAAGAGTATCTTATAGAATATTTATAGTTTATTATTCTTTTAAATAAATCTCTTAGCTTCTAGATCTTATATATATTTTTATAGGAAGTTTAACTCTTTCTTAAATAGTTCTCTTAACTATTCTTTATAAGAAGAGTTTTCCTTTTCTTCTTAAAACTCTATTAAGTAGTCTTAAGATTTATACTTAAGTAGTGTAATAAGTTCTTCTTACTTCTAGAATAAATCCTTAAATTCTTTATTATAAATTACTTTATATAAAGTAAGTTCTATACTTTAAGGGTTTACTCGCTAAGGAGTAGTAATATAATACTAGCTAGAGGTAAAAGTATATAATTACTTATAATAATATAAAGTAGAATAATACTCTTATATCTAAAGGTAAAGGTTAAAGTATAACTAAGATTAACTATAAATTATTCTATAGTATAGACTAATCTAACTACTATATAGTTCCTTCTAGTAAGAGGACTAAGGTAGACTATTTAGGACTATAATAGTCTTAAGTAGTCCCCTATAGTCCTCTTTACACGAGACTATAGTAGACTACTATAGTCTACTATAGTCCTCTATAGTCTAGTTAGTTATATATCCCTAGCCTTACTAATAAGGCTATAGTTTTAGGGCTTTATCTAATCTTCTATTTATATCTCCTAGGCGACTATATAAGAGGTCCCCTCGCGGTATCTATAATACTTTCCCCTCTCTAGTCTATTCGCTATTCTAGTATACTTAAGGTAAGTATCTCCTCTTATATCTCCTAAATTCTTCTCTTCTATAGCTAACTATATATTAGCCTTATAACTCCTCTAAGTCTACTTAGTGTACTCGCCTTATCTTAAAAATTAAACTCCTTAATCTTCCTATAATAGCTCCTTACCTCTAGTATATCTATTCTAATAGTATCTATATTATTTATTAGAGTTATATCTACTACTTCTACTATATATAGAAGAATATCTCTTATAGCGAAACCTTCTCTAATACTAAGTTTAATAGCCTAGAGAATTAAAAGTAGGAGCTCTAACGTAAATCTACTAATATTTATAGCTAATTAGCCTAACTAGCTAACTAAATTATCTTCGCTTAGCGACTCTATACCTCCCTTAAATAGTAACTTAATAATATAATAGCTAAATAAAGCGATATAGTAAATTATAAGGCTTATCTTCTAAGGGAGCTCCCTAGTAATAACCTAATCTAGTAAGTTATTATTATATTAGAGGAGTTTTCTTTAGATAACCTCTCTTAGTCTACTTTTATAGTTAAGCTTAATAATAGTACTAATTAAGTATTACCCTTAGAAGATATTTAATAGGTTCCTATATATTCTTAGAGTTATTATATCCTAACTACTTAATTAGATAATATCTTAGTATTTTATTAAAGTAATTAAGGATATACTCTATATTATATAGTAGTTCCTAGATTTCCTTATAGATTAGTACTAATTCTAGTTTAGTGTTTACTAGCGCTTTCTCTAATAGCGATTTATAGAAAACTAGATAAATATTTATACTAGTAGATAATTTTATCTTAAATATAATTAGCCCTAGCTTCCTTTTAATTTTATATAGTTTAATTTTTATATAATTAAGTTTATTTAATAGCCTTATTATTTTAATATTTTTTTATAAGATATAAACTTTCTCCCTCTCCTAAAAATCTAATCCCTTAAATCTTTTTTTATTTACTTATTTAGTAGTTTTTTATTAAATTTTCTATAGTTTCTCCTTAAGTATTCTATATAATAATTATAGTTTCTTTACTAAGATTTTTATCTTTTATATAATTAGTTTTATTTCTCTTAAGTTCTTATTAATATTAGGGTATCTCCTATAGTTCGTATAGAATAGCGAGACTCCTACTACTAATATTAAATTATTATAAGTAAATTATACTACTAGTAGTAGCTCTATTTAGTTATTCTGTTAATAGTTTATATAGTATTATAAGTATTATTTTAGTATTTAATTTATTCTCTCTATTTACCTATCTATTTATAAGTAATATACTATAAATAGCTTTTAATATATACTTATTAGGTCTATAAGGGATTATTAGAATTATAATATAAAGAGCTTATCTCTATTTAATTTAATTATATCTAGTATACTATATTATATAATTACTATCCTTATTAGAGTATATACTATATCCTCTATAGTACTAGATTCTTTTTATAACTAAAAGTATACGTATTTAGTTAATTTATTCTCTATAACTAATATTAAGTTATACTTTATTTCTATTAAAGGCTCCCTAGACTTTAGTAGTTTAATAATAAAGTCTAGCGCGATTATTAACTATACTTTATTAAATAGTTTAGTTATTTATAATAATCTATATAGTTTATATTTAGCGTATTTAGCTTTATAGTATATATTATAGTTCCTAATATATTCTTTAATTTCCTTTCTAAGTTATAGCTATATATAGTCCCTAGTAACTAGTTTAATTATCTTATTAATTCCTTAGTAGTCTATTACCTTATTATTATACCTTATCGCTATAATTTCTTATTATTATTAAGCTAAGAGCTCTAGTTACTTAATTATTATTATAATTATTTAAGATTCTCTTTAATAAACTAAAACTTCTTTCTTCTACTCTAGTAGTATAGCTAATATAGGTTTTAATATCTTTATATAATCTACTCTTTAGCTAAGAGTGTTAGCTCTTTTATTCTTTATTCCTTAAATATAGTTAATCCTAAAGTTATAGGAGGCTAATATTTTAGTTTATTTAACTTATCTTCTATTAAGTTCCTTTATAGTAGTCTAGTATAGTAGATTCTTATAATCTATAAATATCTAAACTAAGTATTTAATACCCTTAAGGTATACTCGCTATTACCGAAATATCTCTACTATCACTAGAAGTTCCTTATTATAGATATTATATTTTAACTCTAGCCTAGTTATCTTCCTAGAATAGTAAGTTACTAGCCTAATTTTACTATCTTCCCCTTTCTAGTTTAGGTATATACTAATCGCCTTATTAGATACATTAGTCTCTAGGAGAGCTTCCTTTTTAGGGTTAAAGATAGAGAGGATAGAGGTGTTAGTTAAATATCCCTTAATCTCCTTAAAGGTACTCTCTTCCTTTATCCTAAATATAAAGTATATCTTCTTCTTTATTAGATTAGTTAGGGGTATAGTAATTCTTAAGTACCTCTTAATAAACTATTAGTAGTAGTTCGCGAGACCTAAGAATATCTATACTTCCTTAACTATCTTTAGCTATAGCTATTCTTTAATAGCTTAAACTTTTACTAGATCTAGCTTTAGCTACTCTTATAATATAAGGTAGCCTAGGAATACTATCTCTTATTAATAAAACTTATACTTACTAAGTTTTAGTAGTAAATCCTTTTCTTATAACTTTCTTATTATCTTTTTAATATATTTTATATACTCCTTATATATCTTAGAGTAGATAAGTATATTATTTAGGTAAGCTAGAATAAAGTCTCCTAAATATTCTTTAAGTATATTATTAATAAGCGCTTAGAATATTATAAGAGCGTTAGTTAAGCTAAAAGATATAACTAAGTATTTATAAACTCCCTAACTAGTTTAAAAGGCTATCTTCTACTCTTTCTTAGCTTTTATTTATACCTAATAGTAGGTATTCTATATATTAAGTACTATAAGTTACTTAGCTTTTCTAAGTTAGTTCTATAGCTCCTAAATTAGCGATATTAAATAAATATTCTTCTTAGTAATTATATTTAGTAGCCTAAAGTTAATATAAGACCTTAGGGTTTTATTCTTTTTATTCGCGAAGAGTACTTTATAGGATATTTACGATTTATTATTCTTTTAGATAAATCTCTTAGCTTCTAGATCTTATATATACTTTTATAGGAAGTTTAACTCTTTTTTAGATAGTTCTCTTAACTATTCTTTATAAGAAGAGTTTTCCTTCTCTTCTTAGAACTCTATTAAGTAGTCCTAAGATTTATATTTAGGTAGCGCGACGAGTCCTTCCCGCTTCTAGAATAACTTCTTAAATTTTTTATATTTTAGAGGTAGCTTATATATCTCTAGTCTAGCTAGAATATATACCTTTAGTTATACCTAAATTACTTTAATAGAGGCCCTTAAAGATAATTAGTCTCCCCTTTCTTTTCTATAACTATATTCTAGAAACTTAAGAGTTCTTTTCCTCTAGTTAATTATCGGGTTATAGTTAAAGAGCTATACTATACTAAGTATTATATTATACCTTAGTAGCGCTATTATATTAAGAGATATCTATTCTTAATATTATCTAATCGCTATAGATATATCCTATACCTATTCTATAATTATACTAATAGTTCGTCTATTTACTATTAATAGAGCGTAAGGTAGCTATTTCCTTATTATATATTCTTATAGCTTCTAGCCTATCTCCTTACTAATATAGTTTTAGTTTACTCTATAGTTAATTAAGGCTTTTACCTTAATCCTCGCGAGTATAACTTAGAATAATATATACTCTATATATTATTCTAATAGAATTATATATAGGGACTAAGACCTTTCCTAAAGATAGTTTAACCTCTCTAGTCTATCTCTAAGTTATTTTTTAGTAGTAACTAATATATATATCTTTATTTATCCTATTTATAGTTAATATTAGAACACTCTTCTAGAATCTTAAACGCCTTAAGGTGTACTTAAGTTATTAGAAAATCTAGATTTATATAAAATAGATATTAATACTCTAGTATCCTACTATTATAGCTAGTAAAGTACTAATATTAAAAGTATTCTATAATAAAGTCTCTATAGACTTAATAGTCTACTACTTCTTCTACTAACTCTAAGTTATACGCCTTTCTAGTTATTATAGCGTAATTCTTAATTTTATAGTAAATATAGAGGTATTATTATATAGTATACTTTAGGTTCTTATACTAATAGTCTTTCTTAATTATCTACTTAAAAGCTTTAGGGTAAATTCTCTTATTATCTATATTAGGGTTAATATTATAATAGTATTAGTAATTAGCTAATTCCTTATAGGGGTATTCCTTATTATTATAGAGAAAGGCCTTTATTAAGTAAAACCTTCTTATCTTATTATTAGTAATTACTCTAATCTTTCTAACTTTTCTTAAGATATAGGCTAAGCTATATTATATCTTATACTAGCTCTAGATTTACCTTTCTTTCTTCTTACTATATTAGATAGTAATTAAGGTTAAGGTAACTTTCTAGTATATATATATCTTCCTAAAATCTTTATACTAGCTATTAAAGTAATAGTATAAGTTAATTCGCTTTAAGTGTTATTATATAGGTACTTCTTTATTAAATATAATATAAATATATTATCTATCTATATACTCTAACTAGTAGATTTCCCTAGTTATCTATATATTAGTAATAATTCTAATTTCTTTCGCTATTTACTCTATTACTATAAATCTTTACTCTTTCTAGTTATTATCTAGTTCTAGTAATAAGTTTTTAGCTAGATTAATATCTAGACTTATCTCTTAGTTTATTATATTAAGCGTCTATATTATAGTTCCTTATATCTATTTCTATATCTCCTATAGTAACTCTATTATAATAACTTCCTTAACTATATAGGTATATAGTTAAGGTTTATTATAGTTAATTTACTTATAGAACTAGATTATTATCTAGGCCGAGCCCTAGAATTCCGCTTAAGGGTTAAAGATAGTATACTAGTACTTTATCTATCCCTAAAGACACTTAGGCTCCTCGCACTACTTATCTTCCTAAAATAGGGTAATAATCTTTATATATTTTATTATAGTCTTAATAGCGATAAATTAAATAATATTATTATCGCTAGTATTTATTATCTAGAAGCTATTATTATTTCTTTTCTCTTTAGTGTCTTATAAGTCTCCTTCTTAGGTAAGGGCTTCCTAGATCCCTTTAGTCTTCCTATTATATTAATTATTTCGTTTCCTAAGCGGCTAGGGGAACTAGCCTAAATCTATTTTATTAGAATAGTGCGTAAGGTAACTATTATTATAATAGGCGGTCTAAGATAGGGCTATATATTAATTAGTTATAGCTTCTTTATATATCTATATAAGAGCTATTATAGCTTCTTTAGGAGTAACTTCCTTTAAGTAGTCCCCCTAGGGCTTACTAAGTTCCTTATAAACTTCCTAATCTAGGTATCTCTATTATACTATTATACCCTAACTATTAATAGTTAATATATTATAAATCGCTCTATATAAGGTAAGTTCTATACTTTAAGGGTTTACTCGCTAAGGAGTAGTAATATAATACTAGCTAAAGATAAAGGTATATAATTACTTATAATAGTGTAAAGTAAAATAATACTCTTATATCTAAAGATAGAGGTTAGAGTATAACTAAGATTAACTATAAATTATTCTATAGTATAGACTAATCTAACTACTATATAGTTTCTTCTAGTAGAAGGACTAAGGTAGACTATTTAGGACTATAATAGTCCTAAGTAGTCCCCTATAGTCCCCTCTATACGAGACTATAGTAGACTACTATAGTCTACTATAGTCCTTTATAGTCTAGTTAGTTATATATCTCTAGCCTTACTAATAAGGCTATAGTTTTAGGGCTTTATCTAACCTTTTATCTATATCTCCTAGGCGGCTATATAAGAGATCCTCTCGCGGTACTTATAATATTCTTTATATTTTAGAGGTAGCTTATATATCTTTAGTCTAGCTAAAATATATACCTTTAATTATACCTAAATTACTTTAATAAAGGCCCTTAGAGATAATTAGTCTCCTCTTTCTTTTCTATAACTATATTCTAGAAACTTAAGAGTTCTTTTCCTCTAGTTAATTATTAGATTATAGTTAAAGAGCTATACTATATTAAGTACTATATTATACCTTAGTAGCGTTATTATATTAAGAGATATCTATTCTTAATATTATCTAATTATTATAGATATATCTTATATCTATTCTATAATTATACTAGTAGTTTATTTATCTACTATTAATAAGACGTAAAGTAGTTATTTCTTTATTATATATTCTTATAGCTTCTAGCTTATCTCCTTACTAATATAGTTTTAGTTTACTCTATAGTTAATTAAGACTTTTACCTTAGTCCCTATAAGCGTAACTTAAAATAATATATACTTAGTTTATTACTTTAATAGAATTATATTTAGAGACTAAGGTCTTCTCTAAAGATAGTTTAATTTCCCTAGTTTATCTCTAAGTTATTTTTTAGTAGTAACTAATATATATATCTTTACTTATTTTATTTATAATTAATATTAGAATACTCTTCTAGAATCTTAAATACCTTAGAGTATACTTAAGTTATTAGAAAATCTAGATTTATATAGAATAGATACTAATATTCTAATATTCTACTATTATAACTAGTTAAATACTAATATTAGAAGTATTTCGCGATAAAGTCTCTATAGACTTAATAATTTACTACTTCTTTTACTAACTCTAGATTATATAGCTTTCTAGTTATTATAGTATAATTCTTAATTTTATAGTAAATATAGAGATATTATTATATAGTATACTTTAGGTTCTTATACTAATAGTCTTCCTTAATTATTTACTTAAAAACTTTAGGGTAAATTCTCTTATCTTCTATATTAGGGTTAATATTATAGTAGTATTAGTAATTAGCTAACTCCTTATAAGACTACTCTTTATTATTATAGAGAAATACCTTTACTAGATAAAATCTTCTTATCTTATTATTAGTAATTACTTTAATCTTTTTAATCTTTCTTAAGATATAGACTAAACTATATTATATCTTATATTAACTCTAGATCTACCTCTCTTTTTCTTTACTATATCGAATAGTAATTAAGATTAGGGCGATTTCCTAATATATATATATTTTCCTAAAATCTTTATACTAGCTATTAAAGTAATAGTATAGATTAATCCGCTTTAGGTATTATTATATTAGTACTTCTTTATTAAATATAATATAGGTATACTATCTATTTATATATCTTAATTAGTAGATTTCCCTAGTTATTTATATATTTATAATAATTCTAATTTCTTTTACTATTTATTCTATTACTATAAATCTATATTCTTTCTAGTTATTATCTAGTCCTAGGGGTAAGTTTTCTACTAGATTAATATCTAGTCTCGCTCCTTAGTCTATTATTTTAAGTATTTATATTATAGTTCTTTATATCTAGTTCTATATTTCCTATAGTAATTCTACTATAATAACTTCCTTAGCTATATAGGTATATAGCTAAGACTTATTATAATTAGTTTATTTATAAAATTAGATTATTATTTAAGTTAAGCCTTAGAATTTCGCTTAAGGGTTAAAGATAATATACTAGTATCTTATCTATCCTTAAAGGTACTTAAGCTCCTTATACTACTTATCTTCCTAAAAAGGGGTAATAATCTTTATATATTCTATTATAGTCTTAATAATAATAAATTAAATAATATTATTATTATTAATATTTATTATCTAAAAGCTATTATTATTCTTTTTCTCTTTAGCGTCTTATAAGTCTTCTTCTTAAATAAAGGTTTCCTAGATCCCTTTAGTCTTCCTATTATATTAATTATATTATCTCCTAAGTAGCTAGGGAAACTAGCCTAAACCTATTTTATTAGAATAATATATAAGGTAACTATTATTATAATAGGCGATCTAAGATAGAGCTATATATTAATTAGTTATAGCTTCTTTATATACTTATATAAAAGCTATTATAGCTTCTTTAGAAGTAACTTCCTTTAAGTAGCCCTCCTAAGGTTTACTAAGTTTCTTATAAACTTCCTAACTTAGGTACCCCTATTATACTATTATACCTTAACTATTAGTAGTTATTTAAGTCTTCTCTATAGTATTAGCCTTTTTCGCTATAGAATTAGTTATATTATTACTTATTATATATAGCCCTTAAGTTATTTATTAGTAATCTTTTATATAGTATTTAGGTTTTCTATAAGTATAGTATAGCCCTTCCTTTCCTTATTAAGCTTATTACTTATTTCCTTAACCTTAGCTATAGCGCTCGCTTTAGCCTCTAGTATTATTATCTCTATCTCTTAAAAAGAAGCTTTAGTATATAAGATTAAGATCTATAGAATTACTATAGTTTCGCCTCTTAGTAAACTAATAGCCTTAGTGAGTATATTTAACTAGATAATAGCGCCTATTCTATTTTAATTATAGTTTATAAAGTCTATTATTAATCTTAATTACTTTATCTACTATCTCCTTATAATTAGTAAGTAGGTTTATTATCTCCTAATAAACTAAATCCTTAAGCCTATTATAGAAGATCTATATAAATATATTCTTATTCTTCTAGTTTAGCTTCTTAGTAACTTAGTTAAACTTAAAGTAGTATATAGCTATAGATCCCTTTTATTTAATAGTATAAATTACTTAGACTACTATTTATTTATTGTTAATAGTCCTAAATACCTTATAGATATAAGTCTTGAACTTTATAAAGTATTTAAAGTATACTAATATATCCTTATTAGGGGTCCTAGTATTTATATAGTTCTTTATAGTTAGCTTAAACTATATAAAGGCTAACCCCTTTAGGTATATTATAGTATATATAACCTTACTAGCTCTAGTACTAAACCTAACTAGATTAAGTTTAAATATAAGCTTAAGTTAGATTAGGAAGGTATTTAGTCTACTATAGTCTCTATAGTATAAGTCTACCTTAAGGGTATTCTTCTCCTTAGCCCCCCTAGTATTAGCTAGGCTAGCCGTAAATAGGTTCCTTAGGCTTCCTATAACTAGTTAATTAATAGTTAGTAATATTAATTAATTACTACTAGATATCCTTATTACTACTTATTAAGAGGGTAGTTAATATATTATAAATTACTCTATATAAGGTAAGTTCTACGCTTTAAGGGTTTACTCGCTAAGGAGTAGTAATATAATACTAGCCTAAGGTAAAGGTATATAGTTACTTATAATAATATAAAGTAGAATAATACTCTTATATCTAAAGGTAGGGGTTAGAGTATAACTAAGATTAACTATAGATTATTCTATAGTATAAACTAATTTAATTACTATATAGCTATAGTATTAACTCTTCCTAGTATTCTACTAGTATATTAGTATAGCGATTATACTAATATACTAGTATCTCACTATACTAGTACTTCCTATTTTAGAAGTTACGTGTTCCTCGTAACTTACCTTTAGCCTTACTAACGAGGCTACGAGTTCCTCGGTATTCCTTCCTTATTAGTCCGGGGAGGGTGGTCGCCTAAGGGCTAGTTCGTAACATCTCTTAAGTTTTTTCTATTATTTCCTCTTTAGGGTTAGCTTAATATCTCGATATTCTAGAGGGATATTTCGAATCCTAAGACTATAGACCCCTAAAATAGACCCTAATCTACTATATTATCGAAGAAACTCGAGTATTTTACGATAGGTATCGAGCGAAATAAGTGCTTAAACTTATCTTAGTACCTATTGTACTAAAAATCTCGGTTCCTATCGATGGGTACCATTAAGTAGGGTAGTAGGTTAAGCTTTCTTAGAGGGGGGGGGAATATTACGGAATAGGATATAAATAGCTAGAAGTAGTTAGAATAGAGTAGATATACGGATATAGAATAAGGCTAAGTAAGGCTAGTGTTTAGCTACCGGATTAGGAAAGGGCGCCCGCCTAGCTATCTAATTAGCTATATGTAATTAAGATTCCTTAGCGGCCTACGCGTATACTAAATCCTTAGCGAAGGATAGTATTTATCTAGGATAGCGTACGGTCAGCCCTCGGAAGACCTTTCCTTCTCTCTCTAGTTTAGTCTCTTCGTATTAAGTAATCTATACCTTTAAGTAGCGTTCGCCCTACCTCCTTTCATTAATATACCGTACCGTTACATATATAGGAGTCTTACCCTCCTCCTATACTTTAAGTTCTATTTAACCTAGAGGTCTAGGGATATATAATACTATTAAAACCTATTACTATTACTCTCTACCTATCACTATAAGCTATTCCTAATAATTAGGACCTAAGAGTCTATAATACCTAGAGCTTAGGTCGCGACATATATCTATCTTGTGCTCGATAGCCTATTGCAGAACCTTCCGGTAGGTTTATGTCCCAGACTATTCGGCAGTCCCAGTTAATCCTATCTCTATCACTAACCACCTGCTCACGCTCCGACGCCGTAACAACATTCGAAAGATGGAATTCGCCAATATTTCCTTCACCTTCAAGGATCCAGCGTCGCGCAATCTCCATTGCTATCGTATTCGCGTCTCTTTCTGCGTCAAGTGCAAGCAACACACCCGCCACAAGCCACGCGAGTGTGAACATCAACTGCCTGCCCATGGCGAGAGCAGAGACCAAATCATCACGTTTTCCGTCCAGAATCTTGGAATATTCGCTCCAGGCCTGGTTGAGCCTGCCTCTCAGCTCAGCATCTTCAACTCGCGAAGTCGCCTTCTCGATCCAAGCACCGAAAGCAGATAGATGGAGTCCGTTCTTGTTCAGAAGATGTCTGACCACTTCGCTGCTTAACACGTTGGTGGTACCCTCCCACGTCATGTTGGCTGCTGTATCACGCATGAGGCGCGAGATATTAAACTCTGGCTCGTCTGGCTCATCCATATATCCGACGCCGCCCATGGCCTCTTGGCACTCCTGCAGCGCAAGGGTACCGGTCTTGCAGATCACAGCCTTGGCCGTCGCGGTCAGAGTTCTCAGGATGATCTCTGTCTGTTCTCCTGGAGATGGCAGAGGCACGTAGCCCTTTCGTTGAATGTCCTCGGCAGGGAACCCGTTGTCGGTGAAACTCAGCAATGCAGTAGTGAAGAATGCTACTTGGAGAGCGCCTCGATGCTTCACTTCCATGTTCGCGAGCATTCGAAGGTGCATAGGAAACGTCCACAGAGGCTGATCGATCGTGGTTCGGACTTTGGCGAAGCTCTTCGCGATAGACATGCCTCGACGCCAGCAGGACAGGGCGGTGATAAAGTTGTGGGTTCTTGTGACATTCAGAAGAAGTGCGATGGTAGCGATTCCGCGGTCCAAGGGGCCGACAAGATGCGCTCTCATGTTGTTGAGCTCCAATTCGGCTGTCGGAAGTTCTTTAGTGCCCATTTTGTTCTTGAGGCGATGAATGCGAACACCGTTTGTGACCTGCTGCCGTTTTCCGTCCACATCCACAGTCTTTTTGGTTGGCGCGACAAAGAGACTGAGCTGTCCGGATTCTGTTTTGGCCAGAATAAGAGCCATGTTGCAGTCGGTAGCCGAGGAAAAGAATTTAAACCCGTACAGGAGGTAGTCTCCTTCTTCAATACTCCCGTAGCGTCCTGTCTTGTTGGGCAGCGGAGAATACACGGCGACGGTCTCAGAGTTCTGCACATCGCTGCCACCTGGTCTCTCGGTCATCCACTGAGACGAGATCCAATTTCCTTCTCGAGCGGTAAGTAGACGATAGATCTCGTGAAATGGATGATCGGCCGGCACCGAGCTCAACTGCTTTGACACGAGCCGTGCAGCCCCGCTAGTCATTGAAACTGGGCATGAGTATACCGCGGACGAAGCAGAAAACGTATAGTTACTACGCCGTTGTTAGTGATTGCCTTAGCGGGCAGAGTAAAAGAGAAGACTTACAATGCATGTTGGACGAGTCTTCGATACTGTTTGAATTCCTCTTCGTAGCCGAGCGCTATCACTCTGCCGCCCATTAGGCAGTGTCATCGAGCTACTTGGGCGACTGCTTACCCATTTCTCGACCCCCATTTTCCCAATTCCTTCCACCCGTGACTGGTCACCAACCGATCATATGGGTAACGGGCTCCCCACACATTATGGGTCTTGGTGTATGGCTGCTGCGACTCAGCGTTTGATATCAATTCATTGATCTCTGATGAGACAGCCTCCTCCGCAAATTTGGTGAGACGATGATTGACAACCTCGAGGACATCCGGTGCGAGGTACCATTCGAGAACCCGTTTATACGACTCGTCCGATGTGAAAGGATTTTCCAGAGCAGGCGGCGCTAAAATAAAGCCACTGTCCACAGTAGAAGGCTTGAGAGAAGACATGTTTTCAATCTTGACGGTGATGGCCCGAGCCATCGTTCTCAAAGTTGGAGGTTGTTTGCCCATATTAAATGCTCCCTTCTCATTCTGCGCGCATCCCGAGGTGCCGAACGGCGCCGTTAAAAGCCGAGTGCAAGATCTGGTCTCGGCGTTTACAGGGTCTCGCCAGACGGACAGACAGGACTTGGGCCTTTGGAGAGAGGGGACCCCTCCCTTGCATGGCCGCCACTCGGCGTAAAACGGCGAAAGGCAAGCAGCCGGCGGAGGCGTATCCGAGCAGAAACAGCAATGCACTTCAGAGATGACATGAATTCTCATATTGGCTCTGAATTAAAATATCGCGAGTAAAGAAACTTGCCTCTATGTTTGTTGGTCATTGAAGACACCGTAATTGTTAAGATGGCTGTTTCTAGAGTGAAGAATATCACGCTTTCCCAGCATGAACTTCAACCACAGACAACGCAACTTAAACCAATATGGAAGCCGACAATTCCTGCCAGTGAGATACCCATGAACATTTACAGAAAGCATATCAACAAAAGGTTCAATCTCCAGATGAAGGACTCTCACGAACTGCAGGAATGGAGCGTGACAGATACTCAGGCTTTCTGGATTGATCTCTGGGATTTTGTGGGCTTGATACCGGCGTTACCTCCTGGAATAAAGCATGCCTACAATCCAACCATTTCCATTTCGGAGGTCCCGCCATTCTTCGAAGGAGCATTGATCAACTACGCGGAGAACGTACTGACGCAGCCACTTGTTGATGACCAGAGCCCTGCTCTGATTGGGTTGAGGGAAAGTCACCACCTCAATGGTGAGGTCTGGACATGGTCAATGTTGCGAGAAAATGTACGGAGAATCAGGAGTGCTCTACTTAGAAGCGGGGTCCAGAAGGGTGATAGGGTGGCTGCTCTGATATCTACATCAGTCTGGTCAGTTGCATTGCTCCTTGGCTCGGCGAGCATCGGGGCCATCTTTACTTCGATTGCTCCGGATCTTGGCCTTGAGGTATGACCCTAACAAAAGAGCCTCGGGATGATTCTGACCGTCTCAGGGATGCATTTCTCGACTGCAACAAGTACAACCGTCTATACTGTTCGCCGATAGCCACTGCACCTACAAAGGTCAACAGCGTTCCAATGCTCCCAAGATTTCCGCAATACTCAGGCTACTCGAACCGAACCCAGATCTATTCGTCGTACCTACAGGACCTACGACGGTATTCCAGCCGCTATCAGACTTCTTGAGCAGGTCGAACCACGGGGACGAACTAGAATTTGCTAGGCTCCCGTTCACAACACCTCTTTACATTCTTTACTCCAGCGGGACATCAGGTCCCCCGAAATGCCTTGTGCATAGTCACGCAGCTATCATACAACATAAGAAGATCGGAAAACTTCACAATTCCCTGAAGCCAGGAGAAGTTGTCTTCCAATACTCGAGTACGTCGTGGGTCCTCTGGAACATCATGGTCGGCCACTTGGCCATGGGAACTACTCTGATGCTATATGACGGATCCCCTACCTGGCCAGAGCCTCAGCGCATGCTGGAAATTGTCGAAAAGTTCAGAGTCAACTACTGGGGCACCTCACCAAAGTATCTCAAAGAGCTGGAGTCGACAAGATGTCTGCCCAAGGAAGAATACGATCTTTCGAGTCTGCGAATGGTGCAAACCGGAGGATCTCATCTTGCCTCAGACCAGTACTACTGGTTTTACAATGTCTTTCCCTCAAGCGTACATCTTACAAGCGTGACTGGAGGAACTGACTTGGTCACTTCCTGGTGTGGAACCGATCCTGCAGGTCCTCTTTTCCCAGGAGAAATCCAAATGCCCATCCTCGGACACGATGTCGATATAGCAGATCCTGTTGACGGTCATTCCATCAAGAACACTGGCGAAGCGGGAGAATTTGTCTGCCGAAAACCGTTCCCGTCAATGCCTGTCTACATGTGGCGCGATACCGGAGGTGAAAAGTACCGAGCATCGTATTTCAGTCGGTACTCGTTCCCCTGTTGGGCCCAACATGATTGGGCGAGTGTCAACCCTATCACGAAGGGGTGGATAGTGCATGGGAGAAGGTACAGTACACCCGCTCTACGAAGGTGCATGATGCTGACCCGGAAAGTGACGGCGTCCTTAACCCACAAGGTATACGATTTGGCTCTGCAGAGATCTACTCCATCACAGAAGCGGCTCCTTTCTTGGACACGATCGCCACCACCCTTTGCGTTGGTCGAAAAAGGCAAGGCCTTGACTATGACGAGTCTGTGTTTCTTTTTGTCATCATGCGTGCTAGGCACACATTCACCAATCATTTAGAGCGACTACTGAAGGACACTATCCGCAAGTCCCTCAGCCCCAGGCACGTTCCACGTTTTGTGGTCGAAGTGAGGGAGATTCCGATGACATCAAATGGCAAGAAGGTCGAGACTCTTGTCAAAGAGGTCATCTCAACCGGGAAGGTGCCAAGGACGATAAGTTCCACTGTGGTCAATCCAGGGTGTCTGCGAGCATTCCAGCAGTTCTATCACTTCGAACCACAACAGCGCGCAAGGTTATAAGAACGTGCCGAGACTATAAAATATTCTTACGGCATCTTGAAATCTCCGGCGACGATGGATAGATACTATCCTCTTTCTATCGCTTTAATGTTTCATGATAAACTACATTGACTTGGTCGCGGCCATCTTTTACGACGTACTCGAGGGCGACACACAGGCGGGAAAGGCTTTTTAGGGCAGCCAGAGGTAATTTGGTTAATCTAGATGCATATTTCCTGCTCCGCTCGGTTTGCATGTACCTAGAATGGATCTGCTATGCTAGTCTCAACATTCGAGTCCGGGGCCTTGGTGGTTTTTCTTGAGATGGCTGGTATGTATCGACAGGATCGATCAGACCTCAGCAGCGTCTCCAGCTCTACACTGCGCAACTGGTTGCTTCTTCGCTTTCCAAGTAGCACAGCGCGACCTGCGATTGTTTGAACAAGACGGATGATATCTTACAAGTTTTGGATTGCAGCCAAGACAGTCAAGGGAGAAACTTTGACAAGTCTGTTTTGTCTCGGCTCGTAATGCCGAAACCCCACACTGAGGAGGGGGTCTTAAGAGCGAATAATATCAACTTCGGCACTTTAACGTCTTCTCTCCATCGGCCTTGTGCTCTTAGACAAACGCGACACAGATGTCAGCGTCCACCAGTATCAAGAAAGCATGTGACATATGCCATCGAAGAAAGGTAGTAGATACCTAAGGCTAGAGGGTGTTTGGTTAGGTATACTGATAAACGAATTATTCAGATCAAATGTGACTTCAGCTCGTGCCATGAACCATGCACCAATTGTAGATTGGGAGGCCTTCCATGCAAGCCACATCAACGAAAGCGTCCCCGATACTTATCAACAAGCCATACCAGCCCACAGAGCCAGGAAGATTCTACCGAGCGCTATGGGGATGAAGCATCGGCGCCGACGCCGGAGCGGAGTTTTCAGTCCCTTACTGTGGCGCGTAACCAAACCCAAATGCCATTCGACGGGCCTGGAAGACAGTGGGGGAGCGCGGATATCAACATAGCGGCAGAGAAACTGGCAGATCGATCTCACAGAGAAAGCATCGAATCGCCTGAATATGTGGCTACGACGGAAAGCCACGTGGGCAGAAGTGACTACATTGGGAGCGACGACATCAGATTTCGCGAGGAAATGGCACAGGTCCAGAGTGACACTTCGCGACTATCCCAGACAGACTCTGAACTACTGCGACTACAAAATGCATTCGAGTTGCCGCGGAGGTCTGTACTCGCTAGTCTCATCGACAGCTACTTCAAGTATTGTTCTCCATGGACCCCTGTCCTGGAACCTCCGGAGGTGCAAGCACTCCGGGCCAATGGGACCTCGCCTCTCTTACTAAACGCAGTACTTCTGGCCGGTAGTAGGGTCGCATCGAGCGAGAATCTATCGGCTTCCGCCGAGGATTTCTATCGGAAAGCGAGGTTGCTATTCATCTTGGGTCACGAAAGGGACGCCCTTACCTCCATCATCGCTGTTACATTGCTTCAATGGTATAATCCGACAGGCCCGGAGCACATTTCAACTACTACGAGTGGGTTTTGGGTGCGCATCTCGGCTGGATTGGCGTACCAAATCGGACTACACAAGGAGCCTGCCACGCAAAAGGACAGGGCCCTCCGTCGCAGGCTATGGTGGTCAATTGTGGTAAGTGCCTATCGCATCGATATACCCTTGCCGCTTGTTGAACACTCGCAGTGTCGCGATGATGTTATCTCCATAGGAACGGGGCGACCAAGGACGATCAGCCTTGACGACAGCGACGTCTCCCCTCTGACCAGCCACGATTTTCCAAGTCCAGACACAAAAGCGCGCTTATTCATGGCCTTTTCCGGTATCATTCGTCTTCTGGCAGATCTGACCGAAAACATTCGGCGGAAAACTATGACCGAGAGGACACAGACCTCCCTAGAGAATGCCCTTTACCGCTGGATCAAAAGTTTACCAGTGGAATTTCAACTCTTTCATGGGTCGCCGAAGACGCTAGGATCCTACAACTTCGAAGCGAGACAGCTTTTGCTCCCCTATTTTGTGTTTCTCTTTATCTTGTCCCGACATTCGGCTTCGCGAAAGCAGTCCATTCGTATGTCATTCGTAGCGTCCTCTTTTGTGGCAGGAATATTCGAAGATCTCCTCAACAGAGGCGAGCTCTGTCATTGCGGGCCGGTATTTACCTTTTATGCTTTTGCAGCTGGTCTCGCTCAGGTCCTGGCCTTGCGATACCACTCGCTCGTTTCGACCGCCGAAGAATCATTGTCCATCATCCATTCATCTCTGACGGAGTTGAAGAAGAAATGGGGTTCCGCAGAGGGTGCCCTAGCGGCTTTGGCCGAGATGAAGAGGCTCACACGTAGGAGTCCAAGCCTGGGTGCTGTACCCGACTGTGATGTTGGGAGGCTTGCGCCGTTTGTTGAGGATTTTGGTCCCGAGCTATGCAGACAGTACCGGCTCTTGGAACAGCATGGTACCGCTACAGAAGCTCTTCCTCCACTACCATTGCTGCACTCAAGCTCGGTCTCCATCAATATCGTCGATGACTACCAACCATCTGATCCGCAAGATTTCGGAGCTGGACACAGCAACCCATTCTTCAGTGACGTGGATCCTTTTGGAAGCTGGATAGACGACTTGGAACTAGGTCTGATCACTCGTTGAAAATCTGGACTGACTGGGTGAGAGCAGGAGCTCGAGAAGGAATTGTGTGTTAGTGCAACCTACATGACGGCTACCAGGTGGTCAGAGTGGGTTCTGGCGCCTTACACTCAATGCAGGACTTCCCATACAACTTGGGATTTATTGCACACTGAGTAGATATAGAATGCTTGATCCGCTTCCTAAAATAGTCCAATAACTGAACCTAGACGCAAGGCAAGAAAGGCTCATTGCACCAGCATCAACCGAGGAGCCTACGGAATCTCGAAGCCAATTATCTTTGCAATGGATGATCATCTTAAGTACTGTAGATTCTCAACCATTTTCATGCCGTGTTTATTTGCAGGCTGCCACTACATGCATCGCCGAGGCACTTGTTGTTCTTCTCTTTTAGTCCAACCTTGGGCCATGGTATGACTTTCCGGCATACACGACCCAGTTAATGATGGCAAATAACGCCATAACCCCGATAACAGCAGATGTATAGTCTGCGCCAAGTTAGTCCGCAATCTCAACTAGGAGACTGCAAGTGTATGGCAAACTTACTCATGTTTGACCCGCTCACAGGGACGACAACTGGAAAATCGTAGAAGATCAAGACCACGATAGCGAACGCAATAGTACAGAGGTTAACTGTCCAGCCAAACGTGGTGAATAGCTTGAATGGCCTGTTGATGGGCAAGTACATCGAAGATCGCCTTCGATACACCAAAAGAGCTGCAGGGATGGCGTACGTTGCTTGTTGTAGGATAAGGCCCGTCCCGATGAAGGCATTGAAGGCGGTCGAAGATCCAAGGAAGATGAAGCCGATGATAAACACAATGGCATTGTTGGCCAGGAGCGCCCACACCGGAACCTGTAGGGATGGGTGGACCTGGCCAATGTATCTGGACCAGATCAAAGCTTTGTCTCGTGCGAGAGACCAGGTCAGGCGAGAGGCAGTTTGTTGAACGGCGATGAGGGCCACTGTTGCGGCGGTGAGGAGAATGGCCATGAAGACTGTGGCTGCTGTGCTGGATCGGGTCGCCTGCAGCCAGATCTCGTAGATCGGGAATCTACCTCGGATCAGCAATCGTTCTGTGCACAGGCTACCCCAATTGCCCACTCACCCGGTAGGTGTGCTAAGCACCCCATCAAAATCCGTGATGCAGTATGTCATTGAAACCGCGAACATGAAGCTTGTGATGAAGCCAATTGTTAAAGTGCTGACGAGAGCCCGCGGCACGACCTTCTCGGGCTGCTTGCATTCTTCGGCAAGATGGATTGCGCCGTCGATCCCTGCGTACATGTAGTTCGGTGATACCAGGCCCGTCAGAAAACTTATACCAGCAGGCCAGCCGCTTTCGTTCACGAAATTCGTCCAGACAAATGCGCTGCTCTGCTTCGTGGGTGCTCGGGCAAGGCACGTAACGATGATCGTGACGAAACCTGTCAAGGTGACAACAACTGTTGCGGAGGTCAGCTAACTACTCGTAGACCGCAGACTGTTACTGACATGAGACGTCATTGACCCACATGGTCCTTTTCAGCGAGAAGATGTTGTGCATGCAGACCAGAAAGTTGACAGCCTGATAAAGGAGGAAATAATGCCAGGTTTGAGCCACGTAGTCAGGGTGGTAATGGATGACCATAGCCAGGATGACTTGCGGAATGATGATGGCGATGCCAGCCGTGGTGGCAATCCAAGCGTAGGCATTGGTGATACCACATGCATAACTCTGTCCGTACTATCAGCGGAGACATTACTGGGTTTGGCGAACCAGAGAACAGCATACCAAGAACCGACTCGCCCGTGGTGGAGCTAAAATAGATGTCCAATGATACCTGCAACAGGTTATGGTCCTGTTCGTCTTGAGAAAGAAGGCGGCATGACCTACTGTCCCCCAGCGGTCGGGTAGACGGAAGCAAGCTCTCCCATGGTCAAACCGCTGCACCCAACCATAACGAAACAGACGACAACACCATAAATGAGCGTCACTGAGCCACCTTGAGCAACTGTCAAAGCCAAAGTTGCTGCTACTCCAGCCCAACTGTTGCAAATATTCCAACCGACACAGATGGTATCGAGAGGTCCGATGTCCCGCTGGGTCTCTTGCCGAAGACCTAAGGTAGAGAGCTCGACCGTTCGGAACGTCCCTTGATGCTGGGTCTCAACTGCCATGATACGAGTGCCATGTCAGCCACGTATATATCATGAATTGCGCAGAAGGGGTCGCAGAGACATCACCGGCGAAAAATAAGCTGTGTGCATACCCTGTTCAAGCTGGTTGAAAGGCTGGGTTCCATATGCCTGAGTCACGGCCTTCATTTTCTCAATAGAGCTCATCTTGTCGGTCCTTGTACTGGCGGTTGATCAGAAATGCAGGCTACAGTGGGTGGGACAAGATAGCTGACCGGGTCTACCTCAAGTGTCATGACCTTCAGACGCTTTAATAGACGCATGGACGAGGACTCGAATGCAATGTTGGAGAGCAGCGGAATGGGCCCGTCGACCCACCGACCCTGTACCCCAGACTTGGCTATCCGAAAGGGGAATGTTAAATGAGTGGGCTAACCGTGTCCGACAAGCGTGTCGGCTTATGCGCTGAGCTAAACTTTATTTCTCAGAAGAAGAAGCTCGGACGAAAGTCCACATTATTTGCCACTCAGCCCACACCAATAAAGGTCTTAGGACGGTGATATGTCTATCAAAGTCGTATATCTTGATCTGGTTATCATCGAAAAGCGTAACGGAGTCCCTTCTCTGTTGCCTAAAACGATGGACCAGGGCTGTGGCGGAAGTTCGCACAGTCGGCTCTCCAACGCCTATTTATTTCCTCGTTTCGACCTCCTTCGTCAAGGACAAAAGAGTCTGTCTCCAACTCCCAGGAACAGGACTCCCCAGACGGCATTGGTGCCACAAACAGGCAAGAAATATGCAAAGATCACGAGAAGGTTGGCACTGGACTCCGGGCACCGGGCTCCAAGCTGGCATCCCTTCAATTGCCGTGATAGAGCCGCCACGGATGATTCAACATCCCAAAGACGTGTTCGACGTCATTGTTATCGGTGCAGGGTATACGGGACTTACAGCAGCCAGAGATACATCAACCACCGGTCAGTGCACCTGAGCCGACATGTTGCATTGGCTTTTACTTCGGCTAACCACAACGCAGGCTTGAAAACATTGCTGTTAGAGGGACGGGACAGGATCGGCGGCCGAACCTGGTCATCCGAGATTGACGGGTACCCCTATGAAATGGGAGGCACATGGGTTCACTGGTTTCAGCCACATGTATATCGTGAACTGTCAAGATACGGCATGAAAGACCAACTCGTGCACTCGACCGACTACAGCAGGAAGCACAACTTCTTCACCTTTAAGACTGCATCTGGTGACAGGAACATGAGTCACGAGGAAGAGGTGAGTTGGCACAGATGCTATTCTTGCTTATCGGCTGACCAGATCCAGGATTCTCTTTTCGCGCGGGCCGTTGAGAAGTTCGTCAATGTCGACGGTAACCTTGGTAGGGCTGTGATGCCATTCCCTTTCAACGCATACTGGAATAAAGACGTGTTCAAATATGCAACCCTGTCCGTCGCAGAGAGAATCGCCCAAATCAGCCACGATCTTTCCGGCGACGAGAGGCACGCTGTCGAAGCTTTTGTGCTCCTTTGCAGCGGCGGAACGACGGAAAACTCGGCATTTCTTGACTTTCTCCGCTGGTGGGCTGCTGCCAACTACGACTACAAAACGCTTCTGGACACTATCATTGTCTTCAAGCTGAAATGCGGCCAGTCCGGCTTCGCAAAACGCTTTTTCGAAGAGGCGCTGACGAGCGGCAATTTCTCATACTCTTTCAACGCGCCGGTTACCCTTATCGACTCATCAAAAGGGGTTGTAGAAGTCCGGTCCAAGGACGGCCAGATTTTCTCAGCCAAAAAGGTCATTTGCACAGCGCCACTGAATGTACTTGAGAAGATTGAGTTCAATCCACCCTTGGATCAAGCGAAGCGCGAGGCGGCTGCGTTGAAGCATGTCAATCAATGTGTCAAAGTCCACGCGGATATCAAAGACCCAGAAATGAGATCTTGGAGCGGCGTCACTTACCCTCACAATAAACTCGTTATCGGAGTGGCGGATGGCACAACTCCCGCAGGAAAGACTCATTGCGTCTTTTTCGGATGTGATGCCAACCATATGCATGCGGATGAGGACATCAATCAGACTCTGGGGGCCGTCAAAGAGTTTGGCCCTATGGAAATTGACCGGCTGGTGAGTGCGAAGACCTGACAGAATCTGAGACCAACAGGGCTGACAAAATTGCACTGCAGGTGTTTCACAATTGGTCCAAGGATGAATTTGCCAAAGGAGCATGGTAAGAAGACTGCCCTTCAAGATACACCGTCATTTCTGACAGTGTCCAGGGTTTGGTACAGACCGGGCATGGAGGTGCAATACCTCGAGACTCTCAGGAAGCGGCAAGGACCGGTACTGTTTGCTAACTCGGATTGGGCTGCTGGAGGATGGAGGAGTTTCATCGACGGTGCCATTCAATCGGGAACCGAAGCAGCCTTGACAGTCCGGCAGGAGCTGCGACCTGTTTCGAGAACAAGCCGGCTATGACAGAAGACCGGTGGATAGTCTGAAATCTTCGGTGCCGTAAAATGGACACATTTGTACCTCTCAATGGCTTTTGCTATTGCACTCTTTCGCTTCACGATACGAGGCAAGTCCTCGCGGACGACAGATAAGAAGCCTGGGGACGGGTAGGTGGCTGAGCGTGGCGTCCAGTATCATGTGATTGTGAGGCGCAGCCAAGAAAATCTCGGCCAAGACATCGGCGTCTTCACCACTTCAGGCCATCCAGATTCCTCACCTCACCATCAAACGTTCTCCTCGACTTCATCGCAATACCCTGACCTCCCATCAGGCTCGCTGCATAAAGCCCTGCCGCGACATGCCTCTCAATCAAGGCACTTTAATGCCACTGGATGCGCATAGATAAAATGCCCAAGGAGCTGACCGGTGAGTTTACCACATTTTCCCAACGCCAGATCCACGCTGAGGGAGAAAGTAGGATGCCACAATTGCTCGCAGCGGCGCATCAAGTGCGACCAATCCCGTCCAAAATGCAACAAGTGCTTGCGCAAGGGCCTGGCCTGTCCCGGCTACGGAATCCGATATAGGTTTAATGATGGTATAGCTTCCCGTGGTAGATTTGCTGGCTGCATAATCCCCCTCGAGCAGACTGCAAATAATCAAAGGCAACCCAAGCAAACAACAGCCCCGGTTCTCCTATGGCCAGATGGCACGACGACTTCGACTGTCGAACGACCCAGTCCGGTGTCGGTATCCCGCGACTTTGAGAACATTGAACTGCTCTCGGCTGGAGACAATCACTTTGCGACGTTCCCACATGATACTACAGACGAAGTCGACCATCTTCCACTCGTGGGAGCATTCGCAGGACACTCTTCAGATTTGCCGCTCGAGCCCATGGTCGGCGCTTCGTGTGACTCAGTACATCAAGATGGAGCCTGCCACAATGAGATTCCACAATCCCTCCAGCTGATCGGTCCGCAATATCAAGAATTATTTGCGCACTTTTCTTCAACGATCGCACCCGTGATGGTGGTCCTGGACGGCAAATTCAACGGTTACCGTGATCTCATTCTTCCACTTGCTTTTGAAGATCAGCTAGTCAGATCTGCAGTCTGCGTCGTCGCCATGCACCACCTCGCGCATCAACGGCCGGGTTTGCAGTCTCGTGCTGAAGCCGGATTTCAATCCATCATTTCTGAGCTTCGCTTGCGCACATCCAGTCAAGCCGATCTGGTCGACATCTCCGCTTGGACCACGATAATCATCCTGTTGACCGGCGAAACAATCACAGGCGGTACCAATTTCCCCTACTTGTTCAAGATCCTTCAACACCTCGCAGATGCGAACACGAGAGACGGCCGAGACAGCGTGATGCACTCATTCCTGACGGAACAGACTCGCATGATGACGCTGTTTGCTCAACCTCTCCTCGGCGAGAGCTCCGGCACTTTGAGTCTGACCGCCCGACCTGCTGCTTACTTTGACTTCATTTCCAACGCAGCCATTTTCCACCCTATGCTTGCGCCTCAGATCGGGATGTATAAGTCTGCCATCCATATGGCCTGCAACCTATACTTGAAACGTGTCACAAGCGGTCCACCTTACCATGAGACTGTCGCGGACCTCGAACGCCTCAAAAGCCTGTGTGAACGGATCCCTCCGGCCACCCCGGGGCATCATACTCTCGTGTGGGTGTACTTTATTGCTGCAGCTGAAAGCTCGACATTAGAACATCGCGACTTCTTTACAATGCGACTGCAAGAAGTATTCTCATGCACCAGATTCCATAACATCCCAACTGCGCTGGCAGCCTTGCAGGAATTTTGGAAGGTCCAATCGGAAAGAAGGTGGACCGAGGTTCTACCAGAGGTGATGCCTGTCTTTATCATTTGACACGGTCTTGTGTTGAGTTCCGTCTTGGATTCCAAGGTGTATTGCACTGTCCTGAGGAAGGGTCTATTCTTACGGTTCAAGGATAAGCAAAACATCAAGAGAAGGACGCCTCAGGACTGGCATACGGTTTGCCCAACTTTTCCAGCGCGCCGGCCTATTCCGAGACTTGCGGGAGTACACAAGGACGAATATGTTGCTCTCCTCATTCAATGACAACACATCTATGTCCGGAAATGCAAGTTTTACTTGGCAGACCCATCTATTCACAAACATCGCCGCCCTCTTCCACGCTCTCTTCTGGTGGTTGAAAAGATGTGTTTGAAATCGAATCTTACTGGCTGACAGCGAAAGGGTGAGTTTGGTCGCCATTCGAGCACTAGGGCACTTTACATTGGCCAAGTTCCTGAGATGATATCGGCCGATGTGAACCGCAGTCGGGAATGGCTGCCTCTTTCACCTACATCCGTCTGATCGCATGGACTCAAGCTCGAGCCAAATCGGGAGGTATGGCTCGAAATTGAGTTGACTGTCGGCGGGGAATATCGTCGCAAAACCACATCAAATCATGCCTCTCTGTTTCACAGCCGGCGGATCCGAGAGGCAACCAGAAACCCTCTGTTCGGGCACCAGGAACAAGGGAAGAAAATATCAACAGCGCTGCGAATCAGGGCTGACAGACCGTATCTTATGCTCTTAAGCGCTGGAGCAGCTGGACAGCAATTGGGAATCGAGTGCCAGCATTGAAAGGTGTGGTGCGGTATAGAGGACGTCTGCAGTTAAGGAAGTTGTGGCACTACCTTTGCGCTTGACCCCAGAATTAGTGATAGGGAAACCGGCATGCGGGGGTGATCTCTACGCATCAGATCGAATGTGCTGAAGAGAAAGGGGGCTTTCCATCTCCTGTACGCCACGGGAAGTCATTCCATTTTGATGTGACCTATTCTTCTTTGTGTGGAGTGTATTGGCAAGCAAGTCGCACCGAACTGCAGTCTTGATCGGGATATCCTTCGTCTGATCGTATGGAAGGCGAGAACAGCATCGAGAAGATCCAGAAGCCCTTTCTGCATCTGCCACCCATTTCAGCATCAGAATTATACGGTCTCCGCACTCGCTTAATGACCCGCATCTATGAGGATCTTACTGTATAGTTCCGGAGGGTTTCGCCTTCGAAATGTGTGCAACGTCCCGGCAAGAGTTCGACATACATCCTCACGAGTTTGCATTCGTCTATGGTTGGAAGGGATCTGGCGATAATCCATAAAGCAGACAGCACTGGTGACGCGGTTGTTGCCCTGGACATTCTGAAAGTTGGGGCTCTGTGCATCAACCATGCGGACCTGTCAGAGGATGTCTATCACACCAAGTGATTGATGACCCCTCGTTGCACATGCAACAATGGGAAGGGGGATCTCGATTGGTTGGACGCCAAAGTGGGTCTAGAGCTAGTTGTGGCAAGCCCAAACGACGACATCATCCCACTTCCAAAGTGCCAAATAGTCCGCTTGACCTTGAAATGGTCCTCAGATTGCTTAAACTAGAGTTGGAGGCTTGAAGTTCACACTCTTTTCCAGCCTCGCCTTCGTTGCTTTTCCCTTTGGCTGCCCGCACAATCCTCCCCCGCGCCGCGCGCTCATCTGATCAAACACGCCGACATGGAACCTACACCAATGGCACCGGAAGTAGCAACTGATAGATCGCGGATTGCGATCCTCGGCGCTGGAAGCGTGGGCTCTGCAATTGCTCTATGTCTTATCCTGAACCCTGTTGCAAGTGAGATTCTGCTGGTTGACCCGAACACCCAGCAACGAGACGCACAAGTTAAAGACCTCGAAGATACCACGACTTACCATGGTACTGTTGGGTTTGTTATCCTGATGCATGGAGCCAGACGGTCGAACTAATCTACCTGTAGCGGCGGCGGAGTAAGGATCCGGTCTGCAACCCACAAGGAGGCCGGACAATGCGATATTGTCGTCATCAGTGCCGGTGCAAAACAGAGACATGGTACGTTCGCCGGCGACCAACCTTTGCTACCTTGCTGAATACGTTCATGTCCAGGCGAATCAAGGACCGATCTACTGGGGCGTAACCTGGCCATCCTCAAGTCTGCTACAGATGATATGAAGCCGTTCCGCGAGGACACTGTCATTTTGCTCGTGGCGAATCCCGTGGATATATTGACCTACTTTTGCCAGAAGTTCTCCGGTCTACCCCAGGGCCAGATCATCGGGAGCGGGACCTTCCTCGACAGTGCCAGACTGAGGGGCATCTTGGCCGCCAAGCTCGGCGTCGATGCCGGCAGTGTGGATGCCTATGTGCTCGGTGAACACGGAGAATCACAGATGGTATGACATCAAAGGGGCAAAAGACCGGATCGGGTTCGACGAGCTGATCAGAAGCCATAGGTTGCTTGGTCCTGCGTCACCATCGGTGCCGTGCCACTAGATCAATGTCTTCTGCCGGGAACGTCCATTGACCGCAAAGCCGTCGCAACGGAGACGAAAGACAAGGCGGCAAAGATCATCGAGGCCAAAGGTGCTACAGCGTATGGCATTGGCGCCCTCAGTGCTGCCATCTGCAAGTCGATTTTATTTGACCAACGAAATGTTCGTCCGATTTCGCACTGGGTCGACGACTTAGGATGCTGCTTGAGTTTGCCCGTGGTACTTGGACGACGGGGGATCGTCAGATCGCTCAAAATACCGCTAAATCAAGAGGAAGAGAGTCTTTTGCTCAAGAGTGCCGACACCCTGAGAAAGCTTATTCAAGAAGCAGAGCAGACGCAGAAGTAGTGGAAGCATGGAGAAGAATGGCGGGTTGTTTTCTTTTTAACGGCGCTTACGGCGCTGTTGTTACCCGGTGGTCAGAGATTGAACGAAACCTTCCCTCATCAATTCTCATTCCTTTGTCTTCGCGGTAGTCTACATTTCAAGTCTCCAAATGAGGGCTTTCCGACATGACTACCTTGGTCGATGTGTTGATGGAAACCCGAAAGGGGCAGACGCTTAGGGCTTCATCTGTCTTTACCGAGCACAGATAATTATGAATGACAACTGCAATTGTCACTGTTAGTTTAACAGATCCCGTCTCTCGGCTTCCGGTTCTCGCGACCTAAGCATGGACGTTTGCGATGAGAGGCGCGCAAAGTATCACAAAGCTTGATACTGCCGATACACTCATCCTTGTCGACCTGAAGGGACAGCAACGGAGAAGCATTTTCGCTCAAAGTCATATCTAGTGCAGTGTTCCAGGAAGCGCTGCGGAATAGGAAATAGGGAATACAAACCCTCGTTGAAATTTGAAGCTTGCTGAATATCACGTTGATTCAAACAAATCGCTTAGTTGTACTCTGCTTCCTAACCTCAGTTCGGAGCACCCTAAACAGCGGTCACCCATTGCTATGCCGGAGGAAGATCTCTATAGCGAGCAATGTTCGTTGATGAACAGCCAGCGGCAGATCAAGCCAACTCCATGCGGTGAGCCAGTCGAAGGCGAAAATACTTCTCAGCCCGTCTTTCTGGTCGATATGCCGATCATCCCTTTATCCTCTGGGCTCTTCCGGCTCCTTTCCACATCAAATCTCACCCTGGACCTGCCGGTGAAGTTCTTTCGCAGATCTATAGGACCGGGAGCGGGCGTGAACCATATCCACTGGTAGATTCGTATATAGGTAATCGAGCCCTGGAAGGTAGAAGATACTATTATGTACTTTCAGCCAATGCTCCTTACCTCATCAGTCGGGATCGAACAATTCTTGAAGTTCTGAGATCATGCTAGCTTCACAATGTTTCTCAACAATCCTACTGCGAGCCTGCACCAACGCGAAGGTCTGATCTACTTAGGCTGTCCTCAATAGTAGAGGTACTTTACCTATACGCCGTTATAAGTAACCTCGTACCCTTTACTTTTCGTACTAAATCTAATCACTATTATTAATTCTACTTAGATCGTTGAAGACCTCACGTGGAGCGATTTATAAAACTGGGGACCGCTTCCTAACAACAGGACTTAATCCTCGGGATGGACCAGAATGCCGAAACCGGGGACCCACCTAAAAGATAAAAGTGTAGATGTTACCTAGCTCGTGATGTTCAGGCAGACCAACATCCAAGACCACCTTCGCAGACATGGCCCTCCTAAAAGCATTGGAAAAGGGCATTCGCGTGTTCGACCTCGCAGTCCCGATGCAATCAGGCATGCCAGCAGCTCCAGCCAATGTTCCTTTCTCGATGGCCTTGTCGCGTCGTCACGGCGATTCAGACGGGTCGGGTCAAGGAGGGACAGCATCCAACGCTGTCATTATCACTGGTGACCACGTCGGGACCCACATTGACGCGCTCTCCCACGTTGCCAGCAAAGGAGTTCTGTGCGGAGGAGTGGCAGTCTCGGATGCAATGCAAGGCGGGAAATACGTCAAACTCGGAGCAGACTCTATCAAACCAATGGTCTGCAGAGGTGTTTTCCTTGATATACCGGCGTTGAAAGGAAAGACGCGGCTCGATCCTGGGTACGGAATCACCGACGGAGACCTCCAAGAAGCATTGGGAGACACACCACTCAATGAAGGAGATGTGGTTTTGATTCGGACAGGATGGATTCAACTATTCTCTGACCCGGTGGCATTTCTTGGTCACAAGACAGGCACACCCGGTCCAGACGAGAGTGGAGGAAGGTGGTTGGCATCTCACAAAGTACGGGCAGCTGGGGGTGACACGATCTCATTTGAGCAGGTTCAACTTGGGCCCAATTTCAGTAAGAGGCCATGCCATGGTATTCTCCTGTGGGAAAATGGAATCCATATCATAGAAGTTTTGGACATGGAAGAGTTGGCTCGGGAAAAGGTCAAAGAATTTCTGTTCATGTTGTCGCCGTTGAAGCTGGTTGGCGCAACGGGATCACCGGTGCGTCCCCTGGCGGTGGTTGAAGCACGAGGCCTTAGAGCAGAGCTGTAGCATTCGAGTGGGCAAATAGATCATCAATCATCCATCTGACCACGGGGTAACTGCGTGCGAAGATTCGATAGCAGCACACGAGACTTCATGCATGCCTAGTACTGGTGAATGTGTCCGCAGGTTGCGGTAGAATAGGTCCTAGACTCCCGTAGCTGGACTTTTGCGATCAAAGCAGAACCACGGCTCTGACAATCGTCTGCCGCCTTGCACCATACAATCAGAAGCCCGAGTCTGACCATGGCCGACCGAGTGAACTTGCGAAAGCGACCCGGAATGCTACTCTCCATGCGATACGCTTGTCCCCAGATTATGCATAGCCAGCCCCGTGCGGGGGGGCCTGATGGCGACTCGCAATGCTCTCCCTCCTCGTTGTCGGCTTTCGAATTCAGACTAGGATATCTGGGGAAATTCTTGGCCCGCAGCTTCCGACGAAGCTTCGCCATATAAGAAGACCAAGACAGACAAGCAATTGCTAAAGCCTTCGTCATCGAAACAGTTGTGCAGCGGCTTTCAAGATGACTTCCGAAATCTCAACCAAGCAACCAACCACTGACGTCGAGCTTTCCTGCGTTGAAGATGCAGACAGCAAGCCGACGACAGCATACACCCTCCAACCAGAAAAGAAATCGGTCCGGTCAGGCCTCGAGAGGAGATTGTTGTGGAAACAAGATCTGTTAATACTTCCTCTGCTGGCACTGATTTACTTTGTCACCTTTCTGGTACAACACCATTATTATCTCCTGACTACCAAGTACTGATCCATAATAGGACAGAAACAGCTTTGGAAATGGTCGACTTCTGGGACTGCAGAAAGAAATCGGTTTCTCCAACGCCGACTATTCTCATGCCGCGCAGTATTTCTGTAGGTGGCATATTCAAGCTTGGTATGCGTGCTGGTCTGACTGATCGCAGTCATTGGATACACAATCTGCATGTTCCCAGGCTCGATCTCGTTGCGATGGATCCAACCACAATGGGTGCTGGGTGGTTCCTGTATCTCCTTTGGCGTAATTTTGTGCGGCATGTCTGAGGCGAAGAACTATGCTACTATTGTGGCAACACGCATACTTATCGGCTGCGCCCAATCCTTTACGCAGAACTCGGGCATCTACAACAGCTTTTGGTATACACGCCGAGAGATTGCAACCAGAGGTGGTGAGTCCAATCCTGCCCAGCACCGCGAGCCATCACTGATTAGGTATGCAGCTCTAATCTTCTCAACTGCGACCCTCTCTGGCGCTTTCAGTGGCTTGATAGCGTATGCCATTGGGGAGGATTTGGCCCACAGCAGCCGCTCGCCGTGGTCATGGCTCTTTTTGATTGAAGGAGTCATTGCTGTCTTCGTCGGGGTTCTTGTGATCATTCTTCTTCCTGCGTTTCCTGATAGAATGAAGAATGGAAAGAATTGGCTATTCACCAGGGACGAGATAAGCCTGGCGCTGGAAAGGACGTCGAGTACGTGGTGGCCGAGAAGATTCATCGGGATGATATGCTGACTATCCCAGGCTGGAACACGACAGGCTCGAAAATCCTGTGGCCCCAAGTTTGGGATTGCCTCAAAGACCCGAAGACATACGCCTTTGCCATATTCAATGCGACCAGTGGTCTTTGCCTGTCTTCGATCGGAATTTTCCTGCCGACATTCATTCGTGACTTCGGGTACAGCAATCTCGACGCGCAGCTGTTCTCGGTCATCCCGTACGCCTGCGCTTTCTGCACCCTGCTCATCTTGTGCTACCTCAGCGACTTGGTGAATCTGAAAGGACCCTTCATCATGTTCGGGTTTGCTGTCAACGCCATCGGCTATGCCATGTTGCTCGGCGTCAAGTCCACCGCGGCCAAGGTTGTTGCCACTTGCTTCATAACGAGCGGCATGTACCCAGCCGTTGTCCTCTTCCTCACTTGGCTCGCGATCAACACGGGTGGGTTCACCAAGCGCGCCACAACATGGGCGATGGCAGAAATCTTTGGACAGCTGTTCTCGATCATGGGTGCCAACATCTACGACAACGGTCCGAGATACGTGAAAGGTCACGCGACCGCGATGGCCTTTTCGTTCCTTTCGCTGTTTATCGCGGCAGCGTTGATGGTGGTGTTCAGCCGTCTGAACAAGAAGCGGGACGGCATCTTGGAGGACTATGCAAGACGTGGAGAGATCCATCCTCATATGAACAGGTCCTTGGAGGATGAACAGGACTTCCACATCAACTTCAGGTACACTCTTTGACGGCATATGTGCTGGGCATCGGACAAGGGCCAAAGGGCCAGAAACTTCTGCTGGGGTCGTTGACCGACGCAACATTGACTGAATGTACAGTCCTCGTGTGGGGGGAAGTCCAAGACTGGCTTTGTATTGGGGATTGAAGTCGACTTGCGCTATCCCATCATGTCCAAGAAGTTCCAGTCGAGGCCTTCGAGATCTATGATCGGATTTGTGGTTGCGTGATTCGGCATGTTGCAATACTTGTCTTCCGCGTGAATCCGCAGTAGATCGTAAACCACTGAAGCACCCATTCTTGTGTGGATGGGCGGTGATAGCTTTTTGTCTTCAATGTAAAGAAGCCGTCGCATTGTCTCGCACGCTTTGTGGTGAGTATCATCCGGCGACCCCGATGTGGTACTGAGTGCTTGGCGAACTCGCTCGATGTCGTCCTGAAGCACTTCCGACTCGGAGCTGTAGCCAGACCGGAGAATTTTGACCAAGACAAAAGCACTGAAACACATGGCGTGGCGCACGCATGTGGGCACGATCGACAAGTTTTGGCTGTAACACATTTCGATGAGCTCGCTGGCATCTCGTCTCGCGTTGTCGATGAATACAATGAGCTCCGGCGAGACCAGCATATCATCGAGCAGAGCAAACGACCAGAGCTGTAATCTTGAGGTCAGAAAGGCGATTTTAACGACAGTGTCCATGTTCTCAAGATGCTGTCGTTCGAGGGTTGAAAAGCGCTCCGCCCAACTCTTCATCGCGCTCAGCCGCTGTTCAGGTTCCAACATGCCGGAAGGAGTCGAGCCGTTGGCACTGATGGCAAGATTTGATTGCATCAGGAGGTGATAGATCCGGCAAAGCTGTGAAAGTCTTGCATTGATGGAGCTCTTCTCGAACGCGTTGAGCAGGTGTACGTCGGTTAGAATTGACGGAGGCAATCCGCGAATAGCCGACAGTTTCTGGTTTACGACAAAGCAGGAAAGCCATGTCGTGGTCTTGACTTCTTCGCCGACAGCTCGGGCATTCTCTCGCTCCTCCATTCCGTGTTCGTGTAAGTGGGTCTGTGTCGGACGGTGCAGTCCTAGATGGAGAGCCATTTGGGTAGCCAGACAGCAATAGTAATGAGATACGTCTTCCATAACCGACGAGACGGAAAACGGCCACATAGACATGATAAGCAGGGCTTGTACCTGTTCGACGGAGCGGGGGAACGAGTGGATAGAATCCGCAATCATTGCTTTGACGGACGGAGCAAGTTGACACCGGACTCTCCAGCTCGCCGCAGTGGTACATATGACCCAGAACAACAAGGGGCTCTTCGTATGGATGGCATCGGGGGAGTGTGTCGTCATCTTGAAGGGCAAATACTGGTGACACCGGGCAAAATATGTCTTGAAGTGCTCGTTTATCTGCCCGTATGTAAGAGAAACATTGCCAAGAATCCGATATGCTGTGGACGATGCCCCTCCCGAACTAATCGAGGGCGCCGGGAGGATCGCTGGAAGATCCATGGGAGGTTCTGTAGCCGTGATCGTGCCCACAATACTAGGTAATTGTGGTGACCAGTTGTTGAAGGGAAGTGTTTCATTGTGCTCTTGTGTCTGACTCGACGATCCATTGCTTGGAGACTTCTCCCGGAGAGCTTGCTGCAACTGTTCAATCTTAGATGACATCATCTGTAGCGACTTCGCCCTCGAGGTGCGCTTGAAGGATGCGTCGAAGACGCACGGCAGCCTAAGCGCCCGACAACGTGCGCAGCCACCGGAATCGTCCTCCTTGTACTCGCATCGGGCTTTCCATTGCCGGCATTTGGTGCAGGCCTTTGCCCTCATAGCGGGTGAGGCCAATGGAGGGGGCTATTTGAGGATACCGAGTGCGCAGAGTCGAGGATTGCAAAGGCGACCGGGACGCAGGTCATCAGCTTTTGAAGTCCGGTGGGGAGAGGTAACGACCAGTCGTCAGGCGGAAAGGCTTTATCCTGCACCTGAGGGGAAGATACAGGGGGCGGATGAGACAGGTTTCCAGACTGAGCATGATCACGACTCGAATAGGATCGGTGGATGGCTGACTTGCTCTGGGAGAAGAAGAATTGTGCTTTGGATCCTGGGGAAGTCGCGCACCCTGGGCTTTCCCCACGCCCGACGCCTGCGAGCCTCGGTTTAGCCTGCTTGGCATTGCGAGTCGCAATGATGTAACTGGCCAACCAGCTTCAAGCGAGATGACATCCTTTCAACAAGCCCAAACGTCTGTGTGATTGACACAAGCTTCTTGCCAGACCTCGCCCGCAGTTGCGCATCGGCGCGATTGGACATCATACACTGCGGGCAACGTAGCTCCTGTCGCGTTGATGCTACGGTTCCCTGCAGCCAACACCCGCTGAATGGAACCCCATGGCGGTCGAGAAAGGTTGATCTCACTTCCAGCCAAATCTTCTCCGCTTTTGGTAGACTCTGATTGGCGGAGCAAGGTTCGTTCAGAAGACATGACCTGATATTGTCGACTCTTGGTTGCGTACCGGTATTGTTATTCGTACGCACTAACACGTCCTCTTCGTGCATGAAGCGTATACATGCGGCCGATGCAGATAGAGGACTGGAGGGGAGGTGTATGATGTGATGCAACTGCCCGCTGATCCGAAATGTTAATAGTTGATGAATCGAAGAAAATGGTGTTGAAGAGGTTCATATTGCCCTGCCCACATTAATCACGGGGGGCCACAAGGCATGCCGATCTGCTGCAAGATCTCCTGCAGACAACGATTCGGGAGCAGAACGCAAGACCACTCACTTCCACATCGTCTCGCGTGCTGCCAGTGCGAGTTGCAACTCAAGCGCAGCGGTTTCGACACCGAACTCGAATGATCCGCGCACATTCCACCCTGGCCACATCACACATAGAGGAACGGCCGGGAGGAGACTTTTAGTCGCGGTCCACGTTCGGTCTCTGGCTGTTTTCGCGTTGAACCGTGTCAACTAGCATCTTACCAGACTGCTTCTACTGCTCCATCGGCCTCATCATCCATCGACAACGCACAAAAGGGATGTGATACTTGGGAAGGATATTTGTGCTATGGCGTTGTCGTGTGCCATGAACATTCTGGCTACACACTATAATCACCTGGGGTCTGGAGATTGTCACCACTCCATGGATTTTGCCTGCCCTGATGTCTCCGTCACAAGCCCATCCGCTACATTCTCCCTCTGTTGTCCCGCTGCCTGGTCCAGGCTCTGCAATTTTGAGAATAAACTTGGTCCGTATCTCTCATACGTGCTGAGAAGGCCCCCCTCTGCAAGCAGCTGTTCTTGAATGCGATCGAGCCGAAAGTCCCACGTCTTCGCTTCGCATTGAATCTTGCGATTCTTGACGTCAATCACAACTTCTTTCCCTTCTTGGGCGAGTTGGTAGAACTCGTCATCCAGGATCTTGATCCCCATCAACCCATTGTTGACCTGATTTCGCTGATAGATGAAGGCGTAGGACTTTGCGATGACAGCTTGGATCCCAGCCCACATTAACGCTCTTGGAGCTTGCTCTCTAGAAGAACCGCAGCCAAAGCTCTTCTCAGCAACAACAATTGTGGCGCCCGCTTGAGCACGCTGGTAAAATTCGGGTCTGCTGTAGCAAAATGCACCTCGGGCAACCTCTTCTCGAGTCAAGTGAGAATGACACTTGTCGGTCGGAATGATGCTATCGGTGTCAACATTGTCTCCGAATCGCTGAATGCGGCCTTGAATCGACTCGGGAAGCGACGGCGGCTGTCCATCATCGCCCTTCTTCTGCTCCTTGACGCCATCGGTTGAGACCGGAGCGAGCAGCTCAGGTTGCACGAATTCCGGACACCGTCTTGGCTGTTGTGGTCGATACTTCCTCATTGCATCAAATTCGGCCATGTTGATCGCCCGAAGAATGTCCTCTGGGCTTTGCAATGACATTGAGAAGCTCGAGATGGCAACTGTTGCCGCCGACGCGATGTTCGCAATCGAGCCCGGACCCATCCGATCGCGATAGTTTCGATTCTGCGACGACAACCAGACTTCGCCTTCGCCGGCTTTGTCGACTCCCATACCTACGCAGTAGCTGCAGCCTACTGGACCTATCACAAATCCAGCCTGCTCATAGACATCCAACAGCTCCAATTCCTTGAGCCTGCTGACGATGGAGTTCGACCCTGGAGTGACACGTCGCAGTCCGAGCGCATCGGGTTTCATACCCCGAGACATTGCTTCCTTCAACACGAGGGCCGCAAGGATCAACTCTTCTTCTGTAGTGGTGCAGGCCCCAATGAAGACTCCTTGCAAGTTCTGGAGCTTTTCCTTTGCTTCGCTGACTGGGACGACATTGTCTGGAGATGGATATAGCGCGACGAAATGCTCCAGATTCGCCAGATCGACGTCGAACGACTCCGCATATTGTGCGTCAGGATCCGGTCGAAAGTACATGGAATCGGACTTGTGTCGCGGGTCCCTGCGACGCTGGATGTACTCGAGAGTGACTCCATCTGGCACCACGCACGCACCGATGCCACCGAATTCCGTTGTCATGTTCGCAATCGCAAACCTTGCGTCGCATGACAGATATTGCAGTCCCTCTCCTGTATACTCGACAAGTCGACCCGCAGCGACCGTGTTCCTCCTGAGGTTACGCATCACCCCGAGGATGACGTCTTTACCACTGACGCCAAGGGGTGGCTTATTGACGAAGTTGATGCGAACAATCTCCGGAACTTCGAGATATGTCTCACCGGTGACAAGCTGCAGGATCATGTCAGTGACACCGACGCCGATTGCCAAGCTGCCTAGAGCTCCTGCAGATGAGGTGTGTGAGTCGGCACCAATGACGAGCATACCAGGCTGGCATCGAGAGCGATAGTATTCAGTGTGCATGATAGTGGTGTTGTGGCCGGCATAATTGTCCCCAAGGTCCATCTCCCTCGCAATCTGATCGCAAGCATCAATGAGAGACTTCTCATAGGCTTGATGATTAACTCTCGGATCCACGACATGATCTCCTGCAAGCCAGAACCTGTCTCGGCGACGAATCCCAGGACGGCCCATCCGCTCGTAACTTTTGTTCATTCCAAACCAAGCAACCTCAGATGCCAGGAACCAATCTGGGGCGATACGAATGACTGTTCCTGGTTCGACATACGGTACCTCAAGCCCAAGGGCATGATGGCCCAGTATCTTTTGACATGCAGTCATAGGTCGGCGATCGATGGCATCTGACCTGGTTTCCATTGCTCCTGGGCCTTGGCAGCTTCGAAAAGCCGAGAATGGCAACTTGAAGTGTGATATCAAGCCTTGGCGGCGTGTAGACGAATTTTTGTCGTTCTGTTTCTCCCTCGACCCTAATTTCAGGTAGGAGGAGGATACCACTTTTGAAAGGCGCGAGGTTAGTAGAGTCCATTGCCGATACTGTTAGTGTGAGGATCCCACATGGCGACCGGGGCTGCTTCCCAACGACTCCCCTGGGCCAGGTGCCTGGATGCTTGAAGACTCTATTGCGCGAGTCCCCACGCGACGTCTGGTGGTCAGCCCCACCTGTATGCTGCCTTGCTTCCGGTAGATGCAATCTGTAAAAGAGCCGAGATATCTTTATGCTAAGGGGAACAGATCTCTCGTGCCGCAAGCTTTCCATACATGGGAACGGAGGCGCAATTGGTGGAATGGGAGCCACCGGTCAAAGTCCGCGCCACTTTTCCGGGGCCCATATGACTGGGTTGTTGTTTCCAGGGACTTGGGCCCGACCTTGCCCCGGATCAGAACCTCCCCAGACTCGTGAACAGTTCTTATATTTCAGTCAATAGTGCTCGACTGCTTGCGTCTTCTAATCTCCGCCGACGGGACAAGGTGACCTCTTCCAACAGTCAAGATGATCAGCGAAGGACGGAACAATCACCTCCTCGACAACTGGAAATGTCTCATCATATGCTGTGTGGTGAGCATGGCCAATTGCCAATATGGCTTTGGTAAGGCGGTTCTCAGACGACAATCTTCAAGGCTAACTGTCGCAGATACGGCTGCCGTCGCAGGCTTCCAGGCTATGATCGGTTTCCTGGAGGTCTTTGGCTACAAAGACCCCAAAGTCAAAAGCGGCTGGAACATCAATACCAAACCTCAGCAGCTGATCTCCAGCTTTCTCAACGTCGGAACCATAGTCGCGGTGCTTCTCGGTGGTCCTTTCTCGCACAAGTTCGGCCGTAAACCCGCAATCTGGGTGGCTGCTTTTGTGTCGATGATTGCTTGTGGTGTCCAAGTCGGAGCTAATAGTCTTGCGGGCTTGTACGCAGGCAGGATCCTTCTCGGACTCGGCAACGGGTTTTTCATTCTTTTTTCGAATACGTATACTGTAGAGGTCTCACCTCCGCAGCACCGAGCCTTTCTCGCTTCATTCTTTGGGTTCTGGGTGAATCTGGGCAGCATACTCGGAGCAATCGCAGACAACTACAGCAAGACCCTGGACAGTAAACTGGCATACCGAATTCCGCTGGCTTCACTGTTCGCGATCCCGGTCCTCCTCAGCATCTTCGTTTTCTTCGTGCCTGAATCACCTCGCTGGCTTCTTTTGCACAACAGGCCAGAAGAGGCACGTCGAGCCCTAGAAAAGCTCCGAGGCGCATCGCTGAAGCCAGAGCTGCTCAACGAAGAATTCGTCGAGATGCAGAGAGGTATTGAGCAAGAGAAAGAGATGACATCTTCCACCTCTGTCTTCGATATGTTCAAAGGGACGGATCGCCGCCGTACAATCCTGGCTGCAGGAGCAATCGCCTCTCACGCCGCGTCCGGAGTATGGTTCACCATCTCATACAGCACCTTCTTCTATCAGATGGCGGGCATCGAAAAGCCATTCCAGGCAACGATTCTGCAGAACTGTCTCGGTCTGGTGGGAGCGATGTGCGGCATGTTCCTGATGCACAAGGTCTTCGGTCGTCGTCCAATGCTGTTGATTGGCTCCGCTGGCTGTGGAATCTGCATGCTTGTGATCGGCTTGTTGAGTATCGCAGGTCATTCGCACCGTGCTGGCCAAGCACTGGTGGGCTTTGCGTTGATGTTCAGCTTCTTCTATAACGGCTTCACAGGGACGATCACCTGGCCAATTGCAGGTGAAATTGTCAGCTCTCGACTGCGCGTGTTCAGTGTCGGGCTTGGGACTGGAATCAACTACTTCTTCAACTGTGAGCTCTGTCGGCATTCTCTCTCAGGTATTGACTGACAATTGCAGGGCTGATCTCATACTGCACGCCATACTTTCTGAATGCGAACAATCTCAATTGGGGTGCGAAATATGGGTATATCTGGGCAGGGTCAAACGCGATTGCCTTTCGTGCGTATCCAGACCCCCCCTCAGTCTTCCTGCTGACCTTGGGCTCCAGTATTCTTCTTCCTCTTGATACCCGAAACCAAAGGGCGCTCTCTTGAGGAAATTGACGAAATGTTCGTCAACAAAGTGCCTCGTCGTGAATTCAAGACATATCAGTGTGTCTCCTCAGAAAGAGCCCGCGAGATAGCCGAACAGCAGTTGGATGAGCTTTCGAAGGGGGGAGTAACTGTTCATACTGAGAAAGTCTCAGTTTGACCACAAATAGATCGACGCTCAGATAGCGTGTTAATGCTGGAGTCCCTTCGCACTCGCTGTCAGAGAGCCGGTTTCCGTCTCTACCTGAATTCGTTCTGTGCGCTTGTCATCTAGCATTGTAACTGCGTCTCTTCCGTGTCCACGTTCCAGTCGTCTCACAATGTCTGACGCAGAAACTTTGCGAAAATTTATCTCTCCAATCGCATCTTGCAAGCTTCGAGGGTCGGCCGAGGGAATCGAAAGACATCCGTGACATCCAGCAGCGGGACTTGGAACGAACGGGATGACATTCGTGCCAACCTCGAGGAAGGAGGAGACGGCCGAACTAGTTGTCATAGCGGCGTCGCAGTCTGAAAAGCAGTCCTGGTCATTTGCGATCTTTACTCCAGCATGCTAGTTGCTTTTCGAAACATGATGACTTGTGATGTTGTAGTTAGCTGCTTTAGCTCTCGGTCTCGTAGTCATAGCGGGCTGGACTTCAATGTGGTCGGTAGTGGTAAACCAACGCACTGAGCTAAAGGCCAAAGCCGCAAAAGCTGATGTGCCGTCGTCCAGACTTGCGGTTAATGCTTCGCTGACTCTGGCTGACATTGAGAAATCAGATGTCGTAGCGGAACCGCCACAGCTGCTCACTCATCACCAGATATCCATTGCTAGCTCCGTCGATGTTTAACTTTGGGCGAATGACATCTTCTGATGGCCAAGCCCGAAGATACACGGCGACGCAGGGCTGGCGACATAATACTCCGAAATTATTGCTCTGCGCAGAGCCTGAAGATCTGGTGACAATTGTAGACGCAGCTGGATATCATTCAACGCCTTCCAGCGCCTGGAAAGCGCACGGCCCCGGTAAGCATTCGCTTCATCTGTTGAATTTCACCCTTCAGCTTCATTGTCGTTCTGGAAAAGGACTTTGAGCTTCGTCAGGGCATCGTCGCAGTTGACCTCCATGCTCGTAATCACATCAACGGCTTCCTCCTTGGCCATGATGAATTGTAGCAGGACCCAGAACTTGAAGGCGTTTCTGTACATGCCCTCGGCCTTCAGTGATTTGTCTTGTGTCTGAGAGCGAATGACTTCCCATAACTGGCGCCATTTTTCGAGCGCTCCTTTGACTTGGTGGGTAATCTGGCCCATGGCCAGACTAGAGGACTTCGATCCAGGGCCAAAGTTCGTGGTAGGCAAATTGAGCGACATCGTCATAATACAGGAATGGACGTAAGTGTACAAAACTAGAATCAGGTCAGCCACAAAGAGTCTCGAGAACGCTCAAGTCCCAGGACCAGGATAGCAGGCTCACAGTGTATCAGAATGAAAAGATCGAATATTGTCAGATCGCAATTAGTATCCGCCCCCTCCAATGATGCTTCGACCTCCGATGCATCTGCCTGTGACGAAAGTACTGAAGGCGCTGTAGAGTTAGGGAACTTGGATTTTCCGTCGAACAGAAGGGCGAAAGATTGTGACATTGTAAGTCGCGGAGCAAAGATCGATTCGTCCTGCATAAAAGGGTGCCGCGAGCTGAAAATTGCTTCTTTGCAAGGCAGGTCGTTGTCGAGTTCGGCGAGCGTGATGCGACAGGGATAGTTGGAATAAATTCGCATGGCGCAATCGAGCAAGGCTATGACTGATATCGTTCGGATTTTTGTTTCTTTCTGTAACCAAATGATTTCCGAGATGCGGTCAGTCGGCAGATGGCGAGCGCGGTGTAGCTGCATGCTTCGGGCAACATTGATGACATCGCCGAGACGCGACTGCATCGCTCGCCGCTTCGAGCCACGAGAGCCGCCCCAGTACTGCGCGATGACCATCAGATAACCGGCCTGCAGCTCTTGAAAGATATCCCATTCACGATCCGAGTCTGAATTCGTTGCCAACGATTCGCCCTGTATCGACCGCGTAACTTCGATCTCGAACGAGAAGATCTCCGAGTCGAAAACAACCAATTCCGCCACATCTACCAGTTTCTTCGCAGCAAGCCGTTCGGTTTGGTCTTTAGAATACATTGCGCCAATGAAGACGACACTGATGACTAGACTGATTGGGACGTTTGCCGGATCGAAAGAGGGTTTGTGAATAATGGGACAATTCAAATGCCAATTGCGGAAGTATAGCGACACGAATTTCCGAATCCTTTCCCCCGTCAGCAGGAAATTCAGACAGGCTGTGAGTTCTTGTCTAGCTTTCTCGTCCAGAGCCAGGCACCATAGCTTGTTGTAGATCGCCATACTCAATGCCGAAACGTACTGCGCTTGGTCCGAAGGCGGTTGGGTCGAGGTGGACGGGGTCGAGCCCATCTGGATTTCCGGCGAAACCATCGACGGATCGTATAATTCCAGCTGCAAATCGGAGTATGAAGGCGAGGGCATCAGTCCAAACGGCCCTGTCCAAAAGTCCAGATATTGGTCATCGACCCCAGCCGGGATTTCGAACATGGCCGAGTAGTCCAGTGTCAGCGGGCTTTCGTACTCTGACTTGAGGTGGGCGGGGTCGATCTCGTCCTCCGGCTCTTCATTCTGTTGGTGGAACTGGAAGCCCGCTTGCCGATCATCGCAAGGCGGGAGATTGAACGTCTCTGTGAAGGTGTCTGTACCGCCGTTCAACAGTGCTTGGATGGATACACGATCGCCAACCGGCCCGAATTTGTCAGTGACTAGGTTGCGAGTCAGCGTGCTCTGCGATTCGATCTTTCTTGTGGAAAGTACAGACTTGAATCCTCGCCTGTGCCCCGTTTCTGGCGACATTGAACCTGCTTCTTCTTGCAGGGTGCACAGGGATTGCCGCCGTCGCAGCGGATTTTGGACGAAATACACTGTGGGCGCTGTCAGTACGATGGCTGCCTCGCAAACAGCTCCAGAATCCTCACTGTCACACACGCATGAGGGCGACGGCCTTTCGGAATGGAATTAGGGACATCTCTGTCGCCGCGCCGTTGACAATGACTGTAGTGAGTTTGAAGGCGATCCCTACGGGGTGGGTCAGCAGTGGCGAAGCCGGTCCATGGCTGAAGTACGTACTTGCGCGAGAAGTCCCGCGAACAGAAGACGCATGAGAAAGGTTTGGCTCCGGTGTCTCCAAGACTGTGTCAGTGGCAAGGGACACTAGCTTTGAGAGTCACTCACGCCTCGTTTGGTGCCGCTTCAAGTGTTCAGCTCGAGAAAAACCTTGGCCGCAGGTGGTGCAGCGGTAGCGCTTCTCCGGGGTAGACGATGCGGCTGCAGGAGGCGCAGATTGTTTGATGCATGCTGAAGACAGAAGAGCCTGGTTGCGGATAAGGTCGTGGAAGCCATCCATTTCTGCGAGCCTTGAAGATTCTAAAATTGTTCCAAAGGCCGCGACGATGAAGTTCAGATTATTGAGGGGCCGGCCGCTTAGATAAGAGCGGCAACACCGGCCAGAATTGCGGGAACTTACGGCTGTCTGACACCAACAGCTTCGGGGGTTTCACTGGCCAAAAGATGGGCAGGCGGAGTAAGATGGCCAGATGGGCGACCCCACGAAAGGTTAAGTTTTTAGGCACGACAGCGGGCCAATCGTCGACGTTTTGTCGTCCACTGCCAACTGGAACGCGGAGAAAAGTGCATGGCAATTTCGTCCAAGGGCCTCTGGAAATACCCCACGTTCGCTTCAGCATCTCGGCCTCGGCACTCTTCTAGAGCAATTCGTATAAATCCTGACACGATGACGTTGGACTTGAGCGACGCTCATGGATTCAATTTATTATTAGCTACGGAGTACAATCCAAAGGGATCAAAAGTCCCTGGCCGAGCGAACACCGCTGCACTCTGAGTTTTCGGTCAACACCTGGGGAGATCTCGACCCTGTACACACGAAAACCTCAGGGGATCTCATAGACGAGCTATCCAATATCCGGCCACGGCCGTCAGCAAGAGAGGCAGGATTGATGTCGAGGACATGCTTGAGGCCGAGGAGGCAAGAGTAGAGCCAGAAGCGGATGTTTGGCCGGGCACTGGGACCTTTCGCCCAGCACGGTTTGTGACGGTGAATCCTGCAACACGTCAGCAACAGCTACGACCGGGCATCTGTCGACTCACCTGTGTCAACGGCCCAGGCAATGCTGTTGAACTCAATGAGTTGGCTAAGCAGTTTGTTGTTCTCGTCGATTTCCATTAAGTTGAACCCTTGGACTGGCGCCAATTCGATACCGACCTGCATCTTCCAGTACCACAGAACGTTGGTACAGCCCGCAGGCATGATCTTAAGCGTCGTAATGTTGCGCGGCGCTGGGGCCTTCAGAATGGAAGTGATGTAAGCTACCTTGTTGGGAAAGGTAATACTGCCGAGCTGCAACGTATTCTCAGTATGGTCATCCAAGTTTCACCTTGGTCCTGAACTTACGGCGTTGCCTGCAATCATATTGATCGAGTCACTTGTCTCGAAGAAGCTATCGCTCAAAAGTTCTTGCACCGTCTGGTTGGCCGCATTGACATCCGTATGTTCCATGACGGTGATAAACTTGGCGACAATGCTCTCAGCATCACTCTGAGAGATGCAAGTTGAGTTCGACGAAGCATCTCTTCTGACCCTAGACAGATCGGGTACCGCGGCAACCGTCGATGCGAGGGCGAGAGAGGTTGCGAGCTTGAAGAATCTCATCTTGACCGGCAACTCGTGGGTTGTTGTGGACGTGTCAACGGTTTGCTGTGCGTGGCATATGCGTTCTCCGAGCGGCTTGAGTGATCAAAACAAGAACAACGGATCTATCGTAGAAACAGCGAACCACAACCATTAGTATATACCTCAGTAGGCGTGATGTCAACAAAGGGATGAATCTTTCATGGCTGCACCCGTTGCCCCCGGAACCGTCCTCGCCGCTTTGGGAACAAAGGGAAACCCTCCATGACGGAGTTGATAGCATCGAGAAACTGTCAGATGACACGGCTCATGCTTGGTCTGGCATTTCTGTCAATTCCGAAAGGATCATGGAAGGTGATGGTCGACAGTCGCGACGGTTGCGTAGAACAAGGCTAGAACATAGCAGGTCCAAGCTCGAATCATTTGTTGTCCGTGCGACAAAAGCACGAGGCCTTGATAGGTATGTCCGCCATAGCGACAGAGAAGTCCAGTTGCTGTCTGACAATGCGCGCCTCGGCGATACGGCCCAGCTGCTTCAGACATTCGTGGTAACCATGCAGAGCCCAGACATTGTTAGGATGGCGTAAAGCTCGAGGTAGCGTATCGTCAAACCCCAAATCGGCACTATACACCGCAACAGCTTCCTCTACAAAGCCCTGTTCGAGAAGGAGTGCACCATACGCATGCCGTGGAGGCTGCATCCAGCCCCAAGGCTCATCATACGGCAGTGAATCGTCCAGCGCGATGGCCAGGCGAAGTTGGTCGAAAGCGGCGTTAAAGTTGCCGCGCCGGTACTCGATTTCTCCCCCCAACATCGATCTGCCTATGGCGAGAACATCCAGACAAACGTTGTTGAAGAGCGTTCTGGTTGACTTTACTCGCTTCATTGCTTCGTCGAAGATCATACGCTGTTTGTCCGCTTCCTCGAGTCTTCCAATTGCTGCAAATGCGACACCTTTGGCATATTGGAACAAGGCAGTGGTTACACAATAGAGGTCCTGGTCTTTCGGAAGACGCAGGTCAATGATATCCTGCCACAGGCCAAAGCGTATGAGAACATGCGCTCGCATGCCATGGAAGGCTTCCAGCCAGTCAGCCATCGGAGGCGATTCCACACGGAGCAGATCTTCTGGAACTGTTGCTTCGATCCACTCCGCGGTCTCCAACGCGACTCGAGACTGGCCTGCAAACATTGCACCGTATAGGCGGAAGTGGTAGTTGTGGCAACGGTAAAGCGTATAAAAGTTCAAAGGGCCTGCCCTGGCCAAGAACTTCTCATCAGCTCGTATTGCGTCCATATTCGAAGCAACCGCTCGACGATAATCGCCGCATAGGATGTCCAGGTGTGTGGGCATATGTTGCAGGTGGCCAGAATCGGGAACCAATCCTCTCAAACGGTCCGCGATAGGCATGGCAATCTCTGGGGTGCCTGACATCTCCATAAGGTGGATATAGAGATGCAACAAGCCCGGATGTTGTAGACCAGCACTCCGACTCAGTGCTCGGTCCAGGACCGTCTTTACCTCGACTGTATGTGCTCCAGGAGCGGGCTTCCCCGTTGATAAATCCCACAGTTTCCAAGGTGTGAGGTTCATCAAGGAGTCTGCGTAGAGGGCAGCCACATCAAGATCTTCAGGGAAAGATGCATAGACCGAACGCATGGCGTCAGCGTAGGGCTGGTTCCAGATCGAGCAATCAACAGCTGGTTGAGCTTGTGGGTATCTAAACTGGAGTGCATCAATCAGCGCCTTCTCGACAGGAGTCGAATTGACAGCTTCGGATTTTGCGTTCTCAACGGCAGCGTGTGTCCGCTCGACGACGGATTTCAGCTCCTCGCCATCAAAGAATCCCCATGGCTTGTTGTAGTTTGGCCCGAGAGCATACGCCAAGCCCCAAGAAGCCATCGCACAGCCAGGGTCGCTGGCGATAGCCTTCTTGAAACATTCCGCCGATTCTTCGTGATTGAATCCATAGCTCCATGCAAGTCCACGATTAAACCAGACTTGGGCTTCGTTGCTAGTGGTACTAACAGGCCGGTGAAACGAGCCAAGGTCGAAGTAGTCATCGGTCGCATTTGTTGCATTCACCTGGGCAGAGTGTTCGGTCATGGCGGCGGGTTCTCCTCATGAAAAGTTGCAGTTGCATCCTAGATCAACAATACAAAGCCCAGAGACCAGAAGATGGTAAGCAGCTGGGCGTGAAAGGCGCGATGGTGTGATGGTGAATGCTGCTTGTGTCGCTGCAGGCTTGCCGGGAATGTCCGAGCACCGACCCCCGCCTGCGCCTTTCAAGGAGCCAACTTCGACCTTTGCCACTCTCGTCTTCCGTCAACAAGAATCCCTCGTGTGTTCAGTTTGGTCTCGTGGTTTTAGAATCTCTCTGGCCATCTGTAAGTTCAGCGGCTCTGAAAAATACCTTCGATCCGCTGCTCAACAACCTCACTGCCGGTCGGCCACATGCTCCTCCTCTACTACGGCCTCAATACCATCCACGGACGACGATACCCTCCTTTTCCGCACGGTCTCCATGCGACAGTTGAACTATGCGCGAGATGCAAGTTGCCAACTTGTCGCGGGCCCGAAATACTCCCTTTCCTTGTCGGCACGAGTCTCAGGGCGTTCCCTACTTGAGACCCTGCACCTTGACTATTCTGGCCGGACACGCGGACCTTACTTTTGACCTGATGCGATTGTGGCTTTAGCCTAAAGTGGCGTGAATGATGCCTTGGGAGTACATCACGAAACATGGCTTCAATATCGCTTTTGGCCCCTCGTCCAAATATGCCGTGGCTTGTGGGAGTAACACACATACTATCGGAAACCATGCTGGGAGACTGGCGGTTCCCCCAGCCGACTAACCACCTGAAGCAGGGGTCGGTGCCTTTGGACAGCATCGTCCTCACCATAACTTTCCCATTGCATAGTCTCCAGTCTCTCAGTCTGCGTTGGAGCACTACGCATGCTTTGCCTACACTTCATCCGTCCCAAAATCCACTCCACGAGCTCGAGGATTTCCCCAGTATCCCATCCTACCCCTCAGGTCACTTGCGTTCCTACACTGTGGATCCTCGCGATCTTCGGGTGCTCCAAACGGCCAGATGGGTATGAAACAGACTTCGTCGTATGGACATGCTGGGCATTTCTTCCATACCGACCAATCCAGATAGTGGATGATCGCCCAGAGATGTCTCAGAGACTCGGACAACGGCATATTGATGTCAAAGACGAGAAACAAGGTCTCACAGATCCTTCTGGTGACATCCCGGATCGAGCGAGCAGCAATCGAGCTGTGAACGGTGCTGTCAGTTGGATTGAATTGCCTCCAACAGCGATCAACCTCCGCCGTGGCGTCTCGCGCGTCGGAGTCAATAAACACACGAAGCGTCAACTCCAGCTCCCTCAGCAGCTCTTCCGTCGTCGTGACAGAGCCTGACACGAGATACTTCAGCAGCTTGCCATAACGCTCGACCACCATATCGGCGACACTCTGCCAGTCCGTTGAATTTTCAACCGAGACCTGGTCAGGATCCCAACCCCGAATCGTCGAATCGATGTCAGCGCGGGCCACGTTCAAGGAGGCGACTGAAGCATTTTCGAGCCGAGGTAAGCCATCATCGGCCCGAAAGAGATCGAGGTCGTAACTGTAGGCTGTGACAAATTTCTCATAGTCAAGCCTCACCCTGCCGCCACCAATGCCGTCGTATCGCGCAGTCACGAACTTGACCCATTCCCATACTTGCCATTGAAATTGCCTTTCTTCGGGATCTCTTTTTGCGCCGTTGGGAGCAAAGGGCCCGGCTTTCGTCGATTGTACGAAGTCCAGGCTGTCGGAAAAAGAACACATGATGATCTCGAATCCTGCCTCCATCCGAATAAAGCCCTTTATTTTCCCGCTCCACTGCTCGGCCGCCAGTTTACACAATCGATCGGCGCGCTCCCATTCCCAGAATGCACCTTTTCTCTCGGAGCTGGCGTTCAAAAGCAACACGTCTTGACTGTCGAGTGTTCCTTTGTCGCATTTACCAGCTGACATACCGTCGATGTAGAGCAGAGGCGTCGCCTCTTTGGTGCGGTAAGTGTGGAGCCATCCGGGTTCAACGCGAGGAGGGCTGCGCCTGAGATGATGCTCTTCGTCGCCGGAGCTGGCACCTATGATCTGCATTGGTTCGGATGGCGCCGGGTTATCGTTGCGGGTTGGCAGGTGCTGGCCAGATTCATCGATCGACCCCTTCCTCTCAGAGTCAGGTGGCTTGAATCTCCTCGCAAACATGATCGCATGCTCCGGCTCGAATGCAAGCCATTCGAGGCCCTGTACTGGCTCTTCCGTCCCAGTGCCATGGTAGAATTGCGTTCCTGCCGGGACCACGGCGGGAAAAACCGACATGCCATTATGAAAGAGCGAAGAGCCCCATTGTCTCATTGACGAGTGTATCGCATTGAAGATGTGGTTGGCGTTCCGGATCTCATTGGTGGCTTCCCCGGGTTCTGAGTGAGGCAAGGCTGCTACCAAAGAAGCGATGAAGAGGCTCGAGGCGGCCACAACCGGTACTGACCACATCATTCCGGTGTAAATCAGTGAAGGGAAGAAGACAGCATTCTTAAGACTCGACAAGATGGTGGCCTGAGTATCTTCTCAAACGCCGCGATCTTATCTAATCGTCTTCAGGAAGTGTCGTTATTGGTGGCTTACGTGGCCAGCAGACGCGGCTTCTAACCAGTTGAGTTAATTCAGGCGGGCCAGAACCCGCGATATCAAAAGCATGCACCGACTTCGGCGACCTCTAACCCACCAAATCCACTACTCCCTTGTGCTTGAAACTCAGTTTAACCAAGTCTCTGAAGCTGTTTTCACCATTCGATTACTCCGTACAAGCAGCTCTAACAGTCAAGGGCAATAGAAGCCCTGCCCTACCATTTTAGAGAACACTTCTTCCCTTCGGCATCACCACGGCACCGAATATCTGGCTACTATACAGGCTACCCTGCATTCGGATTGTACCCGGATGTCCGTTTCACGGGACTGTATGCCCTCCAGACGCCAGGCATGTTGCTTACGTCGTGGTTGCGCCACACATGTCAATTCAGGAGCAGGCGGCAAAGCGCCTTTCTGCGGAATAACCCTCCTGCATTTCGTCCAAAGGTCTGTTGGCTTGAAAATTCTATGATTGTGTCTCTGCAAGGATGCCCTTTGTTCGGGTGAGTTTGACGCCGCTTGTTCTTTGAGTCAAGCTGCTATTGCGGTTGCTGTCTAATCGTCTGCACTTTGTTCTTTGCCCCTGTTGTTGGATGCGGTTGTCTTCGCTGTTTCTCTTCCATGGGTTTAAATGCAGCCGTGTTCTATCCAGAGAATGATCTCCTTCATCAACCCTGAAGTTAAGTGCGAGAGTCCACTCACCAGCCCTGCTACAATCATGGTTACAGTCACTCTTGAGAATGGGGTTGCATTCAGTGCTGGTGTTATCACTACGATCGCGATCGGAGCGCCACTGCTTCTTCGCCGTTACGAAGCCACTCGACCCCAAAGCTATGTTCATCCAGTCGGAATGGACGAAGACTTGGAAGGGCTCATGGAGATCCTCCATCCAGACACGCATCGTTGAACGCAAGGACATCACTACAGGTCGATCCCTCCCAACGCGCCTTGAGGCTCGCGCCGCTCCCAACTACCGGCTCAAAATCGCCTTCGGTATCAACAATGCATTCACAGCGACCGATCAAAAGCATGCTTCCAAGTTCATTGGCGATGCAAAGAGGAAACTGCAAGATGCCCTAGGCCTTCCAGGGGGGGCAGCCCGCGAAGCCAAGGCAGATTGGCAGCCTCTGCTTACGACGATGAAACAAGCAGTCGCCCAAGCCCTCAACCATCAGCACGATTCTGTTGACCTGGCCAAAACTATCCAGTTCGTCACCCTCAAAGTCACGCTCCAATATCTCTTTGATCTCCCACCAGACAGTCCTGACAACAGCTCCGCCATTGCATTCATTGCCAACAAGATCAACGAACTGTGGTTGGACTCCAAAACTCTCGAGCCGTCCAATGGGCACAGTACTTTGGGCAGTCTGATCGACCGCTTCCATTCATATTGCATCGCCTCAGAAGCATCGACCCCTTGAAGGCAGCAGAAACAGATGCACGAGAGCCTCCTGAAGCTTGTTCCGCACTTCGACCCACTGGTTGCAACAGAGAATCCGATGAATTACATCCTGCCGGCATACGAAACAATGTGGCGGGCCGTGTACAGAGGTCTCCTCGAGATTCATATCAGAGAGACGCCTTCGGAAACCAGCCAAGTCTGGAAGGAATCCCTCAATCAATTCTTCCAAAACCCCATCAAGAAGAACTGGAAAGAGGCAGACGAAGTCATGCAGCTCTCCGCTCTGAATGTCACCGCCGAGATCCTCCGACCCTACCCACCGACCCGACGCATCTATCGCAGATACCCGAACAAGGAAGAATTTGTCAAGGCAGATCTGGAAAAAATGCATCGCAACCCATTCTTGGCGCCATATGATCCCGAAACTTTTCGCCCAGAACGCTGGCTCGAGATCAAAGAGAAGTTCATCCAGGAGAAGTCAACTTACGTGAGAAGAAGGTACGCCAGGGAATGAAGCCGGAGAAAGTTGGGCTGAAAGACTTCGAAGAAGACTTGGGTTTCATGCCGTTCACCAAGATCTGTCCCGCCGGGGGAGGCGACACTCAAGCGTTCGGCTGGAAGATGATTGCGCTGCTGATCGCTGCTCTGATGGAAGGCTTCAACGGACTCGAGGGTGAATGGGAGCTGCAGGCTGAGAAGGAAGCAGATGAATTGCCAGAGCTCGGCAAGGCTTTGAAGTCTGGGCGGGAGGACTATCTCACGTTGGTGTACAACAGAAAGGGCTGAGCAGTGCGGGCACGGTTGACCTGCACGTGTGGGTGTTGAGCCTGTCAAAAAGGGCCGCGAGCTCCAAGAGGTCTGGCCGATAGATCACGGTCAATGGGAAGGTGATGCACACTGTCTGGGAGGGGGATTTCGAGTGTGGCAGATCTCGACCATGGCTGCATTGCCGCTGGTGTTATTTCATAGCCTCTTTCCTAGTCTCTTTCATAATATCTTTCCTAATGACTTTTCCTCTGCTTCCTCAACTCGCTGAGCAACCATTTGACGGCATCTCCTGTCAACTCCGGCTTCCTGACAGGACTATCGTGCCCCCAATCCATCAGCTCCTGGTACGATGCGCTCCCGTGCTCGTCGACCAGATCGACCTGCACCTTTACCATTCCATAGGTATATAGGCTCCAATCATCGATGAACCTCCTCGCGCCTTCCTTTTCCTCTTCAGAGCCGCCTCCGAGTCGGACACCCTCATCGTACATCATTCGATAATCCCTCGCGCTGTTACACCTTACCACGGCCACGTTCCCGCCCCGGTAGGCATGATTCTCGAGCTGTTTCCTTTCCGCCAATGACCTCGCGCTGGCATGAGTGTCTTCTCCCTTTTCCGCGAGTTTCTTGGCCGTTCGTTGACTCGCGTCCAGGGCACGGGTCCATTCATCGTCGGTCATGCCCGACTCCTCTCGGAGATTTGTCAATCCCTCCCAATCGACGTCCTTGCTCACTGCGACCAGATCGGCGCTTGGGATGCGCGGGAACAACGCGAATTCAACCTCCGTTCCCGTATCGTACAGTACAACGCCAGCAATGACGGCCAGCGGATTTGCAGATCGGTGCTTGGTGAGCTGAAGGTGCAGGAATTCCCGGAGTGGGATTCCTCCGTACGAGTGGCCTATCAAGATGTATGGCGGGGCAACGTCGATTCTCTCAAGCAGCGCGTCGAGATCTCGCGCGGTGCCTTGCGCTTTCAAAGGGCCCACTCTCGAGGGCAATGTGCTTCGGTCATAGCCCGCTCGATCGTAAAACAGAGTTCGGACGAAGCTGCTGAGGTGCTGTTGGACTTTGACATACGTGGCTGCTGCCCCACCAGCACCAGTGAACAGGATCACCACCGGCTCTCCTCGAAGACGGGCCGGTCCTGATGCGGACGCGAACAGCGAGACATCTCGTTCTGGAAGGGGTATCAGTGCTGCTATCTCCGACTGGGTCTCCCACGGGTTGTCCTTGTGGATCGTCATTATTGGGGAAGCCTGATGTAGTGGCTAAGATGGTCAGGAGGGCCTCCTGGGCAGCTTCATGTACTTCGCGGAAGTCTTGTGCGTTAGGCAGGCAGGCAAGCAGATGACGCTGGCGAAAATCATACTGCATTAGGAAGGAGATGTAGCCATGCTATCTGCGGCCGTTTTGGGCGGCGGTCGTGCAGATCATATATACTTGACTACAGCTACAGTCGCCCTGATCAAAATTATGCAGCTTCGACCACCTTTGCCTCCAACCGGGCTGAAGAGTCAGCCCGAAGGTTCAAGCTTTCATCTCCAGCTCGATGATGTCCGTATTGACAAGACTCTTATCAAGTCTGGCTCTCTCTTCGGCGGAGAGATGCGTGATATTGACGGCGACCTCATCTCCGAACTTTTCGGCGATCTCTTCGAGGGCCAAACCCTTGGTTTCGGGGTAGAAAAGGTACATGATTGCCGCTCCAAACAACGGGACGATGACGAAGATGAGGTAGTATTTCCAGCCAATATTGTTGAAGGCAACCGGTGCGCACATGGTGTAGATCAAGCTGAAGGCGAACAGCCCGGAGACGCTAAAGCCCGCGCCCTGAGCACGGATTGAAGTCGGGAAGATTTCGGATGAGTAGACATATGACGAGGCGTCCATTGAGCCGCCAAAGAATGTAACAACTTGGCTCGTCAGTTACGAGCATTCAAGGTGCCGCGGAGAAGCTTACAGAGATAGAGAAAAAAGACGCCAAAACCATTACCGATGCGGTCGTCGGTGCCGCCGTATCTTGCAAGGCAAGCGGTGAAACCGGCAACGGATATTGAACATCCAATCTAGATCTGTCAAACATTGCACGAGGGATGGGAGGAGCAAGCATACCTGTCCCACAACCATAATGGGAATACGACCGACTTTATCCAGCAGTAGCGCGTTGACCAAGTTCATGAAGGCGGCCCAGGTATCCCACAGGGCGTAGAGTAATAGGGGCATAGATCCGTAGAGACTGAGGCCATTGTAGAGCAGGACTTGATAGTTGTTAATAACGAGGCAGCCTGTGCTCTGGACCAAACCGCTGTCGTTGTTAGCGGACGCACGAACAAAGTGAGCAAAGTTGACTTACAGAAGTAAGAATCCAAAGAGCATGCGCTTCCTGTAGGATTTTCTGGTGAAGAGGAGGATCCAACCCTTGATCCAGCCCTGTCTCCAACCTTCTCGCTTCTCAAGGTCCAACTGCAGGCGAATTTGATACAGCTCTTCACGAGCAATGGTGTCGTCATCGTCACCCGGGTGGTGGTGGAGTCGCTTGAGGATCGCAAAGCCAGCCTCTTGTCGGTCCGTGGCGACCAAATGGCGAGGAGATTCTGGGACCCACCAAGATCCGATCAGGAGGCCCAAGGGTGGGACGATCTGAAGAGCTAGGCACAAGCGCCACTGGGCGACTTGACTCTTCAAAAAGTAGCAGCCGTAGCCTGTGAATCCCGCGAGACCCTGCCTGGCGTCAGACATGGTTGCATGAGGATCTGGGGCAATACTTACATAACCGACGCAGAGGACAAAACCGTGACTGCCGACCATTCTTCCCCGGGAATGGGCGGGGGAGACTTCAGACTGGTATAGCGGGGTGATGACATTGACCATGCCGACGCCCATTCCCATCAAAAAACGAGCGACTAGAAACATCGCTATATGGACGGATCCAGCTTGCAGCGCTCCCGCCACGATGCAGAGACAGGCGGTGATCTGGATGGATCTTTTCCTGCCCACCTTGTCGGCTAGCCATGTTATAAGGTAGCAGCCGATGAAGCCACCTCCAGCAAAGAGTCCATTGGTGGCTGACAGAACCGTTAGCACCGGAATCCGAGACTCTGTGCCTAAAGACTCACCGCCAGTAGTCCGCGAACCGCCGCCCGACTTGATATCGATGTCGAAGTACTGGAAGAAGGACGGGAGACCTATCACGGCGCCGATGATTGCAGAGTTATACCCATATGTCAATGACCCGAAGGTCACGATCAGAACGATCAGAAAATTGTAGTTGGTTGTCGTCCCCATGGTGCGTCGATCAAGTGATGAAGTGTCCTTGGGTGGATTGATCAGGGGCGCAGTTCCAGACGCAGTCTATATGTTGCCTCTGACGAGCGTCTAGAAGCGAGCCTAGAAAGGCAGACACTCTGGAGATTCTCCAAGCTAGGCGAGCTTGACTCCTTCCTTACCCCGAGACAGGGTATATCAGACGGGGATATGCCCCATTGGTGGATGATGGGCGGAGTTGGGGTACCCCAGGTCGCGGCAGATGCTGCAGTGAGCCTCCATTTTTCGATATGGTGATCTGGATCTGACTTCAAGCTATGCATAGCTTTGAATCCTACCGGCTGGCCCCACGACACCACATCTCCGCAAATTTGGGGAAGACAACGCGATACTTGTGTTGGAGTGACAGGCAAGCGAAGCACCAGAACGTGGTACTATCCCCAGCTTGAGCGAGGGGAAAGGCTTGACAGTTGTGATTAAGGAGAAGCTGGAACTTGCGGTTGGGAACGCTCGAGGGCGACATCGCCACGCCGTTCCTGGCCATGCCAGTGGAATGAGCTTCTGCAACCGAGAAACGGTTGCTGGTTGCTGGGCAGGAGCAGCGAAGATGCTCGCTACGGCGCAGCAGGTGGGCCTAGCCCAGGATGAGCTGAAGAGCGCCCAGCTGTGTGCTCGGCGAGAGGCGGCCGCTGGGCGTAATTACCCATTCTGTGACCACGGTCGAAAGCTCGGGCTGCAAGAGAGATAGTAAAGATGTCCAAGTTAAGTTCGGAAGTGGCGACGAGGTTCAGGTACGAGAGGTCTATGCGGGATGCTGAGTGGGAGCTTCGGGAGAGCAGCCGCTGCTGTGCTGCTCTGGGCCGTGGCAGCCGGTGGCTTCCTTCCTCGTTGCTGCCAATGTTGCAATCACCGCAATGATGTCATTCGGAAACCCGATCTCGTCACCGACTCGTGTACTTATTACTGGCGGGTCAGATTCAGACACAAGCAGCCGTCCTGGTGGAGAAAGAATAATACAGGTGATTCTTTCGATGTTACGGCCTCCTACAAGCCATAGACCCGCGCTTTCGGATGTATAGTCCCGTGAACTCCTCTCGCAATGCATGAAATCCGCTCAACCTGGTAGATGCATCCATCAAATGATTTAAGCTCGAGATTGGCTTCCCATCTGCAAGAAGCCGTCGCTTTCTACCAAACTTGTAGATGCTTACATGATGGGTCTGAACTTGGACCTCTCCCTGATCTTTGCCCCATACTTGTAGAAAAGAACAGGGACGGGTAAGAAAACCAAGCAGAGGAACGCCAAAAGCGAGGTCGCCCACGCAACGCCGAGGTTGTGGTACATAGCTGGCGCGAATAGCGGAAAGCCTGCGCCGGCAATTGACCGAATGAAAGTGTTGATGGCAATGGCACTGTTGGAGTAAAAGCCATAACAATCAATGATATAGTTGATTCCTTGCTGCGATATGTCAGCGAAGCCAGAGGCCGGGGAACAGATGCGACGAACCCAAAACGTCACTAGACACCCCATTCCGAGCAGAGCGGTGGCGAGCACTTGAGGCACCCAAGTAACGTGAGGATTTGAGGTCCTAGTGTCGGTTAGCCAGTGGTCCAACAACCCCACAAGCTCCAGGACATACCATGCGAACATGAAAAGGCCTATCGGGAGGACAGCAGCTCCGACAATCATCGGAGGGAGTCGTTCCTCAGGAATCACCTTTCCGTGTTTCCTAAAAGCCCTCGCAAAATTTGTCCTCGTAGAGTACGCAATTAATCCGGTCCCCATTGCAATGCCAACAATAAAAGCTGCAAAGGGAAGTGATCCGACACCAGCATTCCAGCCGCGTTGTTCCTGGAAGGAAATTGGATACGCTTCGAAGAGAAGGTAAATGATGCCGTAGATGAAACTCATATACAGCGTGACCAGGGCCAGAATCGGTTCTTGTACGAACATGACGAATGGTCGAACAAGGTAAATGTGCGTGATGGTGTCGAAGTCAATCCGGCTTTCATCTGCTTTGGCATGTAATGCCCAGTTCTTGGTCTCGTACCGAAGTCGTTTGGCTTTGATTTGCAGTATTCGCGCCGCAGAGGTTTCGGGTATCACAGCAAGTCCAATGAATCCGAAGAGCGCCGCCATGATCAGGGTGATCCAGGCCGTCCAGCGCCAACCGAGATGAGACTGGGTGATAAATCCTCCCATAATAGGTCCAGCGACAGGCCCTGTCTTTACAATCGTCAGAGATTTGTCTGGTCCCAAGAAGGATACGACTTACAAAAGCCGCGGCTGCAAACACGCAGATCCCATAAGCCCGCTCAAGAGGTCCCCAGATATCGGCCATTGCTCCTCCTACGATGGCCAATGGAGCGGAGGCAGCGAAGCCTCCAAAGAAGCGACCGAGCATGATGGTTTCAACATTCTGCGCAACGGCCACCGGTACTTGAAAGACTGCGAAGACGAGGTAACCGGCAAAGAGTGGAACATGTCGACCGAAGACCTCGGACGCTGGGCCAAACTGTAAATCTCCGTCAGCCCATATTGACTACCAAGCAATCGCAACCCATTGTCGAGCTGGAAGAGTCCTCCGGAGCAGAGGGAGACTTACGAGGACAGGTCCTAGGACAAAGCCGAGCAAAAATAACGATACTCCGAGAGTAGAGGGGACATAGCCAATATGATACTCCTTCGCCACAGGTTCAATGGCAACAGCATAGATACTGTGGAATCGGTTAGCACCCATCCAAGTCCAATCCAAAGCCAGACAGAAGTGTACCTGCTCGAGAACGTAACCACAAACGTCATCAAGCCCATCGCGAGAGTGATCCGCCATCGCCTTCCCTTTGACCAATTCTTGGGGTTTTCTGGATCGTTGGGTCCATCGAATTCAACCAGGGAGTCATTGGCGCCGACTAGCGATCTCGTCGGTACTGCGAAACCAGGGATTCCTCCACTTTCAAGTTCTTTCTGCGACAGAACGTCACTTGCTGTATCGGTCGGCATCTCTGTTTTCTCAACCCCTGGAACGTTATCCAGAGTAGCCGTTGAGGCTGAAGAGAATGGTGTCTGTGTTGCTGCAGAGTATTGCCCTTCCATTTGGCGTGACAAAGGCTTCAATCAAGCTTGCGGGATTGTCGCCCTGCCATAACAGCTGATGGGATCAGGGACTGCGTATATCTACATTCCTGAAGTTGATGGAGTCTGCGATGCGTCTCCGGCCAACACAATCAACGCTAGGATCGCGGCCGCATGGCCCTGGACTTAAAGTGGTCCGAGGTCGGCTATACGGCAGCAGTGAGTACGACGGTTTTCGGAGGGTTCGAACATACAACCTTAAGCGCAATCGATACGTCACCAGCATCTGCTTGCATCTGGACGACTGTAGCTTCCAGCGATGACCGAGACGGATCACAGAATCGTGCAGATAAGGAGATGCACACCTACCTACGGGTGGAAGAAGCTCCGAACGGCGCTTGGTCAGTTGTAACTGCAGGGAGCGCCTTGCCGCTCATCATGTCCTTACCGTTTCCGCTTTCGAGCTTGAGTTCACATCAATTTTGCGTGCGACAGCTCGTTTTCTAATTGTCATCGCATATGTGTTGCGGCGCGAACAGGCGGATGGTGTTGTTGTACGATCTGCCAAGTGGGTGGCCCAACAATGTGCGTACGGAGTGGCGGGAGACTCTATTTCCGCTGCCCTGGCGGACTTATGTACCTCTCTCACCGTAATTGCGTACCTACCTAAATAGGATGTTGCCATGTACGAGGCGACAGTCAGAGTGCGACAGTAAGAGCATACGTGGTAGTGGTCCCAAATTAGGCTTTGTACGAACCTCCAGGCTCTGACGACAAAGCGCAACGCTTCCCAACCTGTCTGCAGTTACAGGAAGGAAGCTGGATTGGGAGCGGAAGGGCAGTGGTTTCAAAGCCTATTGCCACGATGTCGGCGAAAGCGTTGTCTGAAAGGGATCATCGTGTTCGTTCAATGCGAGGACAACTGGACACGGGGAGGACAGGAACGTCACCCTCTTGATGCTGGTGTCCGTGCTAGACCATCACAGGGAGGGATTGCTCTTTAGCGGCTTCGAGGACCAGCTTGCTACACCTCAGGATACACGTCGGTCCTCCTTTGTAGTGGAATGCTACGTCTCACTTGCTTGAGTGACTCGAGATCAACGTCAACCGTAAGAATGTCAGGTTCCCGAGCCTGCTCTTTCTCGTCTTCGACATTCTCGACATGTTCCAAACGTCCCGCAATCTGGCCGTTCGGCGTGATGACGAGGGTGTCTCCGTAGCTCACACGCCTCTCGTTGTGTTTGCCGCACTGCGCTGACGCAATGACCCAGCACTGTGTTTCGATGGCCCTGCATCTCAGCAAAGTCTCCCAATGGAGCTTCCCGGTTGGGACAGTGAAAGCCGACGGGTAGAGCAAGACATCAGCGCCGAGCCTACGAAGGCGGAGCGCTGGCTCCGGAAATCGCAGATCAAAGCATATCATACTACCGATCTTTCCAAGAAGCATAGAGTATGGCGGCACAATCTCATTCCCCGGTTCAGTCGAGTCACTCTCCTTTAGCCTGGGTCCGTTCGGACGAAGGTCGAGGTCGAAAAGATGGAGCTTCTGGTACCGATGGGCAATATTCCCTTGGTTGTCGATCCATATCAGGGTGTTTCGGATGCGCTTTGAGGGAGGATCGGTGGGCTCGTGGATTCCAACATTGATCGGTAAAGAATGCTCTTTCGCCGCTTTCTGCAGGCCTTTTACGAAGGGACTCTTAGATACATCTTGGCACAGCTCGACCGATTCTGCTGGAGAAGAGGCAATGTAGTCGGAGGCTTCGGGGAGGAAGAGGGCCTAGGAGACAGGTTCGCTGGTAAGGATGAGGTCGATGTCTGGTCGAGGTGGACCCTAAGAGACATCAAACGGACAGAAGTATGCACCTACCTTCGCGCCCGCAGCCACAGCTTTCTGCACTAGCTTCTGGCATTGAGCGAGATTGTGGGACATGGATGCATTGGAGCATATCTGACCGATAGCCTGGTAGAAACTTGGTCAGCCATTGTTGGCTCGAAGCGCATGCTGTTGAGCATGGACCAAGGGCAGCCGTACAGCAAGCACCATGATGCTGGGCAGTGCGAGGCGGTCCGTCAAAGCAGAGATGTACGGCGAAGGCAGACGAGGTGGCCTGAGGAACAGGAAAAGGCCTCCGTTCATCCGACTTGGAGACAGGCTCTAAGGTACTTGATAAAGTTGAAAGAGCTGCTCGCCGCCACACCCAAGCGTTCTCGGCAACCCTTCCATTTCAGGTTGTGCTTGCGGTCTGTCGCCCAGTTGTCCTCCGCCCATGGCAGCAATGGGCGCTCATTCTTCCTGCCGAACATCTTCTCACTGCGCCCATCCCAGTGTTCAACCACGGATCACATCAATGATTGAGCTGGATCGGTCAGGCGCGGTATCGGACGGTCCTCGCCTGTGCCGAGGCACTTGTGCCCTGTGCACCCCAGGCCTGGAGCGTGCCAACGTGGTCACGTCGGGCGATGGACACGGCAAGCGAATGCTGCGTACCCCCGAAGGCTGCTGAAGCCAATCAGTTCCGTTGGAGCTCTTCTCTGCGCTTCCGCATTGCTATCATGCGTATCAAAAAGGCCTCTGGACAAAACCTATTGGTATCTTCTCCACGTCTCCTGAACGGTACCCCGCCTTTCAAGCTTCCGACCGAATGATGGCTGTTGAACATTTGCGGGGGAGCGAGTCTCCTCTATTGACTCGATCAGAAGGCCAGCGGCCTGTGGACAGTTACAGCCAAGCTGGGCCCATGTACTATAAAGCCCGATATGAAAGTAACCCGTCTGAAGTACTCCTTTCTGTTTCCGTGCCTGAAAAGGAAGCAGAAGTCAGTATCTTCTACGGCTAATTGTATCACTTCAAGCCGTTCATTATGGCTACAATTTCGATCCCAAAACAGCAGAAGGCTGCTATCAAACAGGGCGAGGGGGCAGATTCCAAAGCCCCTGTTCAGCAGATCGATGTGCCAAACCCTGGCCCTACGGAGGTTCTCGTTAAGATCAACTGGTATGTTCCCTTACCTGGGCTGTGTGTCGTACTAACCGCCAACAAGGACCGGACTATGTGCTTCTGACAAGTCATTGATCAAGGATGAGTGGGCATCATTCGGTTTGGCCATGAAGCCAGAGACGAAGGGCATCGCGGGCCACGAAGGTGCTGGCGTTGTCGTTGCCGTAGGAGATGACATGCACCACAAATGGAAGGTTGGAGATCGTGCTGGTATCAAATGGGTCTGGAGTACCTGTGGCGAATGCGAGTTTTGTACGAATGGCGTCGACGAACTTCACTGCCCTCTGCAGAAGAATTCTGGTTTCAGCGCTGCTGGAACTTTTCAACAGTATGCCTTGAGCGACGGGAGATACACCACTCGAATCCCCGACGGTGTCTCAGATGAAGAAGCTGGCCCCATCATGTGCGGAGGAGTTACAGCATATACCGCTTGCAAGCGGAGCGCTGTGAAGCCCGGGCAATGGATAGTGAGTATAGTCATCCGGCATTCGGAACCTGCTGAACGACAAATAGGTGTTGCCTGGCGCGGGCGGCGGATTAGGGCATTTTGGCGTGCAGTATGCCAAAGCTATGGTACGTGTGCGAGTTCGGGGTCTCTGCGGCCCGCTAACATGGTTGCTTAGGGCATGAGGGTGATCGCCGTTGACGGCGGCGACGAGAAGCGCGACCTCTGCAAACGACTGGGCGCCGAAGAGTTCATCGACTTCACCAAGACTCAAGACATCGCTGCCGAGGTCATGAGGATCACGAAATATGGAGCTCATGGAGTGATTGTGACGGCAGCCACCAAGGAGGCTTATGCGTCTGCACCGGGACTGCTCCGTCCAGGTGGCACGGTCGTGGCCGTTGGCTTACCGAAGGATCCGACAATCTTAGCGGGCGCTCCTCCTCTGTTGTTGTGCTTGAAGAAGTTGAACATTGTAGGCAGTGTTGTTGGGACGCTAAAAGATGTGGAAGAAGCACTTGACTTTACAGCCCGTGGGTTGGTACACGTGAGTGAACTGTTCCTCAGACCTATTCACCGTACTGACTGGCACCTTCAGCCCATCTTGACCAAAGGAACTCTGGAAGACCTGGACAAGTACATCGATTTGATGGTTGCTGGCAAACTTGCAGGAAGAGCCGTGCTGAAGGTAACGTGATGGCGAAGATGGACTTGCACTCTGCCAGAGGTTGTAGCAGAAATAAAAGTGACCAGAAGGTCCAACAACACTGCTTGCGGTATGGCAAAGTCTCCCGAACAGCTTTAATCGCTGAGCGGCGCCCTTTGGCTCATTATCGCTTGTTTGCAAGTGAAGGACATCGGTCGTTTGCTGATCACAGGCTCGGTTGTTTCAAACACCATTTTTTTGAACTTTGCAAACACCGCCTTCTTTTGATTGCACTGCCACCCTTTCCCACCAACGTTGCGAGTCGTATGAGTGACTGATCCCGGCGGATTTACTTGATGCAATGACAACCTCGCAGCGCGTCACTTAACCTCAAAAGTTCGATGCCCCCGCCAATGGCTTTGCATGTGCAATTGCTAACCATCGCCATCACCCGTTCCATAACTTGCGCCTGAGTGTGAACGGTTCGACGAGCGAAGATACAGAGCTCTATTTACGCGGGTCCTGTGAGCCAAGCCAGAATTATGTGGAAGAACTCTCTCGCTCGCCTACGGGGTCGAAGAAAGAGTTCTTTGCCGGGGACACACATACCCGACCGCGGGCGCCCAAGCCAACGTCGAGTCCAGTATGAGTATGGCGCCGCAGAGGATGTTGCAGGGAGCTTTGACCAGTACGACGCCGAAGCCCTTCCAGAGCGGCATTCAGAATGGTGTCAAGGGGAGCCAGACCTTGGACGTCGCCAGCGGGTTGGAGGCAATGATCGAGAACGACGGCCCCAGCGCACAAGGAAACACGGTTATTCCAATGCCTGGAAGATGGGGAAAGCAGAGCAACCTCGCAACACCATCGGACTCTTCTTCACTTGCGGAAGGCTGAATCAGGCAGATTAACGTGGCCTTGATGCCTGTGGGAGTAGCAATATTACGCTCCAGTGGTCAAGGGCAGCGCCTTTTCAAAGTGAGCTTCACCTGCAGTCGACGTTCGTTGCATTGCGGAAATCCTGTCTCGCCCGCAGCAGCTGTGAGTATTGGTTAAGAATCCTTCCGTCTCTACGTGGATCAATTTACGGGACAGAGGGTAGCGGTGCAGGCAGACCGAACTGCCACCTTGATGCCCAGGCCTCGATCTTCTCTGCTCCTCTCGCGCGGACGCCGCTTTTCACGATCCGGATATACACAGATTGCGCCAAAACCAGAACGAAACTTGACGCCACCCTCGCGACATGTCTCCTTCGAAGCCTGCATGGCCATCCTCACCGTTGAGGGTCCTCTACTGGATCTCACCAAAGTCGCCTAATAGCTCGCATACCGACGCCCAATCCACGAAGCCTGTCCCTTTTGTATGCCCATTACAAAATGTATTCGTTGATCCCCAAATTAAGCCCATCTCAGAGCGCCATCACGGACCATATGTCCACCCCATAACTGTGCCCGTCGCATCACCACGAGAACGTCATCAACGCTGGATTCAACACTATTGGCAACAGCAAATGACTTGCGGTAACCGTGCTCATGGGTAGAATCGCAATGAAGTCCTTGATCACCCAGTCGTACGGTATATATCCTCCCGGATTCGTTGCCAGGACGATCATGCCAACGATGCCGAGAATCGCAAAGGCGATGCTGAACTTGAACTTCCGCACCACTTTGGGCACTTCAATAAAAAAGTTCGAGAACTCGGCTTCCTTCGAAGTGGCTCCCCACGTCATGTCGATTTCGAACATGTGTGCCAGCAGTGCCTGAGAAACATGTAGTGACAGTCCGCCCAGGAAGATGGAGAGCATCACGATCCATTTGAAGTTCTCCAGGAGTGCCGGGATGAATGACTTTTGTCCAATGCGGTACCGCATGATTGCAAGAGCGATGTTGCCTAAGCCATTAAAGACGATGACAATGCTGAACCACACTTTCCAGGAGTCGATGTAATACTTGTCCAGGTAGCCATTGAACCAACCGATGGCGAAATAGTTTGCCAATGTCATGATCCAGGCCGCCCCGATTGCGTAGTAAGTGCCAATGTAACTGATGATGGTGATTTTCGAAGTAAAGCGGATGTTCGAAAATAGGAACCGTCGGAAGAGCTCAGTGAAAGGACCTTTGTAAATCCACTTCCGCATCGGATGAAACAAGAGCTCGTTACAACCATACGCATACTTCTCCCATCGAGCGAGTTCGTCGTATACTGTCAAGCTGACGCCCTCTTTGAAGCCCCCGTGCGCCCAAGATGCCAGTCTAATAATGTAGCCGTCGCATTGGAGTCGTAAGGACATGTCGAAATCCTCGCTCACATGTGACTCGGACCAAAACTTTTCATAGCCATCTTCGTCGGTGTAGGAAACTTGTTGAATAGCACTCCATCGTAGAATCGCATTATGGCCGACGAAGGGTGCAACATCTCCGTTGGCGACAGTGTATTCGATGGCAGTGTATATCAGGTTGGTGAAGAAGGTGATGCCGTTCTCGAAGAAAGTGTGCACGACTTGCATAACACCGGAGGCAAATTGCATGATTCCAACATTCGGCGACTGTTCCATCTCGCTAACAGCATCGAGCAGGCAGTCGGCTGGCACCCGGGTATCGCTGTCGATGAGCAAGATATAATCTCCCATTCGGATATTGCCCTCAGCCCAAGCACGCGGAGTCTCGTCCAGAACCGCTTGCAAGCATTGATCATAGGCTTCTGCTTCGTCGTTCTGGGTCCAAGTAGAGCTGCGATGGAGCCCTTGCAGTTTCTCCTCAACTTTGCACGATAGCATCAGGCCATAATTCATGTTGGATGCCTTTTTGAACTTGCCCTTCCGGACGAACCCTTCACTGCCGTGTTTGGGACGAGCTGTCCACCCAATATTGTGATCTTGGTAGAACTCGATTCGGGCCTTTCGCTGTTCGTCGTCAAGGATCTGAAGGCCGTCGTCGTTGATGAGCATGTTTGCCGTGCCACCTTGCAGCTCATATGTCGAGATGGCCTGTTTGATCGATTTGACCGTGGGTGCAATGACAGAGGCAAGCCCTTCTTTGTAGACAGGACATTGGATCGTGACGTGTGGTAAGGTGGGTGTTCGCAAGCGAGGAGAGCATTTGGCTGAGAAATATTTCGAGTTGAGTTGCATTTGCCGCACCGGTCCTATACATTGCGCGACGCAACCGACAATAACTTGTGCGAAGAACTGAACATTCGTCAGCGATGTCGAACGAACCAGGATGGGACTTACCAGAGTAAAGAAGATCTGTACGGGGACCAACGCAAGAAATGCAAGGCGAGTGTATGAGCCATCGACAGCAATCTCGGTCGCCAAAGACCGACACGCCAAGCCGAGCAGTGTAACAACAATGATTAACGTAAAAGCGACAAGAATGGTGTTCATCAAGTTCGTAGGCCGGTCGTCCAGCATGGCTTCCCCAGATTCGGAGTCGATTGAACTTCTGACACCGCCTTCTTTTTCATGCGAGACCCCCTCGTCGTCTCCTACTTCGCCGGTATGCCACACGAGCTCCATCAGTTCCGATTCGATGCTTGTTGCTCTTTTCATCACATTCGAAGGATCGTCATCCCAGACCACCAGGAGCGACTCGGCTGCAATGAAAGCTGCAAACTGGTACTTTCGTGCTCGAGGGAGGTCGCCAATTGTGGGCAGAATCTGGACTCGGAGCCCATTCATGAGAGGGACATCTGTCGCTTCAGGAGCCCAGGCCAAGAAAGTCTTGATGACTCTCGAGTTTACCGTCATGGCAACCTATAATCTGTGTAAGAGTATGGTCTTGTTCCACCCATAGTCCGGCTTACCTGCACGTTGAGTTCGGCGCAAGCTTGGGCAAGCTGTGAGCTTCGGAGCTCGTACGGACACGACAGGTAACGACCGCGAGATTTCCGTAGCAACACACCCTCCATTTCTCCGTTGCCGTCGCTCACCCACAGCCGAGAGCATTGTTGTTGATAAAGGTGGTTGACCATCACCTCATGCTTAATGTCCTCGAAAGCGCTTCGAACGCTACGTGTCGATCTGCCCCCAATGGACGCAGTATCGCTTTGAGCCGGCGAGTCACTGAAATGAGGCGACCCGTGCGGCGGTAAGCCAAAGGTATGAGGCGATGCTGGGGTGGGGACATCTTGATGGACGAGTATGCTCGGTGAGGCAATGCGCTGAATTGCCTTTTGCTTGGGACTCATTGCATCGGGTAGTTCTCAGTGGTCGAAGTGCCCAGAGAGCACGGGCGTATGGCACTGAAGCAATAGAGTATGTACAGGGAAGCGGAAAATGGGAGACGGAGACAGTCAACTCCAAGAGAAAGAGACGACGGGGATTAGGTACAAATCGTCCTCACCTTGAGACACCTGAATCAGCACATATATGGTCTCGACAGCGTATCAGCCGCAGGCCCCAATGTCAACAAAGACGAGGTCAGGGGCCGAAATTAAGGCTGCGGCAGTCCCACCAGCGTGATATTGCTTGTAAGGGAAACGATGCTTGCGGCTTTCCACAATGAGAGCGAGCTTCGAGTCTTCATCAACGTTGATCCATGTCCCATCCCGCAGATATCGATCCCCATCATGACTGCTGCTTAAAATGGATCATCAGAAGTGGGCCGACAACAAGGCTCGCGGAATAAACGGAATTGCTGGGCGTCATAATCCGGCAACGATGTGGAAGCCTCTCTGGCTAAAAGAGGCCCGAGAGATCAAAGATGGAAAACGATCCAGGATGTCGCCGTTCTGCGACCAGAATTCAGAGTGCCCAGATGTCTGGAACAACAAGGTGTCAGTGGAAGAGAGGCTTGAAAGGAGGATGACAGGTCACTTCCCCTGACAGCGCTCTTCGAAACGGCACAACCGACCTTGCCTATTGCGGTTAGTCCGGTCTCTTCTCGAACAGCCGCAAAGGGCAACACTCGACAATCGCCCTCGTGTCCTCGTGCCCTGGCATTGACATTTCGACTAGGCCTCGGACCTCATGCATGATGCTGTACCACGCCCGCCAGGCCAAAGACGAATCACCTCGCAGACCATAGACACTCACTTTCCAACGGTATCAGCATCCCTGCAGGATGGCAGACCCAAGTCCATGGTTCGACCAAACGGATACCTCCAGATAGGTGGTGCCTAAACCAATATGTCTTTCCACCTGGTGGGTTCATGGCTGTGTGTTGTCAAGGAGGTCCTCCTGAGGGAAGCTTGAGAACGGCAAAGTGTTGGTTGCGTCGTCGAGCCTCGATCGACCAGGAGCCTGAGACATACCGAACCGGGCCAACAGAGCTCAATTTTCTCAGCTGGGTAAAATTGCGCCTTCAGCGATATCGCGCTTAGGCGGGAGGCGTGCTCACTTTGCCACAATATCTTGCCTGCTTTTCATCCCAGTGTTCGGAAGATCAGGCACCCAGTTGTGATCCTGCGGCTCGAAGGCTGGTAAACTCTTCCTCGTTCCTACCTCGGATCTCCCAGGCGTTTTGCATTTGGCTGACCTGTGTCCATAAAGAACTTGTTGTCAGTACAATGCCGACACATTTTTCTCGTCCGAGTTATTCCAGGACCGACACCATTATGAGCACTGATGCGACGCCTCGAGCTGGCTCGCCGGACTCCACGACAATTGATACCTTCAACCAGGAGGAACCTGTCAACCCTTTCCTTACACCTTATGCGTCTGGAGATCCTTCTAGGGCAGCATCGTCGGCTGTACTTAGCCATCCCACGGTCAATCAGAGATACTTCCACAGTCGACGAGTAAAGAAAGGAGAAGTCGAGCGGCCCTGGACAAAGGTCAAAGATCCTCGAGAAAAGTGGGTGACAATCATTCCACTGATCGGCCTGGCTGTCGGGTTAGCCCTGGCTGGTTTCCTTGTGTGGGATGGCCTCCGTACCGTGGTGAACAACAAATATTGCCCCGTGTATATGGAAGATTTCTCTGCAGGGTTGAATGCAAAGGTCTGGACCAAAGAGGCGGAAGTTGGGGGCTTCGGGAATGGCCAATTTGAGGAGACCACAGTCACGGACGAAAATGTCTTCGTGCGAGATGGAATGCTCCACATCAAGCCCACGCTCCAGGATCCTGAGCTGATCAAGACGAACAACATCATTGATCTGCGAGAGGGTGGGATATGCACATCTTCGCTGTGGAGCAACTGCATGACGAGCACCAACACGACCAATGGAACCATCGTCAATCCCGTCAAATCCGGGCGGATTCACACGAAGAAGGGAGCGGTGATCAAGTATGGTCGAATAGAGGTCGAAGCTAAATTGCCTGAAGGTGACTGGTTGTGGCCGGCCATCTGGTTGCTACCCGTCGAATCCAAGTATGGCGTGTGGCCTGCCTCGGGCGAGATCGATATTGTCGAGTCCCGAGGCAACAACCATACTTACCCGCAAGGAGGCAACAACATCGTGTCGAGTGCGCTGCACTGGGGCCCCAACACAGCAAACGATGCTTGGTGGAGGACCAATGTCAAGAGAAACGCTCTGCATACGACTTTCGCGAAGAAGTTCCACACTTTCGGCCTGGAGTGGTCGGAAAAGTACATCTTCACGTATATCGACACCCGGTTGCTTCAGGTGCTGTACACCAACTTCGACACACCGCTCTGGGAAAGAGGTCGCTTTCCACAATCCGACGAGAATGGCACACTGATAGTCAATCCATGGGCCACTGGCTCAACTTCGGCGCCATTCGATCAAGATTTCTATCTGATTTTGAATGTCGCGGTCGGTGGGACAAACGGGTGGTTTGAGAACAGCAAAGCCGGCAAGCCTTGGGCCGATGGCGGCGCGAGCGCGAAGCTCGACTTCTGGAATGCGCGAGACACATGGTACCCGACGTGGAAGGATGGTGGAGAAATGTTGGTAAAGAGCGTGAAGATGTGGCAGCAGCAGGGATACAAGGGGTGCGACTGATCAGTTAGCGCGTGGAACTCAGCACAGTGGCTGTGTGTACGGGAAAGGGACGGGTTGTTGTTGACAGGTACACTCTAATTCTGATTGGCAAGTATCATGTGCCAGCCAAGCGAAGAGCGTAGAGTAATCGACAAGGTAGACTTGCAGGTGTACAGCCCATTGCTGATAGATCATGCGGCTGAGCGGAGAGTGAAGGGGTTTGATGTTTGAGGAAAGTCGGGGACACGGATGCCTGTGTGTTCCAAGGCGCGTCTGGGGCTCGCTGGGCACGCTGGGGTTACACGGTGATATGGAGTAGTCGTGCGGAAGAAAGATACTGCGTCCCGGTTCCGATACCAATGACAGTTCATTGAAGGTTGAGACCATTTGACATGCACCCTGGCAAGAAGATCGGGTAACACACTACACTTTTGCGCCCGTGCGGAAAGATCGAGATCTATGTACAGTAATGGTCATCAGAAAGCTGATTAAACCAATTTCATCAGACCTTCGAGATTGATGCTCTTGGGGCGCTCAATCGGCATGCCCAGAGCGCGGTCCCAAATCAGCTGCGCCAATGGACCAAGACCTCTGCTGACACCAAATGTGACAGTGTAGTACAAGGGATCTCTGAAGCCGTAGTGGTGGAAGAGCACACCCGATGCACTGTCGACATTGGGGTGAGGATTCTTCGTCTTGCCGTGTTCGGTCAGCACGCCCGGCGCGATCTCACTGTTCTTCTTCACTAGCCTGTAGACAGGGTTCTTCGCAATGTCCTCACGAGCGTCGCCAAAGTCGATCAATGCCTTGAACCGAGGATCAGGCTTGCGAAGCACACCGTGGCCGTAACCTGGCACGACTTGACCCGAGCGCAGGGTAGACCACAGGTAGTCCTTGACGTCCTTGTCTGAAAAGTCCTCTCCAATTTGAGACTGCATCTTCAAGATCCATCGAAGGACTTCCTGGGCAGCAAGACCATGCAAAGGCCCGGCCAGACCCAACAGACCAGCAGAGTATGACAAGAATGGATCAGAAAGCGCGGAGCCCACCAGGTGGGTGGCATGAGCCGAGACATTGCCGCCTTCGTGATCACCATGAAGGGCCAGGTAGAGGCGGAGCAGGTCCTGGAATCCTTCGTTCTCCTTGCCTGGCTTACCAAGGAGCTTTGCAAAGTTGTAAGCCCAATCTTGGTCTGGGTCGAGCGGCATGTCGAGGGCAGCCTTGTCGAAGATGGCTGCGGCCACGCGAGGCAATTTGGCCAACAGACTGATGCTGTCATCGAAGGTAGGCTCCCAGTAGTCCGCCTTACTCAAGCCTTCTGCGTACTTCTTTGCGAATGCGGACTCGGTGTTCAGAGCGGCGACGGCACATGACAATTGGGTCATCGGGTGGACATTCTTGTCGAAGGAGCGGAGCAGAGATACGACGTGGGAAGGGAGGTCTGATTTCTCAGCCAACTCGCGTGACAAGGCGCGAACCTGGGATGTTGAGGGGACTTTGCCGGTCAAAAGGAGCCAGAACATAGCCTCGGGCAGCATTTCTGTTCCAGAAGTACCCTTAGGAAGCTCGTTTTGACAGTCGGCGATGGTTCGGCCATGGAAACGGATACCCTCATTGGCATCCAGCACACTCCCTTCCCAGACCATGGATTTCATTGTTCTCATACCACCAATGACTTGGCCGACGGTGATATCACCAATCTTCTTGTCGGCATGGCTCTTGACTTGCTTCAGCAATTCTCTCTTCTCCGGAATGACCGACTGGAGGGTGGCCTTGAGGTCCGGTTCCGCGGAAGAAGCGTAGGTGCGAGCTGCGAAAGAGGCGTAAGGACGGGATGAGGCAGCCCGAAGAGTTCTCAGGGCATGTTGGGTGGTTCTCGTCGTTGTAGCCATGGTGACCAGCAACTGGACTTACTCAGTTGTTGCTGAGTAGACGGATTGTTTTGTGCGGGGCACGGTCAATGAGTTGAAGTGAGAGAGGAACGCGAAGGTCTCTGTTCCGGTGAGATGAGGGCACAGCAAGATCGAGTGAAAGGAATGTGAAGCAAGAAATGTGAGCGCTGTTGCAGCTCAAGCTTTGAGCCTTTTCCAGAAACTGTGGACTCCGCGCATTGGAGGAGTGGAAAGGCCCATTTTCGGCGAGCAGCTCTCTTCTCACAGCATGACCGCGCCTAACCGAGGCAGTTCAGCCTCCCATTCTTCCACAAGCCAAGAGAGTCGCTCCGGAGACTGTCGCTTAGCGAGCCGGCGTCGGAGAAGGCTGCCTTCCCCATCTTTCCTCCAGCGAGTTCGCTCCTCTATGATGGTCGGCCAGTCGAAACTATTGGTGTCTGACAAAACAGCCCTGAAGTTGTTAACCCGCGGAACTGGTGGCAGTGTTTCTCTTGGATGCTAAAAAGCAGCTGGGACACACCTTCCTCCATGGCTGCTTAGCTCTTGAGATATGTAAACAGTCTCAGAACATTACGAACAATGCTTCGACGAGTACCCAAGAGCCTACCTAGGCTCGCGACGAGACCTGCAATAAGATCAATAGCATCAAAGCCGTTTATGGCCGTGACGCCCCGCTATATGTCCTCATTGCCAACAGTACAGCCCCCAGTCTCTGGCTCATTTCCTGCGGACTCCTTCCAACTTCTGTCGACCGAACAGAAGGCCGGAGATGCCGAAGACATCTTGTTTCAACAACAGGTGGAAGATGTAAAGAAATGGTGGGCATCGCCAAGATACAAGGGCATTAAAAGGCCCTACACCCCCGAAGATGTGGTTAGCAAAAGAGGAGCATTACAACAACAGTACCCGAGCTCGCTCATGGCTCGGAAACTCTTCAACCTGCTCGCAGAGAGGGCAGCGCAAGGGGAGCCAGTACACACGATGGGAGCTATTGACCCGGTACAGATGACGCAACAGGCCCCCAACCAAGAAATTCTCTACATCTCCGGATGGGCGTGCTCCTCGGTTCTCACGACGACGAATGAAGTCTCGGCAGACTTTGGCGACTACCCATACAATACGGTACCGAACCAAGTCCAGAGACTCTTCAAAGCCCAGCAACTGCATGATCGCAAACACTTTGACTCGCGAAGGAAGATGACTGCCGAGGAACGGAAGAATACCCCATACATCGACTACATGAGACCCATAGTGGCCGATGGCGATACTGGACACGGTGGACTTTCTGCTGTGATCAAGCTGGCCAAGCTCTTTGCCGAGAATGGTGCCGCCGCAGTACATTTTGAAGACCAACTCCACGGGGGCAAGAAGTGTGGTCATTTGGCTGGCAAGGTTTTGGTCCCGGTGGGTGACCATATCAACAGGCTTGTTGCGGCCAGATTCCAGTGGGACATGATGGGCACTGAAAATTTAGTTATTGCTCGGACAGACTCCGAGAGCGGAAAGCTGCTCTCCAGCGCCATTGATGTCCGAGATCACGAATTTATTCTGGGTGTGGCGGAAGACGCGGAACCACTGGCTGAACTCCTACAGGAGATGGAATTGAACGGCGCCGCCGGGCCCGAAGTCGACAAGTTCGAGGCTGAATGGGTTAAGAAACACAAGCTGGTCACGTTTGACGAGGCTGTCGAAGCACATATCAAAGCCGAGGGTGGGGATGCGTCAGGATATCTTGCCAAAACAAAGTCAGATCGCAACATGTCCCTCACCAAACGACGCCAGCTGTCCTCGGAGTACACCAAATCGCCTGTGGTCTGGTCTTGTGATGTTCCACGGACAAGAGAGGGCTTCTACCATTACCGAGCAGGACTACCAGCAGCGACAAAGCGGGCTATTGAATTTGCTCCGTACGCTGACCTTCTGTGGCTAGAGACGGCGGACCCCAGCGTGCAGAAGGCTGCCGGATTTGCCAGGGAAATTCGCGAGCAATATCCTGGCAAGCACCTGGTTTACAATTTGAGCCCATCGTTCAATTGGATGGGTCAAGGCTTCGACGACGCGTCATTAAAATCGTTTGTGTGGGATTTGGCCAAGGAAGGGTTCGTGCTTCAGCTTATCTCTCTCGCCGGTCTCCACTCCACGGCCACTATCACACATGAGCTCTCGAAGGGTTTCAAGGAAGATGGAATGCTAGCCTACGTCAAGCTGGTACAAAGTCGAGAGAAAGAACTCGGTGTGGATGTCCTGACTCACCAAAAATGGAGTGGTGCTCCGTATATCGATGGCATCATCGGGGCTATCCAAAGTGGCAGCAGTTCCAGTAAGAGCATGGGCGAAGGGAACACAGAGTCTGGGTTCTAAAGGCCGAGGAACATATGTACGTCCCTAGGCTTCAGACTCACATCGGTCAGTTCGGAGGTGAACAGGATATGTGCCGGCTCTGGTGACCGGTTTGATAAAAGACTGTATAAACATTCGTCAGAAGCTGAGACCTTGAAGAAGCTCTAAGTGAGGTACTCCGTAGTAGCACAATCGACCTCGTCGTGCTCGTCCAGCCGACACTGCTTTTTGCCGCTGAGTCAGCTTCCTGGGAAGCACTGGGAAATCGCCACGAAACGCCTATCGCTTATCGATTAAATTTTCTGTAAGGCTGGGAAAAACTGTGACGCAGCGGTTCGGGGCGCGGGCTGATTCAGATTTTGTCTCATAGGCTGCAGGCTCAGGTCCGCTGCGGATGGCCCCCGTCCTCCGGAATATTTCATTCGGGAAAGATTTTGTACGTGGCATTGTGTTTTCTATTGACTCTCTTCTCATTTTTGGGCTACTGCGGCACTGCGGCAAGAAGTACATATCCTAAAGTGCCTGGCGAGGATTCTCGCCCTTCTTTTTCAATTTTCCAACCCTTCAGAGCATCCTGCCCCGCGCTGCGCGAACATTTTCTGGCATGCCACACCTTGAAAGTCCTCCCTCACCTCCCGCCATGGCCGCGCCTGTCGTTCCTTCCAAGTCCGAGTTCTCGGGAGTTGCTGCTACATCCGAGGAAGTCAGCAGCATCCTGAGGACGATCGTCGACACCGACTCGGCCCAGATATCCCTCGATGCCGCGTATGCGCTCACGAATCTCCTTATTCAGTCAGTAGGCATTCGAGGCCTCCTTTCCTACAATTTAATACCGGAGATCAAGAAAGCGGCAGCCGACAAGAAGAATGGCTCAAAGCGAGAAAGTGCCATGTTCATCTTGGGCGCCATGTTCGAGCGATTCCCCCGCGAGCAGCCCCTCAGTGAGGTGGTCTTCCTTGTTCAAGAGGGAGGCCTGTTCAATCTAGTCCTCGACGGATTGGCCGACAAAGGCTCTTCTGTCCGCGAATCGGCACAGTATGCAGTCGACGAACTCTTCAAGAACCTCTCGCCCGAGGCCATGGTCGTCGGCCTGATTCCAGCTCTCCAACAGTACCTTTCCAAGCCTACTGGAAAATGGCAAGGAACCGTTGGCGCATACCAGCTATTGGGGAAGATGGCGGACAAGGCACAGATAGGCACCGGTTCGAAGGAGGAGGAACTAGCCAAAGATGTGCTGAGAGAGTCAATGGGCAAGACGCTGAAAGAACTCATTCCGATTGTTGAGGGCGGAATGCACGACCTGAAGGCTGAAGTCGCCAAAGCTGCAACCAAAACCATGAACTCCCTTACAACGCTGCTTCAGAACGACGATGTCGCTCCTCGGATACCCCTTCTCATCGAAACCATGAAGAACCCCTCATCACAGACGCTGCAGAAAGCCATTCACGCGCTTTCCCAAACCACCTTTGTCGCCATTGTCACCTCGCCCGTCCTCGCCCTTCTCACACCATTGCTCGAACGATCTCTGAACACTCCCACTACATCCCAAGAAGTTCTGCGACAAACAGTGGTCGTCGTCGAAAACTTGACCAAGCTGGTTCACGATCCGATCGAAGCCAGAACCTTTTTGCCCAAGCTGCAGCCTGGAGTGCAGAGAGTCAAAGACAACGCCTCCTTGCCCGAAGTCCGCGAGTTGGCCACAAGAGCTGTGGACGTCATGAGAAAGGCGATGGGTGACGATCAAGACGGTGTGACTAACGGTCAAATCGCAAGGACCAGTACAGACGACGTTCTCAAAGTCCTTGACAGCCAAATCCGAACACAGGGAGGTCTGCAAAAGGAGGATATGGCAGTCTGGAAACAGGGCCAGACATATGTCTCAGAACTGGTCAGAGAAGATGTCAACGCTCGAGTATTCTCTCGCATTCCCGCCCAAGTCGGCCCCTACCTCAAATACATGATGCCCGAGCAGCACCGTACAGCGGTTGCTGAGGGCGTTCGGAAGCATTTCCTCGAGGAAGATCACAAGAAGTTCGGTGCCCCCATTGTCGAGGATCCGAATGAGGTTGAAATCGTGAATGCGGAGTTCTCTTTGGCTTATGGCGGCATGCTGCTATTGTCTCACACCAACCTTCGCCTTCTCAAAGGCCATCGCTACGGTCTCTGTGGCCGCAACGGGGCTGGCAAGTCTACATTGATGCGGAGCATTGCCGAAGGGAAGTTGGAGGGCTTCCCTCCTAAAGATGTCCTGAAGTCGTGCTTCGTCGAGCACAATCAGGGCGAAGACGCGGATATCACCATCCTTGACTATGTGTCCAAGGATCCCGAGATCGCCAAAGAAGGACGCGAACGCATCTCGGAGGTGTTGAGCGAGGTCGGATTCACCGCTGGCCCGGAAGGAAGACAGTCCCATAAGGTTGGCTCGTTGTCTGGAGGTTGGAAGATGAAGTTGGCGTTGGCAAGAGCCATGCTCATGCGTGCCGATGTGTTCTTGCTTGATGAACCGACCAATCACTTGGATGTTGCCAATGTCAAGTGGCTTGAGGAGTATCTCCAGACACACACCGAAATCACGTCGCTTATCGTATCCCACGACTCCGGCTTTCTCGACGCGGTCTGCACTGACATCTACCATTACGAGAACAAGAAACTGGTTCACTATCCTGGCAATCTTGCCGCGTTTGTTAAAGTCAAGCCGGAGGGTAAGAGCTACTACACGCTCTCTGCCTCTCAGGTCCAGTTCAAGTTTCCTCCTCCCGGTATTCTGACTGGTGTCAAATCAAGCACCCGATCGATCATCCGGATGACAAATGTCAGCTATACCTATCCTGGTGCATCGAAGCCTAGTTTGACTGATGTGTCGTGTCAACTGAGCTTGTCCTCTCGAGTGGCAATCATCGGCGCCAATGGTGCGGGCAAATCTACATTGATCAAGTTGCTGACCGGTGAAACTATCCCTCAGACGGGCAAAGTCGAGAAGCACCCCAATCTTCGTATCGGATACATCAAGCAGCATGCCCTGGAGCACGTGGAGATGCATATGGAGAAGACACCGAACCAGTATCTGCAATGGAGATATGCCAACGGCGACGATCGAGAAGTGCTCATGAAAGCTACTCGACAACTGACCGACGAGGACCGGGCACAGTTGGACAAGTGGATTGACCTCGGGGACGGCAAGGGTGGAAGGCAACTCGAAAACTTGATTGGTCGACAAAAGTACAAGAAGACATTCCAGTATGAGGTCAAGTGGAGGGGGATGCTTCCCAAGTTCAATAGCATGGTGTCTAGAGAGACGTTGCTCGAATGGGGCTTTCAGAAGCTAGTTCAGGAGTTTGACGACCATGAGGCGTCACGGGAAGGTCTCGGATATCGTATTCTGGAACCCAAGGTCATCGCAAAACACTTCGAGGATGTTGGTCTGGATCCAGAGATTGCTAACCACAATGAGATCTCCGGCTTGAGCGGTGGTCAAAAGGTCAAGGTGGTGCTGGCTGGTGCGATGTGGAACAACCCTCACTTGCTCGTGCTGGACGAGCCCACCAACTTCTTGGATCGAGACTCCTTGGGCGGTCTTGCCGTTGCCATCCGTGATTACAAAGGAGGTGTCGTCATGATCAGTCACAACGAAGAGTTTGTTGGGGCTCTCTGCCCGGAGCAGTGGCACGTCGCGGACGGACGAGTGACGCACAAAGGTCACCTTGCCATCGACCTTAATCGGTTTGAAGACTCGCGTCCAGGTTCGAGCAACGTCTCGTCGGCCGTCTCGAGCGCTACTGCGTCAGCGGTCAACTCAGGAGCAGAAGATAACAGCGAGATGAAGTTCAAGGCAAAGAAGAAGAAGACTAAGCTCACCCGTGCTCAAATGAAGGAGAGAGAAGTGCGGAGGAGGCTGAGGCACATCGAGTGGTTGAACAGCCCCAAAGGCACCCCTCATCCTCCAGACACCGACGATGAAGCATAAGGGGTGGGAGGCCGACGATGAAGCATAAAGGGTGTGAGGCAGAGCAACTGCTTCAAGATTCTGGAGATCATAGCGTTGGCGTTAATACCAATAGACGGGCATGGGTCTTTTTCGGCGTGGAGATATGCATGATAGACTAGAGGTTACGACAAAGATGACGCTGTTTGATGGCATCATGGCCAAATGTCTGCGAGTCCTAATAGTGGTTTCTAAGAGTCTCTTTGCTTCGTGCCATAATATGTCAGTATCAGCAAAATTTCCTCGTGGGTTGAGTTTGACGAGCAATATGGGCAACTCGAAATTGTCATTAACAAGTCTTGGCCATTTACCATCGGCTTTCCGCCCCATTCATTGAGAATGACGTTGGCAGATTTCCGAGAAAGTTCGGAGAACTACGACTAGCAGTTTCTTGAGACTCACTCTGACATTGAACAGTAGATATCAACAACCGGTATTACTGTATTCGTACCCAGAAAGAAAGCTGGGTTCTCTTGCGTCCCCGACGCCACTTCACAGCTGCATACAAGTCTAGTTACACGATGACAGAACCACAACCAAGCACGTCGACCACGAACACGAACTCCGCAGCGATGAAAGCACCCATCCCCATTCAACTCAACCCGCAGCGCGCCGCAGTCCTCGCCGAAAACCTCTCGTCGATCCGATCCCGCATAGCCAGCACGCTGTCGTCCCTGCCCTCGCCGCAATCCGCCCGCCACGTCCGGCTCGTCGCCGTGTCAAAATTAAAGCCCGCCTCCGATATCCTCTCGCTGCACTCCCCACCACAATCCGCACCCTCGGACCCCTCTGCCACCGTTGCCGGCCACCAGCACTTCGGCGAGAACTATGTGCAGGAATTACTCGAGAAGTCTCGACTCCTGCCACGCACGATAAAATGGCATTTCATCGGGGGGTTACAGTCGAACAAATGCGCCCAGCTAGCAAGGGAAGTGGAGGCGCTCTGGGCCGTGGAGAGTGTCGACGGTGAGAAGAAGGCCAGTCTACTCGACAAGGGCCGGGGAGAGCGGAATCAAAGGCTGCGGAAGGAGTTTGGCGACAAGTGGACGGCGGATTTCGAGGGCAATGGATGGGAAGAGAAACTCCGGGTATTTATCCAGGTGAACACGAGCGGAGAGGAGAGCAAATCGGGCTTGGAGCCGGAGTCGTCCGAGTTGGTCTCCCTCGCCAAGTTCATCAGGAGTGACGAGTCGTGTCCGAATCTGCACCTGCAGGGGTTGATGACGATCGGGGCAATTGCTCGTTCCAAGGCCACGACGACCGAAACGGAGAATGAGGATTTTATCACGCTCCGCGCGACAAGGGACAAGATCGTAGAAGCGATCGGGCTAACCGACAAGGAAGAGCTTGAGCTGAGTATGGGAATGTCCGAGGATTTCGAGTCCGCCGTGCGGCTGGGCAGTAACGAAGTGAGGGTGGGCAGTACGATCTTCGGGGAGAGGCCAGCTAAGAAGGATGCGAAGGTGATTGAGGATACCGAAACGGAGAAGAAATGAGCTATCTCCAGGCTGGAGTTGTCAGATGCATCCCAACCACACTTGGTGGATCAAGAAGGCATGCTTGTATTAGGTGCTCAAGGACCACGATGCCCAGTATATGCTTCCGTGCAGAGGTGATGCTGCTCGCACAAGTAATACGCTGACACCACCTGCACAATGCTCGGAAATGCTTGAAAGGAGGGAACACAAATCTCCTCAACCTGCCACAAAAGCTACACGGGAGATCCTTTTACGAGCCGCTCTTGCATTTGATCGAGCAAGATCTTGGGAATCTTCTCTTGCGTCGCACGGATGGTCAAGCGGAACATCTGTGAGCAAGTCAGTCACATCTTATCGAATTACGATTCCTAGGAATGGATTCAACACATACCTTCTGCTGTTGATTTGGCTCCAACCTCAACAAGCAACCCGTCTTGCCCTTCTCCAACTGCAACACTGCACATCCGACAATGTTCTTTGGGTTCGGATCGACGTTGTCCAAAATCCGCCATCGGAACCCTGTAACCGTGTCGCGGACGAACTTTTCATTCATCCCCGCAGATGGGCTGCGCAGGCCAAATGTGCTCTGTGCCTCGAGCGGCCCGGCACCGATCTGCTTCCATCGTTTGAAGAAGTCTTCCGCTGAAAGCTCCGATGGGTCCATAAACCTGTGGGCGAGGATAGGAAGTTTCAATGTGTACCCTTGAAGTGCACCAGCAAGGTACGAGATGCGGATCGTCGGTGGCTCAGAAAAAGGCGCGACAGAGGTGCAGACCACAGTCTGCTGGGCCTGCGAACCGGCATCAATGCTGGAGTCGGGCAGGCTCTTCGTATCAATCTTGAGATCAGGCGCTGATTTGTTGTCAAGGGTTGTCGTAAAGGAGCCGATGGAGAACGACGCTTTGTTGGTGAAGTAGAGTTTGATCACACCAAGATGGCCGCGGTATTCCGCTCGAACGCCAACCTGAATCTGTGGGTCCTCAAACAATACGCCTTCGTTAGCGAAGTACATTTGCTCGTATCCCATTTCCCAGTCTGGAGAAAGATGGGCGGCGCTGGCGAGGTTGGGCATAGTCGCATCGTTGCTATGGCCGTTCATATCCAAACCTTCCAGGTCCTTTGCAGCGCTCGTCGTTCCGTTTTGTCCGTTCTGTGCAGGTTTTGCTGTAGCACCGTTTGTGCCATTTGTGTTCACGGCCGTTCCGTTGACAATGGTAGTAAAGCTTCGTTTCAGGCCGGTCTGTTGGGCAAGAAGGACTTCCTTTTCGTCGGCGTTAGCATCTTTGCCACCGACAACCCAAGTCCTTCTCTCGCTAGTGCCTGCACTCTTCTTGTGTAACCTTTGCAGAAGGATGGAGGTTCGTTCTGAGAATGGCGGCATTTCATCGCAGATTGTGCGAAGAAGATCATCCGTAGGTAGTGTTGCGATTGTAAGATACTCACAAGCCCGCTGCTGCAGTTCTGAGTCGGGTGAATGGCTATAGAATTGGAACATCTGCAGCAGCTGGGGCTTGATCTCTGGGAACAAGTTGACAAATTTGACAAACGTTGACAACAGCAATGCCCGCGTCGGATCTGGTGCTGATATCATCTTCGTCTGTAGCACCATCAACTGTTCGATGGGGCTGCAGCCTTTGTTGTCGGCGATCAAATGTCCAAACTCTCCGAGGACGTAGCCGCCAATTTTGACGAGAGTATCATGGCAAGTTTCAGCCTTTAGATAGTCAAAGATGTGTTGGGCTGCGTAAGGCTGGAGCTCCTCGTTGTTTGTGACAATCTGGACGACCCGTTGCCAGACTTCGTCGCTGACATGATCACCGGCCATAGCGAGCAGTCGGAGGGAGATGTCGATGTACCATTGAGCGTCTGTCGCATACTTCTCGGTCAAAATGGCGATTTTGAGGGTCATTTCTTCCCGGATGGAGAAGTCGGCGGATTGTAGGTACTTGAGCAGCTCATTGACGATGGACTGTGCATTGGTGATGTCACACATGCTGTAAAGCAGATCGAGACCTTTTCGTCGCACACTGATATCTCGGTCGCGAAGGGAGCCGATGATGATATTTTGATGTCGTTTGATGGGGTCGAGGGTCACCGATCTCGCGGCGAAATGGGTCATCGCATCCAAGCCCAAGTATCGCACATTCGTTTCGCGCGACTGAATGAACTTCCCTAGCTTGGAAGATATCTGCATCATGAGTTGGTGTTCTGTGTCAAGGTGGATGAGTAGGTTGATCGCTTCGAAGAGGACGGCATTCTGAGCATTGTTCTGTTGTACGTTTTTAGGCGTCTCTGTGGCTGCTTGCATGATGGCTTGGAGGGATTCGCGGACGATATCCCGGACGTGTGAATCTTCTGTTTGAATAGTCAGTACAACTCAGCAACGGACTAGTGGGACTTGCCTGAAGGCGGGTAATATTGTAGCAACTTCAAGAACTTGACCTGAATCCACGGACATGGCACTTTGTAGTACAGGTAATCAGGTGAGATGTCGTTCTCGATGACAATCTTCCTCAACCTTTGCGCAGCCTTTACATAACTCCCTTTGAATGCGTCCGGGTTGTCCTGGATCAGAGCCATGACGAGGGAGGTGACCGACAACACCACGCCCATGTCCGGATCGTCCATCAATGACACTATTCTTTCGGCCCATTCCCGTTGGATGATAGCTGGGTGTTTTCGATAGAGGCGCAGCAGCGTCAGGGCTGCTTTTTTCTTGACAAAGGACTTGGACGTGGGAGATATCAGCAGTCGATGAACGTCTACGCTCAAGGCCTCCCCCATCTCTCGACCCCCAACGTTGGCCACAGCGTGCAGAGCCAGGCAGTTGTTGAGTTCATTGTGGTCCAACAAGTCCTTCCGAATGCTGTTGACTACCAAGGGCAGGAGTTCGTGCTGTTCGTGCAAGAAAAGGGTCACCGCGAGATACCCAATTTGCTTCTCTGAATATTTGCTTGCGGAGATGAGGTTGACGGCTTCAAGGTGTCCAAAGTCGACATTGTAGCCCTGGATGTAGATATAGAGCAGCTTGCAGACATATTTCTTTTTCTGATAGCCGTCCAACTTCTCGCTCTTGAACTTTTGCCGGATGTTGGCCAATTCCTTGTTGATTCGCTTCTCCTCCAATTCTCTGGCTCGGGCGTTCCGCAGGTCGGCGATGAACTGGACGAGACCACGCATGGACGACATTGTGACAAGTCAGAGAGCGACCACGCCCTAGACAGCCCCAAGGGCCCTGCGCACGCTGAGTGCTGAGTGCTGGGGCGGGGGTGTTGCTGCGTCAATGAGGACAAGCGGTCGTCAACGGAACGACGGGATGATGTCTCGGTAATCACAACCCATGGTCTTCGAACACTGCAAGCGCGACACAAAAATGGTCTGTCATGATACTGTGAGGTCCGACAGAACAATGGACAGCTGAGCAAAGAATAAGAATAACTCGTATTCGAAAGATGATGTGAGGTTGTTCACAGTGCAGGCCGCCTGCGCCCGCAGTTGCCCTGCCCAGAAGCGCCAATCCGTCACCCCTGTGACGATCGCGCTTCCCAATTTAGCGCGAGCAAGAGACTCACTTTGCGACCAAAGCTCGGACATATCACTTTCCGCTCCGACCAACATTATGATGTGCACCTCTTCTTTCGACTTTATCTGACAGCAGGCCACAGACAGAAGTACGGAGCACAGGCTTGTACGGAGTATGACTAAGAGGATCCCTGATGTCGCAATTGACCTCGGAGACTGCCGCTCACACTGAAGAAGTCCACATATTCTCAGTGGAACTAACAGCTGTGCTGGTTGTACTGGTTCAGATCCTTCTATCTTGCTGCTCCATCTTCTTAGTCACGCGCTGCTGATACCGATGCCACTCCAGACCTCGAATTATGCCCACTTGGGTCCGCCCTTCGCCAGAGTTATCACCTCATCCAGCAATGCTACAGTTTCTGCAGGGCTTGCAATCCACGCACAACAGCATGCGCTTCGTGCCTTGAAGTCGTTGCCCCCACCACTCAGGAACTGATCACCAACGTGCAACGTGCTTGAAGGTGGAATGCCTCCGAACCACTTCTGACAAGCCTTCACCCCCAATGACTTGTCTCCGATGTCCAAGAAAACGTCGGCTCCTCCGTTGAATACCGTGAAGGGGATGTGAGCATAGGAAGCTCTTTTCGCAGAGCTGCCTGTATTGATTGAAGTCTCAATCACCTGTTGCACCACCAGAACCGTCTCTTCGAGCTGCTCCCGGGTGAGCCTCTTGGACTGATCGGCCGCATAGATACCTACTGCCCGCTCTTTGCGGAGGACTTTGGCTTGCAGACGAAGCGTACGTATGCACGACTCAAACGCAGCCTGAGCCTCGTTGAGGAGCTCTTTGATGGCTGGCTCCGTCCAGTCTTTCATCGCATCCAGGGTCCATTCTCGTCGATGGATGTACCGTAGACAATGTTCTTGCGTTTCGTCGAAGACAAAGAGGAAATTGGATTCGCCTCCCATTATGATCAAATTCGACTTTTGAGCTGCTGTGAGCTTCTTGGACTCTTTGACAGCCAGAAGAAGACCAGAAAGTCGATCGAAGTAGTGCTCCGGCTGAGTGTACCCTGCGGCCGTCACAATCCCAATCTTCACGTCGTGTGCCAAGAAATGAACGAGTCTGAGTATTACTGGGTTGGCTTCAGGCGAGAGTAGTGAAGCTCCATCTTCATATAATGTAACATCACCATCGAAGGTCAGAAGCTCGAGGCCAGGATCCAGCTTGAATTTAAGCTGCCTGTATGGCTTCGGCCGGACCATGGCCATTATCTGCGCTGTGTTGAGAATGAGACGGACATCATTGAAGGATGGAGCGACGAAGCGTCGTGACGAAATAGCTCGCACCGAGTCTTGATACCTGAACGCATCTTCCAGGGCCAGTGGAGTAAAAAAAGATGAGATTGTAGGCACAAGCATGTTGAGTTTCGACCGTGGATTCGACAAAGCTTGCTGGTTGACTGCGCCGCGTCAGCTCTGGACTTCGATCCCCAAGCCATGTTAGCACTGACTGTGATCAAGGATGAGATCCTCGACGTCGCGAAAGATTTCGGCGTAGCGCTGCTGCGCTGATCTTGCCATGACATCCAAACTCTGGCCACTTGATCCATCGTACTCGACCGCAGGCTGTGAATTCAAAACGAACGGCACAGTGAGAAGGCCCTGCAAGCATGCGTCAGCCCATGCAGGAAGGAGTTCATTCGCCTATGCTGGGCTCGTCGTCACGGCTCACCTTGATCCATTCAATCTATAAGGATTAGCTTCCGATCACATTGCCGGGTCAGACACCTACTAGTTGATCTCTGCGATGGGTCTTGATGGTAGCAAGAATTAGCATAGACTTGAGTCTCCCAAACAGCGCCACCTGCCTTCAAAGCATCTAGCCGTCAGTTAGCAGGGGGCTTGTTGCTGGAGACGAGGGATTTAGTAGCGACCCACATTCGATTCTATAGCGGGTGCTCATGTTGTTTGTTTGCAGCTTCCCAACGAATCTATCATCTAATCCGTGCGATGCTTGTTTGAAAGCGGGTAAATTTGAGTTGGCGGCTCTCTGGGGTTGTTTCATGTGCAAGGACGTGGACGCGGAGAAGAAACTTTATTACGGTGCCAAAGGTATGGTTTAACTGCTCGCGGCTCACCCCCCAATCAGGAAACAGGGTGATGCCGCCCTTGGTCGCCCGCTAGCTCGCGCGGAGTTCAGAGGGAGTTCTCGCCAGTCAGTCCTCGCCGGTCCTTGGCCAGGGTGTTACAGCCGGCGTGGATGCACGGGACAGTATATCGCCAAAGCTTCTTTATTCATCAATATTGCACGAATCCTATATAGATTCAATATTTTCTATGCGTATGACGACGTCAATAGGCAGTTGATCAGGCATGATGTCGACCCCTTTACATTCACGCAGGGTTTTAATTCGAAGCCGACGCCAATCAAGGCTAGCATTCAGGTTGGAGACGCGCAAAAGGCGGATGTGGCAAGGGCGTTGCTGAACTGATCGTGCAAATTGCGAGCCCTCGGTTGAGTCCTGGAGTCGGGCGGGGTATTAATACAGGAAGATATTTGGCTGGAGGGCCCGCTATACGTACTGACCTCGGGTGGCGCCCTCGCATTTGGGGACTCAACAGGACCGTCATCTAGCCTCACTCTGAGTCATTGTCGGATATTTGTCCGAGAGGCAGATGACTTCTTCAGATAAGACGGTCCCCTGAGAGACTGGCCTGCATCTGTGTTCGGCGGTCTGGGCTCGTCTCAACTCCCATGCATTGTTAAAGCTCAGCGCTGGGTGTGTGTCCAATTCGCCCGTCACCGGGATTTGGCGCTGCAAATGAACACCTAGTCCCCGAACTTGATGGCATTGCAGGACGTCTCCAGGTCTCTAGGCGATGTCTGGCCCCCCGCAAGCAACCCGAGCGTGTCTGGACAGCACGACTCGGCCGACGTAGAAGAGGCCCAGAGTCAGCTGCACCTCAGCATCAAGGTTCCCAACGGTAGCTATCCTCCATCCGCTCCCGACTTTCGTGGGGCCGTGCCAGCACCTTGGTGGCCGGCGTTGGCTGAGGTGATGCTGATGCACTGTGGTCCGCAGGACTCTGGGTGAAGCAGGTCTTTGAGATCCCCTCGCGTCGCTTGGAAATGTGCGTCATCCACGGGCAAGGCAGGCAGTATGCGATCGAGGCCACGCATCATTGTTTCTGTCGGCAAGTCCTCCGAAGGGCTCTGACGAGCCTGCTACCCTCCCTGCTGCACGACTCCGACCAGTGCTGGTTCCAGACGTTGAACAAGGAACGGAACCCGGGCGCGTCATGCCTGTTCGACGGCGCCCTCCTCGAGATGAAGCGCCTGTCCTCGGAGGGCCCCGAGTTCGGGTTCTGCTTTCCCCGGTCCTCCTTCGTCCAGGAACGAGAAGCGTGGGCCCTCAAAGTGTCCCCCGCGGAGAGCGAGCTGGGATGGCTCCGGCGGCGACCCTACGACACAGACCGCCTGCAGATCAATCGGGATGGGTGGGAGATCCTGTACTTCGCCAAACTACCGGCCTTCATGCCCGACGTCACCACCACCGACCTGGTGTCGGAGATCTGTCTCACCCTCCAGATTGACGACCCACAGCGCGTATCTCTTTCTGCGGGCCCTTTCCTCTGGGGACCGGATTTCAAGGAAGACGGTGTCGACGTCTACCGGACGTATTTTCATCAAGATGTCGTGGACAAGTTTAAAAACATGACCACGCTCAAAGGCGCCGCTCTTTTACGTGTGCTCGAGTGTACGACGAGGTAACCGTGCCTGGTGATGTCCATTCACGATCTAGTTGTACAACAAGGGGTATGAGGTGATGGGAGAAAGGAAAGAGAAAACCGGAGTGAACCGTGGGAATTGTTGTGGGAATTGTTGTGGGATTTTTGATGGACTAGTCGTTGCCAGCGTTGTACAATCTATGAGTATGGCTACCTTGAAGGATATCTAGCTGTTGTTCATGTGGGGTCCGGAGTCTGAGGAAAAGCTGGAGCACCAATTGCGGGTATTGGTCCCGAGGCCTTTATGTCGTGAGCTTTACTTTATACCACACGCGTGTCCTGCGGAACTTTGCTGCAAGAGATATATATTAACTCAACACCCCCCGCAGGGAGATCTTCTCAACTCTGAAGTTTTCCCCCAATGTACTGTACTATGAGATCCCAGCCTTGCTTGGTGGCGGCGATTTGGTGACCATCGAATGTCATGAAGCCATGACAACCACCCGGAATGAACTTGACCGTCGCTTCATTTCTGTCAATTTGCCACTTGGCGCTCATCAATATGGTATCGTCAACCAGCCCGTCCTCTGTTCCCACGAGAAAGAGAGTTGGGGGAAGACCCCTGAGGTCGTTGTAGGCTGGCGAGATGCGTCCATTCTTGCGCTCCTCTGGCGTCCGGTTCAGGAGGTACGCATCAAGAAAGTACTCAACGGCGGTGTAGCTCAGGATCATAGGCCTTTCTGGATCAAGGGCACGCACACTGGGCAATGACGAAAGATCGTAGTTGCCGTAGGAGAGGATCAGTCCTGAAAGCGATGCGTTGGCGTGGGAATCCTGTAGATGGATCGCCGCCGGAGCCGACAGAGTTGCCCCGGCGAACTGTCAAGGTCAGCTTGTCAAAGGGACGCGTATGTTCATCGGAGTGCGACAGTTGTCTTACCTCTCCACCAACAAATGGGAGCTCGCTGCCGAACTGAAGGTTCTGTCAGGTCACCTCGTGCGATGATAGAGCGGCATGCGCGACTCACCTGGGATCGGACATTGGCAACGAGCCAGTCCGCGGCGTCGCAGCAGTCTTCGATCGCAGCAGGGAATGGATGTTCGGGGGCTAGGCGGTACTCGACGGAGACCACCGTGAGATCTGTTGTCGACGCGATCTCATTCAGAAGAAGATCCTGCCTGTGTGGGAATATAGTTCAGCCTCCCTGCGAAAACGAGGGCAGAGGTCCAAGCTGAGGACAAAAAATGATCATGTACCCTGCTGCCGATCCCAGGACATAACCTCCGCCGTGGATATGGAAGAAAACGCCGGCCGATACATGATTTAGGGGGGCAAACACGCGGTCGGCGATATCTCTCCCCTGCTTTGCAGACCTGAAGCTCAGTTCCGTGGCATGACTGAGCCTCGGGACAGGAGGAAAAGGAGTCTCGCCAGCCGCTCTCCTTCTCCTGCACTCTTGCGCGCCAACCTTTTGATTTGCTCAGCAAAGATTCAACCCTTGGATCTAGCCATTTCGGACGGGGCCCGCTTGCTGTCCACACGTGCTCATCGGCTTTACACTTGTCAGTCAGAACGTCGTTCAGCTTGGATGTCCCAGGAAGGGTGCTCTCCGGTTAAAAGGCGACGAGGTCCAGCACCAGATCCGATTTGGGCAGCGTGCCAACCGACATTTGCGTAAGAGGAGCCATTGCCGCAGAAATGCCCGAACAGCCTGATAGATGACTTGGAATCGGCCTCAACTTATGGCAGGCAGAAGGGGGGTCCTCCCTAAGCTACAGCAATTCAGTGGCCTTCAAGCCCCGTGACTGCCAACGGCCCTTGCACAGTGGCCCCGAACAGGGTCGGGGGTGACCGGGCCCCGGCTGGCAGACTGCAGCTGCTCCCTGTCCGGCCCCCCCTCGTACCTAACAAACGGCCGCTGGCTCAAACTTATCGCAATGCGTAGCGGCAATTGGCACCGACCTTGGGGCCGAGATGCCGGTCCCAGCAATGAGGGGCGCATGTTGGATAGGTCTTGTAGTTGAAGCGTACACGCAATGCGTCCCTGTCCTTCTTGGTAAGTAGCCAGTATTGATCATGCACGGTTTCCAATAGGATAGGGCGTTGCTCGCGGTACATGATTATTCCATCGTCTCTTTCTCTCCGCGCAAGTCTGCCCTCTTCTTCTCGGGCCTCCGTCGCTGGAAAGACGCCAGTGCGTACGTGTGGTTTAGCTATCCTAACCTCCTCTAGGCCCTGGCTTCTTTGGCGAAGGGGCTAGTGAGGCCCGCTTTGACCTTCATTCCACCATCCCCCGCACCTCCCCCGGCTTTGAGATGGACATCCGAACAAGTGAACTGCCTTTCATCGCATTTTTCTTCGTCGCAAAACAAGAGACGCTTCCAAGTTCCATCGCCGTGGGCTGCTCTCGGCGCATAATGCCACCTTCTACCTCACATTCTGCGCTGGCCGTCAAGGCCGGGTTAGCATGCAACACCAAGACGATCGCGAAGGAGAAGAAGCGGGCGGCCGACCGACTCACGCAAAGGAATGCGCGAGAAAAGGCCCGGTCTCGCATGGCGTCTTTGGAGAGAACTGTCGAGATGTTGAGCCAGCAGATCCAGCAGGCACAGAGCCCCATGCTCGCCCGAGAAATGGCGCTGTTGCGAAGGGAAAATGCACGACTGGGCGGAGTTATCGAGAATTTGAGGCTCATTTTAAATTCTTCTGCCATCTCGGCCGCTGTGAGCCCGGCCGTCGAAGGTAAGCTTCATTTCTTCCAGGTATGCATGGCGTCCAAGATCACTCACACACATGAAATGGCAGCTCCAGGCGTCGAACGGGGTGCCATCACCTCTCATACGGAGCCAAATGATCCAGGTTCCGTTGTTGCTGAAGGGCAAACACTGGTCTTCACTCCAAGTCCGCGGGCAATGTTGCTCCTCGATGATATGAATCCCGGCCCTGATCAGCAATCACTACAAGATCAGGTTCCGGAGGAAGCGGACGATGGCAGTCCTGTGGCCTGGGACGCCGAGATGTTGTTCTTCGGTGGAAAGGCCGACGATGGGTTTGATGTATTTACGAGCGTGGACAGCATCCCCAGCTATCACATCTCCATCCCCACGGTGGTGGGAAATCTGCGCAGTCCGTTGCCACAGCACTCCCTCCCTGGGCCGATGTCGTGTGGAATCTGGAGGATCAGCAACCGGATCTACAGCAAAATATTCTCCGCGGGGCCAGCCCAACTGGCGTGTGCGTCCAACATTGAGGCAGGACCCATTATCAAGGCCATGAAAAAGGGCTGGATGGCTCTGGATCACCGGGATCGCAGCAACCTCATCATCCAGATCATCCAAGAAATCGATGAGACGCTATATGCGCATCTGCCGCCCGTTGACAGACTTGCCATGGCATATAAGAGCTATCTGTTGATGAAGGTCTGTCGCTCCCTGCAAGTTGCGATTGTAGATTGACTAACGCGTCTACAGTATTACCTGAATGCGGAGCTGCTGAGTTTGGAAAAAATGCCGGTGTGGCAGCGTCCCAGGTCTGTATCCTGTACCCAAGTTGGCCACACGGAAGGCGGCGTTACTGACACCCTTCCAGGCCATCGCAGAAGAATGTTCAACATCCCATAGCTATCGACTTCTTTGCGTGGTAAGAGCGACTCTTTTGTCTCCGTAAAGTCGGAACCTGACAAAGATACAGGCCAGCACTACGGGACCGACTCGTCGACACCCATCCCATCTATTTTGCATCAAGCGAGTTTTCCCTCGCGTACCGACAGTCTTTCAGATTTAATTGGCCCTTCGCCCTGGAAGACACCTTTGTCGAGGATGAGGCCACGGGGGTATATCACATCAGTCCTTTGTTTGAGCGTTACCACCGAGACCTGACAAATTGGGGGCTGGACCGGAGCTTTTTCCAGAGCTTCCCCGAGATGATGGATGATATTGCGCCGTTTGAAGCGGAAAAGGATCCTTTCATCCACGGTCCCGCGGAGACGTGGGAAGGGGTCACCGCAGAGACCTTGGAAGATTTCCAGCCGCTCCCACCCAAGCCCCCGCGCATGTCGGATGAAAATTTCCATCTTGAGGATCTACTGGATCTGGGTGATCTAATGGATGTGGGTGATCTCCCAGCCTTCCAGTGAGCAACGGGGGTCATGTCCGCCTATGTCCGACTCTTAGTTGTCCTAGACGATTGTGGGGGGGAGGCGGGGGTGTTTTATTTCATTGTGATGGTTATTAGCTACATATGTTGGTACCACAAAAGGCACCGCACCGCTGTAATTCAACACAGCACAGGGAGATGCACTGGATGTTTGCTGCCGGACGCAAGGTCTCAGGGAAACGAAGCAGGAGGCTCTATGACAGTCAACGGAGCGTATCCGTTTTTGTTTCAGCGCAGCCTTTGCTGGTCTAGACCTTTTGTTTCTTCCACACTCGCGAAAGTCTCCATTCTGGCTTTCCCTCGTTCCCTCGCCGTTCGGCAACTCAACTTGGGTGCCCAGCTAGGACATAAATCACAATTCCTTCATAACGCCAGCTAGACTCCACTACGCCTGATCTTGGGTGACCCACCGTGGCGCACTAACGAGGCGGCAGAGAAGAGGAGGAGTGACCCCAACGACGTGAGCGACTCCAGGACCCCAACATACCAAGCCGCATTCGTCGTCGATCGCGTACTCTCTTGGCCGAATTTGGCGTAGGCGTGGGTTGGAGATCCGCCGGCAGGATAGCCGGCCTCGTTGTCTTAAGGAGAGCAGGGTCAACGTCAGGCTATTTTATAGCCGCCCTCACCATCAACAGCAGTCACGAATGGCTTCCAGCTCCTTGTATCCAGGCACCGCCCTCATCACCGGCGCTCTCAGTGGTAGGAGAAAGCTCCGCGTCCCCGGCAGACTCCGGCCAGACTGACGATCCTAGACATCGGCAGCGCCGTGGCGCTGGCGTTTGCGAAGGAAGGATGTCCCTCCATCTTCCTCATTGATCTTGCCCACGACGAACGGGATCTCAAGTCCCTTGCGGCAGAGATCCAGCGCACGTCGGCCACGGCAAAGTGTGGCCACGCGGCCATCCCGACGCTGGGCGAGGACGCGATCAGAGGAGCCGTGGCGGACTGCGTCGACGCCTTTGGGCGGATTGACTATGCGGTGAACGCCCTGGACGTGATCTTGGATCCCAAGTTGATCGCGGAGAGTGACGGAGACGAGTTCGACCGCTATTTTGCGGACACCATGTACCCTGTGCGTCCGATTGCCCGGCCGCGTGGCTGGCCCTGCTCCGATGCTGACTTCTCACAGGTTTTCTTCTTCCAGCAGGCCCAAATCCGGCACATGCTGCAGCAGAAGCCCGTCGAGACGGCCCAGACGCGGTCGGCTCTCAGCATCGTCAACGTCTCGAGCGTTCTCGGCCTCGCCGTGTCCACCGAGTCCACGGTCGTTGCGGCGGGACAGCACGCGGTCGTCGGCGTGACCCGCGCCGGGGCCGTCGACTACGCCGGCCGGGGAATCAGGATCAACGCCGTCTGTGCAGGAGACCTGGAGAACTTGCCGGCACGAAATCCTCGCCGCGCCGACCTGGCCCTAAAGAAGTCTCCCACCGGCCGGCTCTGCATGGTCGATGAAGTGGCCGACGCCGTCTTGTTTCTCTCCAGCCGCAAAGCGTCCGGGGTCGTGGGCCACTGTCTGCCGGTCGACTGTTCGTGGATGCTACGCCATATATAGTCCCGTATGTAGACAGTCCAAATTACATCAGTTGATTGTATTGAATCAGTTGTCGCTCTTAGCAACTGTCCAACTTGACCTGAGAGAATGCCCAGGCGTTCGTCATATATGGATAATGGGAGACACGCGGATGTTGCATACTTCCCCCCGTAGAATCCGCTACAGGGCGTGGCTGACGGATCACATATTTATATACGAACCATCTTTTCATGTGCTAGCTCTACCATCGTATATGGAAATAGGGTCGATGTGTCTACGCGGCAGAGACTGCGACTATACATAGTGTTCTAAAGAAAACCCCCCGTCTACGGCCAGCGATTGGCCCTGGATGAAACCGGCGTACCGCGAAGACATGAGCAGGCACGCGTTCGCGATGTCTTGAGGCATGCCCAGCCTCCGCAGCGGAGTCGTGCTGGTCACGGCGTGGAGGCTCTCCTCGGTTTCGTGGGCCGTCATCATGGGCGTCAGGGTGAATCCGGGGGCAATAGCGTTGACGCGGACGCCTTGGGGGCCGTAGTCCAGCGCGACCGATCGTGTGACCGCCTCGGCAGCGGCCTTGGATCCCGTGTACGACGGGAGGAACTCGAACGCGCCGCCGTGGCCGGCGAGGGAGGTGATGTTGATGATGCTCCCTCTGCACTTCAGGCCGGGTAGCGGCTCTTGCGTGGCCATCTGTCTCGCCTCAGCGCGGTTGAGGAGGAAAGTCTATAATGTCGCCGTTAGCCATTTCGACGACAACCTCCGCGAGTCGCGGGTATGTGCGTGTCTTACGCCACGGCTGTTGACTGCCACACATTTGTACAGGCTGGAACTTTTGCAGTCTTCGAACCTTTGAGGCTCTTCGGCCACCCCGGCGGCATTGACGGCGTAGTCCACCCGGCCGAACTTGGAGATGGCCAGATTTACGAACGAATCCACGCTCTCAGCATTCGTGATGTCGAGGCGGGTGGTAACCACGCGGACAGAAGGCGTCTTCTCTGCAATCAGCTTTTCCGTCTCCGCCAACCCATCCAGGTTGAGGTCGCCGATAACGAGGCTCTCGGCGCCCTCGGCAGCGAATGTAACAGCGATTGCCTGACCCATGCCTATTGCCATCGGCACGCAGTCAGTCTTCGTACACAGGCGGGGGATGACCGGGATTACCAGAAGCAGCACCGGTCACGAGGGCGACGCCCTTCAGAATGATCCCCATATCTTGTTGCTCGCGTTCTGCTCGTCGATGGCAATGGGGAACGGATTTTGCAACACAGTACTGCCATACGAAGCCACGCCGAACACACATATAGACTTCGCTCTGATGGCGGCGGCCAAGGATAGCGCTGGAGATGGGCCGAGTTCCGAGAGTGGAGTACTGTAATGCGCCTTCGCTTGCCAAACCCTGTACTCTGTAGCATCGTGGCCATTAAACCTCGGGGTGCCTACCCCGGCAGCTGTGGGGTTCAAGCCATACCCCATCCCGAGTCAGTCAGCCTGCTATGAATCCCAGCCATCGCGATCGTGCAGCGCCGATCCGGGGTGAATGTGGTCGCAAGGCTACCCCAGATTTCTCTCACCCGCATCGAGATAAGAAGGACCCAAGACCGCTTGAGACTGGTCGCCCACAGTCGAGATTTCGGATTGCCCACAGGCAGGACCGCAAGAAAACAAGACAGAAAGATTGAAGGATCGAGCACCTAGTGTAATGGGACGAGCATACAACTGGCAGTGCGCCATCATTGCGTCGGCCGGCAGCTGTCTCTATGGCTACGACAGTGCCGTTATTGCCTCAACGTGAGTGTCCCTTACTTATCCACCTTGTCGCCGATGGATCTTCAATGCAGCTGGAGCGGTGATGCCATCGTACATTCACGCCGCTTGCTAACGTGGCGACCCGCCTCGAACAGGTTCGCACAACCGGGCTTTGTGGCGTACTTTAAGCCCAGCTCCACGATATTGGGGTAGGACCAATGTCTCTTCCAGACACTGAGCAAGTACTCACGTGCAAGTAGGGCCATTGGATCGTGCTATTTTGCCGGTGTCGCCGTCGGCACCATCACGGTCCGCTTCCTGGCTGACAGATACAGCCGAAAATGGACTATCATGTTTGGCGCCGTCATTGGCCTCATCGGGGCCATCTTCCAGACTGCCGCGCACGAGGTGGGATTGTTCTTTGCCGGCCGTGTCATCGCCGGCATGGCGTCGGGCATAATGTTGACAACGGTGGCCATCTATCAATCTGAGATCGCACCGCCAGAAAACAGGGGAGCCATGGTCGCGTTTCAGAACATGATGCTCAACGCCTCCGGGGTCATTGCAGGCGCCATCGGACTAGGATGTAATTACTCCTCGAACCTGAGCTTTCAATGGTATGTTTTCCGCTGGTCCCGATCCATCTCGAGCTCGGTCACGGTGTGATACTGACTTGTGGGTCGACAGGCGGTTCCCAATTGCCATGCAAATGGTTCCGGCGCTGGCTCTGATGGTCGGATTTTTCTACTTGCCATACTCCCCGCGTTGGCGTAAGTGGCCCAAAGATGACACGACCGCCGTCCGGTGTCACTGACGAGGGGTACATAGTCACTATGAAAGGTCGGAACGAAGAAGCGAAGGCGGTGCTACAACGTCTCCACGACGACCATCGGGACCCAAACTTCTGGGAGAAGGAATTCGTCCAGATCTCCGCTCAGATCGCTCAGGAACAAGAAGAGACCAAAAACGTCTCATGGGCTCATATGGTGACCGAATGGAGTGAACTCCGCCGCCTCTTGCTGGCGATCGTCGCCATGATGTCCACCCAGACCTCGGGAGCCTCGACCATTCAAGTGTTTCAGGTGGGCTGTTCTACGCGGATTTGTCGGGGGGTTCGAGCTCTCACTAACCTGATTTCCAGTCGGTCTTCTACAGCGGTTTGGGATTCAGCGCGAAAAAGACTCTGGTATTCGCTCTGATCTTCCAGATTTGCAACTTGGCCGGGGGCCTGCTCAATATTCTAAGTATTGATCGATTTGGGCGAAAGTTTTTGTTCCTGACGGGCTTGGCTGTCATGTCCATCGAACTCGGGCTGTTCGCTGCCTTTTCCGAAAGGTTTCTCGCAACAGGAAAATCAGGTACGGCGCGGTGGCGAGCCTATATGGCCCTTGAATATCGATCCAAACTAACTCTGGGGCGTAGGCTGGGGAAATGCCGGTGTCGCCATGGTGATGATATTCATCTTCTGCTTCGCCACCACCTACCTCTCTACGCCGTACGCATATGCGGCGGAAATCTTGCCCATGAAGATCCGGTCGCAAGGTCTCAGTGCGGCATTATTCCTCGCCTATTGCGTGACCATTACATTCAGCCAGACTGCCCCGATTGCTTTGGAAAAGATCAGCTGGAAGTTTGATCTGGTCTTCATCTGCTGCAATGTCTTCTTCTTCACTGTCATCTTGTTCTTTGTACCCGAGGTACGGCCCGATTTCCTGCGACACGTGCTATCCCATTATCTTATGAGAAGGAAGACGCTGACCTCATTTTGTGTGTAGACCAAAAATCTCTCCTTGGAAGAGGTCAATCGCCTGTTTGGAGAAAGGGTTGCCGTTGATATCGACCTCCATGGAGCCGGAATCGAACGCGCCGAAAAATCACCTCACGCTTTTGAGGAAGAGATGGCTGAACACAATGAGGGAGCTAAGTGAGTCAAAATTTGCGGCACCTGGTCGACGATGCCAGTGTCAAGGGACCTCGCTCTTGGAAAGGAGAATTCCTCTTGGGGGAATCGTACATAGTAGAAGTGGTGACCTAACCAACAAACCTTTGTTTTCTTCTACGTATATCACACTTGATTAAATCGAGTGCCGTCAACTTGGCGGCGTCAAGTGAGTTCCCGAATGCTGTCGCCTTTCTTTTCGGCGATTCAGCCTCGTTACATTCATGCCTGACAAGCAGGCGCTCTCAAACGTGATGAAGCGTGACATCGCAACTTTCTCATCGGGACGCAGCAACCATTGTTTCAGGGATAGCCACTTCTCCTTGCTCACAGAAAATATATAGAATCCGCGAGTCCTCTGTCTCCTGACACTCGTCGGAGCCATCCTCGATCAATTCAATTAAGTTCCGACTTCTCGGTGTTTGCGTCTCGCAGATGAACTGGGGAAGCAATAGCCAGAATAGGCGAACCTTGGACTCGTACCTGTATGGCAGCATCGATAGCCAGGACTCTTTCGGGGTAGGACCGCGGAAGATGTGTATGTAGTACCCCAAGTAGGCACTTTTTGTTTATGCTCTGGATGTCTCCGCTAAACCACGTAACTACCGTCTCTCAGGATATGACAAGTGAACGACATCTCATACTGTCAAGACCTCTCCGACGATGCGCTCTCCTTTGCCAGATTATGACCAACTCCCAGTTACGGCAGGGACCCTGGAGGGCAATGCGTGGGGCGTTTGGAATAAAGCTTGTTGAGGTGGCCAAGCCAGCGGTGGACGGCGGAGGAGCCTTGGCACCACGTGATCGCATTATGATCATTGGTAAGGGCACACTAAACTCCCTTGGTAAGCCCACTTACACCCTAAAAGCGGCCCCTCATTTCCATAGATTCAGTTAGACATGTACATATCCCTTAGTCTGCCCATCTCCTAGCCTTGAGCAAGCCGGTTGGGGGGTTTGTGGGGTGCATGCCTACTGTCCCTAATGGGCTCCCTCGGTAGGGGCCCGTCTCTATATCTTCACCCCTACCCCACGATTTCTCCACAAGTCGCCCCAACCTCTTGCCCTCCCCCATACTGCTATGCCTCCCAGCGTCCTCACCAAGCCTACGAGCAGCGTTCCCGCCAGACCTCATACCTGTACCGTCTGCAACCAGACCTTCCGACGCGCCGAACACTTGACCCGCCACGTGCGGAGACGTACGTCTTGTCTAGACTCGGCCCTTGACTACATACTGACCGCAGGTGGCGCCAGGATAGACACAAACGAGAAGCCATTTCGCTGTCGGAAGTGCTTCGCGTGTTTCTCGCGCAAAGACTTACACCTGCGTCATCAACGAAAGCACCATGGCGTCACATCGACCGAAGTGCCCTCCCCGGAGACCATATGGGCGCAGGCCGACGCCACCCACCCAGCGCAGGACCGGCAGAGTCAAACGGCGTTGCCTTTAGAAAGCCGGAATTGCAGCCGCTTCGGGAACGACCGCCAGGGTGCGGCGACATTGACCGTCCCAGACCCATTATCGCCTTCCCAGCCTCTGGAGCTTGAGCTGCGACCGCCTCTGCCGAACCCTTGTCCCAACCATGGTGAGGGTATCACCACCTTTGAGGACTCAAGAGGAGTGTCCTCATCACCGGGGCCATCTTACGTCGACCTGCAGATCCAGAGCCAAGAGAATCATCCTTCCGCTTTACGAGCATCGAATGCTGGAGTTCCAGATTGGAGCGACTTCCTGGAGCCGGAGCATCCAGTGTCGACATTCCCCAATCAACAGGCTCACTCAGACCCCCTGGCCGAACGCAGGACACCAGATCTTTCCATCATCAATCTGTTCCAATGGCCAGGGACGGCCCCATCATCGCCGCACGTCAGGTCTGGACCAGAGCAAACACACGCGTCGATCGGCGTGCCAACCCAGTTCGTCCATCTTAACAGTCCAGCCTCGAGTGCTGGACACTGACTTCCGTGGCTGACGAATGCTAGTGCTGCACATCGGGAGTGGATCCAATTCAATGATGTCGTGAGAGACCGACTGAGGGATGATCTTCGCAATCTCGAGGTCCGTCGCCGTTGCCCCTCTCTCATCTCTCGGGAGACATGGCGTAACGTTGCTGACAGGACAGAAGAGCTCCCTCTTCGACAGAGGAAACTTAGACATAATAATTCCCGATTCCTCGACCCTGCACAGGTACTGGAATACCTTCTTTCTGAAGATGAACGAAAGTCTTCCATTCATTCACCAGCCGACCACCGACCCGCTGCAGGAATCAGGTACGTTTGCTAAATCGATGGGCTTCACTGCCCCCTCTTTGAATCTGCCGTGGTCATGTGCTAATTCATTGACCTCTAGTGGCAGTCATCCTTGCGATTTTGGCGAACGGCGCGATGTATTGTGAGGATAAGCAGCTGGCACTGTCGTTCTTCGAAGCTTCAAGACGTCACATATCCGACTACGTAAGATCCTTATCTTCCCTGTGTACTTGCGCCTGGAAGAGCCCATCGGCCTGCTGATTCAAACATAGATGGAATCTTGTTGCAGCACCGTCCCTCTCTGGGTGGTGAACACTCTCGTCTTGAATCTCCTATTCGATCTCCCCGGAAATGAGGATGAACATGCGGAAGTGACTGCTGGTGCACAGCAAAGAATCGCTTGGATTGCCTCTAAGCTGGAAACCCCCAAGGCTTCCGACATCCCTGCCAACTTAGCAGCTAAGTGGCAGACGTTTGTGGAGGCGGAGAAGTTCCGAAGGTATCACGTCCCCTCCCCTGAAGTATCTTTTCTGATGCGCATCTGTCTAACACTCTGGCAGGTCACTTCTGGCCGTCCTGGTGACAGTCGTTCTCCGGGGCGTTGCGTATACCGGGGTTGGAAGCAGCTCTACCATATTTCAAAGTCTCCATGACAGGTTCTATATGCCCTCCGTCGACACTCTTTGGACTGCCACCTCTGCTTCTCAATGGGAAGCGGCGTCTATGCAACTCGGCCCATCGGATGTGTGCACTATCCAGGAAGCAGTCGAAACGCTCTTCTCGAGAGCATCTGAAGCATCACCATGTACTCCGCTGAGAATGCTTGGGCTGATTGTCGGGCTCATCCTGTACACAGATGAGATCCGGAGCGTGTCAGAAATACCTCTGAAGGAACTAAGGCAGCTTATCAGTCCGGCATTGAACTCTTGGACTCAGATCTATCACCAAAACCAGATTGGAATATCGACAATCAGCGGCGTGGGGCATTCAGCAGCGTCTTATTTGGCCATGTCGCTACGCATCGATGCAAGCAGGGCAATGGCGCATTTTCTGAGACTGGATTTCTTGAGGATGCGCCAAGGTTTGATGGAAGAGGAGCTCTTGGACGCTGCGAGGTTTGGATCGGATGCGCTGGTGCCTTCGGCATTTAACTATACGGACCACATCTCAATGGTTACATTGCCTTGCGGTGAGTGAAAGCGGTAAACTGATGCACTCCAATCCTGCGGTTGCTGATTCTTTATTCAGCCGTGGTGGTGACAGAATGCGTGAGGATGCTGTTGGAGCAAGCAACTATGGATGCACAGGAGGCGACGTATTTGCGTAACCTACGGAGAGCGTTGTTCGGAGTGACTGGGGAGAAGATTACGACCCTGTTGTCCCTGTGGACAATCCTTCAGACGGCAATCGAGAAGGGACCCGGTGGGTGCAGCTCGCGTTATGCTTTCTCCCGACAGGATCTGACATACCCCTCACAGTTCTCACAGCCATCTCATCGCCCATCAAACGATATTCGACATTCCTAGCCGGCTTCAGCATTTCGACCCAGAACTTCGTGAATATCGAAAGCCTTCGGTCCCTTTTGTGACGGGGAGAGATGGAAAGGCTATTGTTTCGTCTCAGAGATTTACCAGATGGACTGCGCGCACAGAATGTTGTGCAGCAGCCGTCCTTGCAAGATTCATGCCGAGCCAGAGCCATCCAGCCCAGGTTATTCCACAGCCAGCCGATTCAGGCGCCGGTGGTGCCATCGATCCTGGATATCATCAGATCCTATGCTTTCTGTGACCGCTGAACGAGATAGGATGGTAACCGAATTTACAGACCGGTATATCTCCCTATCTCTGGGCGCCGCACGGCCCAGGAGGATAACAGTATCCACTAGGTTGTTTCACTAAGAGCTTGATTCTGCTCTGGCGGAAGCTCATGTTATCGGGACCTAATGCCTTCGCTGGTTTGGGCACATGAAGCTGGGAGGAAGATCCTTGTGTTTGTACATAATATTGGTGCGACGGGATTTGCGAGCCTCTAAAGGCTTTCATATCTCAATTGATAATATCTAACCATTGTCAGGCTCTCCTGAGCAGGACTCTGAAGTTCTATAACTCCCTCTTCCTGGCTCGCCCTTTTCTGTCAAGACTATTTCATCCGCTCGACTGACCCATTGATGATATTCTCCATCAGAAAACTCATCAGCAGATCGTCGCAGTCGGCAGTCATCCGCGGCCCAGCCATGGGGGGGCCAAGAGCGTACGTATGGAGCTGACCCTTCCCAACATGTTCCTGGACAGCAAGGCCGGCCGCCCGACACCGCTGGATCCATCGCATGCTGTCCGGGGACAAGACTTCGACATCACCGTAAAAGACCAGCTGCGGCGGAAGCCCGGAAATATCGTCGTGGAGCAAGGCGCTGATCTCAGGAGAGTCAAAGGAGGTTCCGATCGGCCGCAGGGTATCGTTCAACATGGCCGCGCTAACATCGTAGTCGAAGAGGAAGTCCGTCGCTCTCAGAGGACTGTGGCTCACCTCAGATCCGGTCATGTCGAGGTACGGGGAGATGAGAATCGCGCATGCCGGATGAGGAAGAGAGGTAGAACGGAGGTGCAGCAAAGAGAGCGCCACCAAATTCCCTGGATGGACGGTCAACTTAGTGAACTAGTTATCGTGTCCTCCAGGCGTGGACGTTACCTCCGGACGAGTCGCCCACGAAAGCGATCTTTGACGCTGGCACACCTTGCTCCAGCAACCATTGGTACTGACCTACAAAGGCGTCTCGCTGGGCGGGCCAGCGTTTGTCAGTCGAGAGTGCTGCATCACCCGGTTTAGTCGCACGGTTGATGACCAAGAACAACGGGTCAAGATCGACTCACGGTAATCCACCGATATTACAGATATGTTTTGGGCGAGTCCTTTGGCCTTGCGGACCCATCTCTCAAATGTATCCAGGTACTGCAGACCGTGACCGAAGAACATCCCGCCCCCATGAGCAAACACCATCACCATGTCCCTGTCTCGCAGTGCAGCACGATCTGTCGTGGGGATCACATAGCTCGTGAACTCGGACGATCGAATATTCTGGACGCAATGGCCCGGGGGCTCACTATACAAGATGGCGAGATTGTAACGAAACGCAGCTCCCAGCCAGGCGCGTGCCAACTCCACTTGAAAAGAGGTTTTGCGGTCAGCCAGCGGCAGCAGAATCCGCGAGAGGATGCTCTTTGCCGTCAGGAACGAAGCGAAAACGACCACTTTGAATGATTGCCATGGCTTTGCAAATACAAACTGCCACCGGATGGTTGGCATGTTGGAGCCCTCTGCGGTTGACCTCAGTCCTGACAGTGCGCACAAGGAAGGGCCCAGACGACCTCTTCACAACCCTGAGTAGATCACTGGCTGTGAGGTGAAGCAATCAGCCAATTTGCCCACAATCGAAGTGATGGGGTAGCCGAGCCTGCCTCACGCTCACCGGGCCCGGTACCATGACTGCTCCCCAATCAGAATCGCACAATCGGCACTGGATGTCGCGACCGGCACAAGCCTACCCCAATAGTCGATCAACACTGTTCCCCCATTCTGACATGGCAAAGACACAAGTCCGTAACAGCCCCTTCACCTTAATACGGGGTTGTTCCCTATTTACCTGTGACAGGAAGCCAGATTTATGACACTAGCACACGTATTTTGGACCCAGGACTGACCAAGATGGACGACCGCGGAAGTTCTGGAAAATATACCGTCGCCATTATCGGGGCAGGGTGAGTCTCCTCCATCCCACAGCTGTGGACCTCCTCGGGAGTTCATGTTCTTCTCTAACACTCGGTATCAAAAGATTTGGCGGCTTGACAATAGGGCACGAGCTGCTGAAGCGGCTGAATCTCCAGACATTTGTCATCTATGAGAAAAGTGAGCGAACGGCCGGTGGAGCGGGCACCTGGAAAGACAACACCTAGTAAGACCCTTCTCTTCCTGTTCACTCTCGGAGAAACCCACGGGTGGCTAACCGTCTGGATAGTCCTGGATGCGCCTGTGACGTCCCCATCGCTCTATATGCGCCGAGCTGGGCGCAGAATTACAACTGGTCAGAGTATCTCCCTCTCCAGTCCGAGATACAAGAATGTCAGTGTTGCTTGGTTGAACCAGTCCAAATCAAGAGGACAAGCTAATTCACCCCGCGGACAGATCTAAATGACCTCACCCACAAATATGGCTTATATCGGCATATACAATTCTCAACGGAAGCCGTCAAGGGTGAGTTTGCAGTGGGCCTTGGATCAGAAATTCTGTCGGGTCGGCTCACTGACTGGCTGCAGCCGTTTGGGACAAGAATGCCCTCGAATGGATCCTCACGTTCCGAAGCACAGCCCCAGGAGCGCCCGCCGACACTTACGAGGTCCGCCATAAGATAGTGGTCTTCGCGACCGGCCCGCTCTCGCAGCCCGTGTATCCGAACGACCTCGACAATACTACTTTCAAGGGCGAGCAGTTTCATTCCATGCATTGGCGTCACGATGTCCATCTAGGTACATCTCTCCTCCGATCAGACCGTGGGCTCCCTTGCCGGACACCCGAGGCTGACAGGATGCAGAGGGAAAGAGGGTGGCCGTCGTCGGCAATGGCTGCTCTGCGGTTCAAATTGTTCCCATCATCTCGAAGCGATGTAAGAAACTCTACCAGTTTATCTCCACGCCTCAATATTACAACCCAAGGGAAAACCCCCGATATACCGAGTTCCAACAATGGGCTTTCCGCAACATCCCGGGGAGACGATTCTTCGAGCGCTACTCGATTCTCCATTACTACGAGAATTTCCATTACATGATTCAGCCCGGTCCAAAGAACATCCAGACCCGGGAGGCGTATCAGCGATTTCTGATCGACTACATGAAGAAAACGGCCCCGAAGAAGTACCATGACCAGCTCATGCCAAAATATCCCGTAGGTCGTCGGAATTCGAGATAACGGCGACGTCTTCCAGCTAACGCCCGCTCCCCGTCTGTAGCTCGGTTACAAACGCCTTGCATTGGACTCGAACTGGTACCGTTCTCTCCACCGAGAGAACGTGGTGCCCATCTTCTCCAGGGTCGTCGACGTCGGCGAGAACACCATCATTGACGCCAGCGGCCAAGAATACGAGGTCGACGTGATCATCTGGGCGACGGGGTTTGACGCGTTACATCCCTTCAACTCGGTAGAGATCTACGGCGAAGATCAACCGCGAGAGCTCCATCAGCGATGGAGAGAGGAAGGGTTGGCCTCGGCCTACTTCGGGGCAGCGTGTTGGGGACTTCCTAATTTCTGTAAGAAGCACTTTTCATTCACTGCTGCAGAATCGAGGAGCCAGCTAACGCAACGGTCTATTGGTTACAGACATGACCACAGGACCAAACACGACCACCGTCCACATTGCCAGCACCATCATAATGTATGCCGTATCGAGTTCCCCCCTTCCATATAGAAGACTAATATAGACAAAAGTGACGCTCAGGCAAGGTTTATTGGCGAGATGCTGAAGCAGCAGGTGGAGCACAATGTGGAGTCTTTCACCCTGACGAAAAAGGCGCACGATGACTTCAACGAAGAGATACAGCAGCGCATCAGCAAGCTCACATGGGCCGCCGACGCCGGGAGAACATGGTACAAGGACCCGAAGACGGGCAAAATCCCGACCATGTGGCCGGGAACTTCGTAGTAAGTCTGCGCCCTGCCCCCTCTTTTTGTTGGCAATTTGGACACACAGGAGGCTGACCCAGTGCCTCGTAGCGAGTGGATGTGGCGACTCTACTGGCCCAATTTTTCTCACTTCACGCAGGTCGGCGGCCAAAGGCGGGTCAAGGGCACGACATGGGCGAAGGAAATCGCCAAGTATTGCACCGTCGGCGTTGTACTGACCCTCCTCGCCGTCGCCGCCGTCGGGGTCGACAGGAGGAGGCCATTGGTCGTCGCACGCGTCCTGCAGAGTGCGTCGACTGGTCTGGGCCTGCTGAAAAGGGGTGTCTTGTCGATTGTAGGACCGTAGATAGTTTTGGCGAAGACAACCCGTTCCCTTACCTCGGTAGAGCGCGCGAGACCTCTTCTTCCGAAGTCTGGCGTTAGACCTTTGACTTGCTTTGAGGCTGGCTGAGAGAACTATTCCGTACTCAAATGATTCGAACTAACTCCACCCAAGTCAGCTTGACCCTTAACTTCACCCCATGTTTTACATTTACCAAGCCAACGAAGGCCTCTCTGGTCGGGCGGCAAAAGGCGAAATGGGGGGGGGCCTTGTCAATGCGTAAAGATACCGTCAACCAAATTCTATTGAGCTGGCCCAAGGCAGCCAGCCACTCTCCCATGTCGCATACCTACGTACTACTACCCAGATCCTAAGGCGCTCTGGTTCCTCGGCTGACAGACCACCGCTCTCGGGCGAACTGCCTCAGGAATCGGGAACAAACCTCTTCCTCCATGTGACAAAGTCGGCGTGTTCTTATGATGCCACAATATCCCCCACCAGAGAGGCCTTATTTCTGCCAGCCGGCCTTCTGCTCGGACGCGGGGACCTATCAAAACGACGCATGAGTATCGTGTCCATCGCGAACGAGCCGGTCCACTCACAGCTAAACGGTGGCTCACTCGAAGCGTTTCTTGCTGGAGATCACGCATGACATCTCCCTCTTTGTAGTCGTCGTGGTCGATGTCGAAGTAGCCATCTCCGGCCGTGTCTCGTGGAACAATGGCAAATGCACGGCCTGTTCACATTCAACAGTGTCAGTTGCGGCTCTGTAGGAGTTTGTCCGACCTGTGGGACCCGCCAAACGTGAAGGGAGGGTCTCCTACCATTTATGTCCCTATCCGAGGCGATTCGAAGGATTGCTTTAGACGCGTCACTTGCCTGTGCGAATTCGACCCCCTGGGATCGGAGCTTTTCGAATAGGGTCTGGCTTAGGATCGGAGTCTTGATGAACCTTCCACACAAAGTCAGCGTGTCAGGACCTCCATTCAGTCCTCTTTGTATTGCGGCTTACCACGGCGCGATTACATTCACGCGGATTCCATCCTGCCATGACGTTCGCCTCAGGCACCTCATATACGCGCGGGCGCCAAATTTGGCCATGTTATACTGCGGCGATCCGGGCTGGTCCAGGTACCCCGCCAGGCTGCTGATCAGAATCAAACATCGTTCCCGCTCGGAATTTTCAGGCTGCTGCTTGAAGTAGTATTGAGCGAGTCGGGCGGTGAGGGCGAGGCCTATGAGGTTGGTGTGCAATATCGCCAGGTCAGGCTCGGTGGGCTCGTCGCCGTTATCTTGGTGTCGGCCCAGAGCATCAGCGGAGCTCACAGAAAAAGGAGAAGCTGCTCTGGCTGACTCACCTTCAATGTAGAGAGGATCTGGTCCGCTGATGCCGGCGTTTGCAATCACGATATCGCAGCTCTTGAAGGGGGAATTCGCCACGGCTGCTTTGAACATTTGGACCTGGTCGGCCCAGCTCCTGACGTCGCATTTCACGAACTGTACGTTGCTACGATTCCATTAGTTTGTTGCTCGGCACTGTGGTCAGTGTCGCTACCCACCTAGGAAATCTTTCTGCAGCTTCTTTTCCTCGCTTCTCGTCGAAGTCGCCCATGGTCACAAAGGCTCTGTATCCCTCTGGTCAACAAGAGTGGGCAATGGTGGCTTTGCATCTCGGCTTACCCAGCTTCAGCAAATGCCCTCACATATTCTTCCCCCAGGCCACTTGCGCCTGAGCAGCGCCATTAGCATGCCCATGTTTTCATAGAGACTTCAAAGGCCTACCGCCAGTTACGATAACACTTTTACCCTCCAGACGCTCGAGCGCAGGCGGTATAGAGCAATCTATCGGCCCCTGGTTTTTGTAAAGTGGTAAAGGCATGTTTGTTTCGCCCCTGAGCTGGTGCTAGTTGCTTGGGTATCAGGCTGCTGGTGGGAATTGCGGCGCGATTAGAGACTTCGAAGCAAGAAGGGAAGTGTGACCGCAGTCACAGCTCATTAGTTGAACAATTACATCCCCTCGGTCGTCACCTCTGTCGCTCGGCCAGTCTCCTCTGGTATGTACCCCAACACGCCAACAATCTGCACGGTAGAGACCATGGGGTCCGATTTCGCGGGACGCCGAGGTTGTCGCGCGGCTACCCCGAGCCTTCGACGTCGGCCCTCCAGTGCGAATGTGTGCATGGGAGCATGATCTGGTGAGTCCGGGGTCGAGTGGTCGAGTGACCGAGTGTGCGTTGCTAGAACATGGTCGCTGTTTCGAGCGCTGTGGGTGGGTAAACCCCCAACAGTAGCTGGAGGTCGAATTTGGTCGTGAGATCAGAAGCAAGAGCCGCCGCTTTTGGAGCGTTTCTTCCCTCGATGCCAAGATCACTCGCCTACTCAGTTCCTACATAAGGCCATACCCTCCCACTCCTTAGTCGACCTTCCCTCGGTCGTCTCGAGAATTAAATCTACCTTCTCGTACACTCCGAAAATCATTATTCGAGAGTAACGACCATCATGCATTTCTGAAACTCAACCAGGGATTTCAAGTTGTTAGACTTTTCCACCCAACCTCCCGTTCGAGAGCCTCCATATCATCTTTTCGCAGCATTATGGTCACTTCAATGACATCGCAAGACGTACCATTGACGGTAATTCTCCTTCGCGGGAGGATGATAGATACACCATCAGCCTCTGCATAAGCTAGTCTGATAAACTCTTGCTTTTCCAAGCTCTCTGCCAAAGTCTGTGTCGTACAGGCCGAAATCGGCCCAGCTCGTGATTGTGAGGTCCCATCCGGAAAATGGATTCCAGCCGATAAAGATAGCCTTGTGGTCTTCAACCCTGGTAATCAGGCTGTAGGTGAATCTATTTTGCTGTGTGAATTGGATGCAGCGATCGCATCACAAATTTTGGCAAGCTCTTGGGCTGTTTCTTGCTCGGATCTGGCCAAGTCCAATATTGGTAGTTCAGCCATGGAGTAAAGAATGACATTTCCAAAGTAGTGATTTTCGCGGGTGGAGAATTGTGGGCTGATGCGTTGTCTGCCGTTGCACCGCCATTGCAAGTCCACTGGTCGCGTCCGGACGAAGTGGTACAGAGCCACGGATCCGGAGCCGAGTTATGGTTGACCAGAGGAAGGCACAGGTAACCGTATTCGTAGTTGGCGTGACTATCGTGTACTTGCGGAGAAGGTCTTTTGTGTCCTCAATCAGGCGAATTGGGATGCTGAATATTTTAGATGTGCAGAACGAAAACTCGGATGGAACAGCGTGACACTTCAGAGAGTATTCTGGATGTAAAGCGAGAGGGTTTCCAAAGGTCGAGACTCTGACACTTCGAGGTCGGATAAAAGCGCATCTGACAGCTGGTTGAATCTCTCTCCAAGAGCATAGGTTAGACGGCCAGGTTCTGCAATGTTTTCAACCCATAGTCGGACCACTTCTGCGAGTCCACTAGCATCTGTGGCGTTGTGATGTGTACATATAACTAGCCCAACGCCTTGATTGTCTGCAAAATGGAAAACCCCCGCTGCGAAGGCTGGGGCTCCAGCCTTGTGGAGGTCCTCGTGGATTAGACCGCTCACTGGCCATATCGCTTCAGGAAAGGCATCAGGAGGCATCCCCTTAGGTGCTAAGGTGTCATAATGCGCGTGGATTGATCCCAGTTCTTTCTGGAGGTGGTCCGGCGTCCGCATCCCATCGGATTTGCAGACACGGCTTCTGGGCCGTGGCCGAGGTGGCTGGGACGACCCGGCCAGAAATCCGCGGTATCTGTTTCCAAGTCGAATCAAGAGCAAGCTGGAGCTTTCGGGTGATGATTTCTGGGGATGCTGTCGTACGAAAAGTCGGAAGTATTCTCAGGTAAGTCCCCTGCATGATCCAGTCGAGCGGAGTGAGACGTTCAACATTCATATCCGTAGCCATGAGGATGACCATTCAAGTAGATTGGATTCCTTTCTGTAGAGACGAGTCAGAATAATATAAGCTCATGAAGACGAAGGCGAGAAGAAGCTTGAAGTAGCGATATAAATATTCGGAAATGATGTTGTCTGAGGACTGGTGCGGCAGGCGATTTAGGCAAGGGATAATGGTGGATCCAGCTGCTCCTCCACTTGGGCTGCTCCTTTGGTAATATACTACATGAAGTAGTTGATGCCTAGCTAATGGCTTTACCTACGATGAAGTGACCCAAAGCGGCTCTCGATATATCTAGAGAACACATTGGTAAAGATTAAACTGAACGTGGCATGTACGAAGCACTTCGTAAACATGACGGCTAGTGGAGTGGGGTCGCACTTAATGGATGAAGATGGCAAAACTCGATGACAGTCACGGCGATGACTGGATCGAAGGACTCCGCCGGCATAGGTAGACATCGGATGGCTCAGTATGTATGTGAACATTGCTTCGCATACATAAAACACAGCGACGATGCCATGTACTCCCGCTTTCCCGTCACTGACGGAAGCTTCTGCGTTCGACACGTGGAGAGGAACCTCGGGCTCAAAGACTTAATCAAGCTGGTCTACGTGGGGTTCACAGAGCCTGGGACATTTACTGTACTCAACCAAGGCAGAGAGCGACTTGAGGTGGCGCGTGTCGTGGTCGGACAGCTTAAAGACGAGGATGTTCGAGAAACGATATTCAAGACCAGCCAGCGGCCTGCTTGCAAGAAGATGCCATTGGTATCCTTGGATGGTAGTAGCTCATGACCCGTCGTTCTTGCATTTCGTGGGATATTGTGTTATACACCCAGAAGCAGGCTCCATCTAGCCAACATAAACTTGTGTCTCTCTAGCAACCTACTGCAAGCAATTGTTTCATTGCCGCGTCAAACGTCGTATCCTGTTCCTTCGTGGTAACACTGCCCTCTGCTTTGGAGCACCCAGCGCCCGTCCATGTCCATACGGCAATGCTGGAAGATGGTCCCTTCTTCATGGGGCACAATTTGAGACTGATAGACTCCGTGTGTACGGAAAGCTGCATCTTACGAACTGCTTCCTGGCCATCATACATCGTGAACTCGCCACTGTGTGGTTGTGACACTATCCACTCTCTGTGTATACTCTTGCCCGCCCCATCGTTTGTGGCAGCTTCCCTTGTAAGAGTCTCCGTATGCGCGACCAAGTCGAGCAGCAGCATGTGTCGAACTGATGCCAAGGATATATCTCGTGTCTCGTGGCGAGACAACGGTGTCTTCGAGAATCCAAAGTCAATCGGAGAGGTCTCGTATCTGGAACCCAACAGGGGAGGCCCCAAAAAGGTGGCTAGCCCAACCTGCAAATTTCGGCCAGCAGTCAATTTGAGTTTGAACGATGTTTTGGCAGGCACCATCAGCTCCGATAGAATCGTGTCGGGGGCCTCAATCTTCAGCGACCCAAACATCGCATTATTGGAGTTTTCTATGGACATTGCCGTCGGCAGGTTTGCCTTTTCGAAGGCGTGGAGCAGCGTCTGGCAGCTATTCCAGAATGCTCTTGCCTCCGAACGGTGTCTTAGATGGGTCAGGATAGGTCGGATCAGAGCGTACTCGGGCGTCGTTCTTGTCTTGATTGTCATCGGAGGAGCCTTCTGCGTTCTTCTGTTCAGATTTTGTTCATGAGCCGCGTTTAGTAGCAGTCGTAGGGAGATCCCCACGAATCCAGCAACCAGGTCATCTTCATCATTAGTATGCAATACGGTTTCCTGCTCGCCAGAAGATACGAGCGAAAGCTGGTATTCACTCATGTCGATCCCAACGGACTGTGCACGCGCAGTTACCCCCTGATTGCCGACAAGGCGTGCTTCGCGACTTATTTCGAAAAACAATTCCTCCTCGAATAGCGCGTCTCGATGGTCTGTCAACTGCTGGCTGATGTCCGTCGTCTCGCTCGTTCGGGGCTTTTCGAAGTGAAACGCCCCAGTTTTGACAGCATTGCGAACAACGTAAACAGCAAGGTGTCTGTTTTTCTTGGGCAATGTCCGAGCATCCAACCCCACAGAGCCATCAGCGGCCTGGAGAAGAAGAGCGAAGCCCTGATCGCGGAACTGCGGTGCAGCCTCAGCAAAACCGAAATGGACACCAATGGCTTTGCGATCTCTTGGCAGCCGCGATATTGGCCAGCCTTTGGCTCTGAGATCAGCGACTTGCCGCCAAAACTGGGTTTCATGTTCGGCTTCAGCCTCTAATCGAGAAGAGGCGGCGGATAGCTTGTCAGAGGCCGAATGGAAACCTTCTGACCTCCAGCCTTGCGAGACGGACACCAGTTGCCGTCTAACTGGATGCGAGATCGGCTTTTCTTCAAGGACCCTTGCTACCAACGATCCTACTGGAGCAGCCTCTTTGAGTGGCGGAGACATGGAATGCCGCGCGGGAACAGACTGCTGTGAGATCAGCCATGAAACAAAGTCGAGGGCGCAAAGGGTGTCGTTCTGTGCAGCCCTATGATTGTCAACTTCAGCACGGAAAAGCAGGAACGAAAGGGCTCACCCTAGTCGCTCAAGCATCTGGTCTCTTCGCTCCCAAAGGCGCTCTGTGCGCTTCTGCGGAGTTTCATCGTCGTCCGCCGGGGATTCCTCTTCTGTGCCATCTTGGATGGCGTCCGGAGCTATATCTTTACCATGGATCTCGGCGAGAAGTGAGCGTTCAGTGACATGGCGGAAATGTCCCTTCTGGGCGATGATCTGCTGAATCTGTGACTCCAGAGCTTGCGACTTCGAAGACGGCTCGGGCGGGATCACAAGGCTGATTGTGTTTGACTCGGCCATGATACTTGAGTTTTGACTTTCTACAAGGGATTAATTGTGGATGAAGTCTGCGTCAGTCCCCATCAGCGCAGCACCGAGACGAAGCGCATCAAAAATCTTTTCCTGGTCAGAAGCAACTGCTTGGGTCGAGTGTCTGAAGTCTGATTGGTGAGATGTTCATGTGTTGCTCTTTGTGCAAAAGAAATCGGAGGTCTCGCGTCGTAGTTTTGCAGTCAAGAAAGTTTGTAGCCAACAGCAGCGAAGCTCGGCAGCAGGGAGGCGCATTTTTAGCACAGCAAGTGAAGTTTGGGGTCGCCGGGGTCAAATCTAGGCCTATCGCTTACCGTGGATCTTTCTTTTGGCCAGAAGCTCGTTGAGCAGCCAACAGGCGTTTGAGCCTTGCGGGCACTTATCGATCGACGAATGACGTTGTCTGCCCTCAGAGCTGCTTCTGCTCCAGCTTCTGCTCGGCGCGACAAACTTATCATTTCTGCTTTATCTCTCAGCTTCATCTTTATTTGACTGACTGACCTCTTATACCCCCACGAACCCTTTTCCTTTTCCTTGGTCCCCTTTCCGCCGACCTATATAACGTTGCCCTTCATCTACCGAATCCCTCGAGGAGACTGGCGACTCTTGAACTCTACGAACAGAACCCCGCCTAATCACTGTCCCACCCAAACCACTTGACGGCCCCCGAACAAATATGGCCGCCAAGAGTGAGCCAGCGCCCTCCAGGAAGCGCAGAATCGGCGTCTTAACCAGTGGAGGTGACTCTCCTGGTATGAATGGAGCTGTCCGGGCCGTGGTGCGCATGTCAATTCACATGGGCTGCGAGTCTTATGCAATCTACGAGGGCTACGATGGATTGGTGAAGGGTGGTGATCTGATCAAAGAGATGAAGTGGGAAGATGTCAGGGGCTATCTGTCTCGAGGCGGTACCTTGATAGGTACAGCGCGGTGTATGCCCTTCATGGAGCGATGGGGCAGGTTGAAAGCAGCCAAAAACATGGTTCTCCGTGGCATCGACGCCCTGGTCATCTGTGGTGGTGATGGTAGCTTGACCGGCGCTGACAAGTTCAGAGCAGAGTGGCCGAGCTTGATCGAGGAGCTGGTGGACACGGGAGAGCTGACACAAGAAGAGGTCGAACCCTTCAAGCACCTGAACATCGTCGGCCTGGTGGGCTCTATTGACAACGACATGTCCGGCACCGACGCCACAATTGGCTGCTATTCCTCCCTCGAACGAATCTGTAGTGCTGTGGATGACGTGTTCGACACTGCGGCTTCCCACCAGCGAGGCTTCGTCGTTGAAGTCATGGGTCGTCACTGCGGTTGGCTGGCACTGATGGCGTCTATAGCCACCGGTGCCGACTATGTCTTCATTCCTGAGAAACCACCACGAGTCGGTTGGGAAGACCAGATGTGCGACGTCATCACCACACACAGGTCAAGAGGCAAGAGGAGGTCCATCGTCATTATATCCGAGGGTGCTCATGACCGAGAGCTGAATAAAATCACGGCGAACCACGTCAAGGATCTCCTGACTAAGAAGCTGAAGCTCGACACGCGAGTCACAGTCTTGGGGCATACACAAAGAGGTGGACAGGCATGTTTCTACGATCGCTGGCTGTCTACATTGCAAGGTGTCGAGGCTGTGAAAGCGGTCTTGGAAGCTACTCCTGACACTCCCAGCCCTGTCATCACCATTCGAGAAAACAAGATTGAGCGGTCCAATCTGATGGAGACCGTCGCGTTGACCAAATCGGTTACCGCCGCTATTGAAGAGAAGAATTTTGACAAGGCGATGCAATTGCGCGACATCGAGTTTAAAGAGTACTACAACAGCTACGTCATTACCACCTCGACCGACCATCCTGCGTTGAGACTCCCAGAAGAAAGGAGGATGCGGATTGCCATCATCCATGTTGGGGCTCCTGCAGGTGGTATGAATCCGGCCACCCGAGCTGCGGTTGCCTACTGCTTGACGCGAGGCCATACTCCGATTGCCATTCACAACGGCTTCCCAGGTCTGCAACGACACCACGATGACAAGCCACTTGGGTCTGTCCGTGAGTGCAAGTGGATTGACGTGGACCCCTGGGTTAACGAGGGCGGTTCTGAGATTGGAACAAATCGTGGCTTGCCCAGCGCAGACCTGAAGAAGACTGCCGAGTGCTTTGAGTTGTACAAGTTCGACGCTATGTTCCTGATCGGTGGGTTCGAAGCTTTCACTGCAGCAAGTGAGCTGAGAAAGGCACGGCCACAGTACGACGCTTTCAAAATCCCCTTCGTCGTCCTGCCGGCCACCGTATCCAACAATGTCCCGGGAACAGAGTACTCCATCGGCAGTGATACTTGTCTCAACACCTTGATCCAGTTCTGCGATGCCATCAGGCAATCAGCTTCATCATCAAGACGACGAGTCTTCGTCATAGAAACACAGGGCGGTCGATCTGGATACCTTGCTACGATGGCAGGTCTCTCGGTCGGTGCATTGGCGGTGTATATTCCTGAAGAGGGAATCAACATCCACATGATCGCTAGAGACATTGAATTCCTGCGCGAAAACTTCAAGAACGACCAGGGAGCCTCAAGAGCTGGCAAGATCATTCTTCGAAACGAGAGAGCCAGCTCAACGTACACGACATCAGTGATTGCGGACATGATTAAGGAAGAAGCTCGCGGCCGATTTGAGTCGCGTGCGGCTGTCCCTGGTCACTACCAACAAGGAGGCAAGCCTTCGCCTATGGATCGAATCCGAGCACTCCGAATGGCAATCAAGTGTATGCAGCACATCGAGGACCGATTTATTGGCAAGGACAAGGAATGGGTTGCTGCCGATCCGCTCTCGGTGGCGGTCATCGGTATACAAGGCTCCGAAGTCGTCTTCACGCCCATGGGAGGTGAGACAGGACTGGAAGCAACCGGCACCGACTGGGAAGACCGAAGGCCCAAGAATGAATTCTGGATGTCAATGAAGGAGACAGTTGACATCCTCAGTGGCCGGCCGACGGTGTCGGACTGCTGCGAGGAGTGTGGAAAGCCTCTGTCGGGCGACGTTTCCAAGCCTGTACCTCTGGTTGAATGAAGCAAGAATGATAGACCAGCAGCAACCTTTGAACCTGGGTCATCGAGGTTGCTTCCGAACTAGACAGGCGGGTGGTTAGAGGGAGAAGGGAGATAGCAAACCCATATTCTGAACTCACGAATAGATGACCTTTTGACTTCTCAATGAATTCTATGAAATCCACCTAGCGGTTGTGCCTGCATTAGTCTATCCACCTGCAAGTCGGCTGATGGATCATACCACCCTGCAGTAGGTATGCAAGAAGACGGTCAGCATCCAGAGGCGATAGTGACGCTTTGAAATGAAAGCAGAATGATTGGCTTGATCTTATCAGATGGAGCAGTCGCGTCCAATCACGATGGAGACATTTGCGTGCCTTCGACTTTTGTGACGTCGATATAAACCGGCCAGTTCTCCAACTCACCAGCAGCCGAACCATTCGACTTTGATACTCTCTACAACTCACAGCAAACGTTGTGTCTCACGAGACTCTTGCTCACCGAATTCCACCCACCGAGCTCCAACAATCCTCGAACGTCTCTACCCACACCAGCAAATCAAAATGGTCAAGCCTTCAACGTGTTGCGGTCGCAGCAACGACGCCTGTGTATGCGCCCAAGTTGCAACTTGTTCATGTGGCAAGCAGTCAGCATTGAATTGCAACTGCGAGAAGAAGGCACAGGAAAATATCATTCAAGGCGCGAGGTGTTCATGTTGTACGTCTTCACCCACTCACAAACCCCTGCGTAATAAGGCGTATGTGCTAACAGTTCATTTGCTGTAGACGCCCGTCCGGCCCAGCAATGTACCTGTGATCGAGCTGCCACCGAGAACGTAATTCCGTCGGGTTCCACCTGCGCATGTGGGAAGAGGAGCGCCACGAGCTGCAATTGCTCCGGGGCCACTGAGGGTGGACTTTTGGCGACGGAAACGGATTTCACGACAAAGGCATAGACTTGTGGAGAGACACAATCACGGAAATAAGACGGGTGCCACATGAAGATGACGTTGACGTGTTGCATGTTTGAGGGGTGTTCATCATTGCATGGAAAGCACACCGACTGAGCTGCCTTCCTGGCAGATGTTGTGTTGGCTCTTACTGGCGTCCTGGGCATTTGGGCTGGCGGGGAGGAGGCGCATATGGAAGGAGCCTCGTCGATAACACGGTATTTCGGTCAATAGGGATGTTGAATTGAAGAATCAAAACCAAATCATTGTTCCGTGAGCTGCCCAAGGTGGGAGTTTCAATTCTTGCACCGATCGTCTTCCGCAGTTTTGTCCCACTCCAGGCTCGCCCCTTTCACTGCGACACTCTCTTGAGCACCTCTCCCCCTCAACTTTGTCCAAGAGAGGTGCTCTGCTTGAGCTCCTCCCCTACTTGATTTTGTCCAAGAGAGGTATTCTGCCTTTGCTCCTGGTCCAGCTTCCTCTGTCTTTCACCGACTTCCCTCCAGTTGACTCTGGCCCATCCCAAGACATCATCGAACCTGCTTTCCTCAAACGCCTTTCTCACATCTTCCAGTCCTTCCGCAGCATCGCTTGACAGTGCGTCACTATGCTTGCCCACAATCTCTCTCTTCATACCTTTCATTACCCACCCGACCTCGGTGCCTTCGATTGGCAGGCCCTTCCTGATGTCAGCCCACAGTTTGTCCGTCCCTATCACTCGCACCATCTTCCTCTTCCTATCGTCGAATTTCTGTGCAAACTGAGGACCAAAGAACTGCTTTGCATCGTCGACGACCTCTTCTCGCGTCAGAAATGCAGACCTGCCTGCTTGGTCGTCGACGTGCGCGGGAAGGTAAGTCTCGATCCAGTATCCAAACAGAGGTCTTTTTGCAGCACGCTGGCGGTCGTTGGCCTTCAACAGCTTGATGAGTGGCTTGCTTTCCGTGCCTCTCGCTTGGCCTTCTTCGGTTTCTTTATCGTCATCGTCTTGACTCCGGGACTTCCACCGGGCGGGGTTGTGAAATCTGCAGCTGGCAACGTACTCTAGCATCTCGTCCCAGCTGCTGAAGGGCTGCCAGTATCTTCCCTTGTCCAGACCCATATATTCCAGCACTGTATTTGGATCACTTGTGGCCAGCACCCGTGCCTGCTCTTTGTTGTGCTTCTCTATCTCTGCTATCCGCACGCACAGGCCCTTGGAGGAAACTGTGAGACCGAAACGCCGGACGATGCCTCCCAACGCGTTCCAAAGATCACCATGCGAGTGGAAGAACATGTTCCAGTGGAAAAAAGCGGCCGTAGGCATGATGTTGATGTCGGCCTGGATGTACTTCTCTGGAATGGGACACATGAGTGTTCCGAGGTCGGCGGAGGGTTCTGAGGATTCCACTGAGGCCGTTGAAGCGTCTGCAGTCACAATCAAGCCCGTTTTCTCCTTGGCAGTACCCAGTGTCTCATTCTCGCAGTCTGGCTTTGGCTCTGGCGTAGGGTCATGGCTCTGCATCTCTTCGACCGTGTGCTGACGATCACGCATACCATGTTTGCATTCTGTGTCTACCACATCGTCCTTGAATTCATCCGGCCATGGCAGTGCAAGATTGTAGCTCGAGCCCCCACCCATCCTCTTCCATGTCTTCGCTCCCAGGAGCCGGGCCAGAAGATCTCCAGTGGCACGTCCAGACGGCAACTGCCCTTTCACAGGTTCGGCAACCAGGATATCGATATCCCCATGCGACGTTTTCGGAGCTTCGATAGCATGACCGACGAGTTTGAAATGTTCCTTGAGGATCTCCTCGGCTTGAGCCAGGACCGACCCGTAGACTTTGGGAGGCATCCGTGGCGTGGACAGGCCATCCGCCGCGAAAGCCAAGCCGCCCATCTTGATACGCGAGATACGGATCTAAGCAAGAAGATGAAGATGAGGGGAGTAATCCGCAATACGAAGACGTCGCCGCTAAACAGGTACGCATTTGGATAGAGGAAATGCGGTAGTAAAAATACCCAAGGGAGGTGACAGGGCAGTTAAGTAGAAGCAAAAGGGACAAACAGTGTTTGCGAATAACACAAGAGTCCAACAGCCATCTGCTTGGGATTTATTTGTGACTCACCTACATTACACTTTCCTCACCGTCGACACGGCCACCTGCACCGCCTCATCTGGGGGCGACGGGTTCCAGCTGCAACAACAAAGCTCCCAAACAGGCAGTCAGTTTTCACTTGGCAGCCGCTCAGCTTTTCCATGTTCCGGCTATCGACGTTATCCTGTCAGCGCCTTGGTGAAGACGGCTGTTGCTGAGACAGGCAAGTTCGAAGCCCGAAATTCCAAGCTTGGAGGTCGTTGATGTTAAAAAGTTTGTGGACGAATCAGAACACAACCAGCTCATTCTACACGTCGATGTACAGTCAAGTTAACGTCATCAATATAATGCAGAGGCCAAATTCAGAGTGATGGTGTTCCTCAAGCACTGTTATTCTTAAAGGGTATCTTCGATTCGCCATGCGATGCCCATAGCAAGAGCGCGTCTGTCCGACATAATTAATGGTCAATACGCCTGCCGAGCGTCTGAAACACTCCGTCTCTACACAGCCTCATGCAATGGATCCTCCTCGATATCATCGCCCAGCTCTTCTACCTCGTCATTTGCATAGGTGCCATTCTCCCGATCAGCGTCCTCCATCAGGTTATTACCCTGCACACCCATTGACTTAACCTTCGCCTGGGTCATCTCATAGACATATTGTCCCAAATGCTCCACGCCGTCCATCTCTGCTACCTCTCCCTCTTCTACCTCGCCATCGAGGAGCCGCGTGGTCGCAAACATCTCTCCCGTCACAAGGCTCAAGCGATCCGGGCGTTGTAGGAAAAGATCCATGGCGGGCTTCATCTCAAAACAACTGGCGAACAAGTCCCGTCTGCCGAGGATGTACAATCCCAGCCGTGCTCGGGACAATGCGACGGTGATTCTTCTTACATCTCTCAAATAGCCCACGGACTTTGTCCGCGTCATTGAGACGATAACGTAATCATTCTGCTCGCCTTGGTATTTGTCCACCGTGGTCACGATCCGAGGCATCCCAAAGAGAGAATTGTTCTTGCAGCGATGCTCCAAGACATCTCGAATGAGCGCTCTTTGGCCCGCGTAAGTGGCTAGAATGGAGATGCTCCGAGCAGGATAACCCAGCAAGCGCATGTACTGGTACAGAGCTACTGCGTATTCTGCCTCACCGAGATTCTGGATGAAGTGCGGAGTCGGTTCTCGTTCACCAGCGCCTTGATAGTCCGGTACATCGATGAATTGATAGTCGTATCTGAAGCCGGCATTTGCGCGCGCGAATTCAGGCTGCGAGAGCAAATGAGGTAGGTTGCCGAGATTGTTGTACCGCCATGAGAAGAGTTGGGCGATGGAAGGGCGACACCGACCTTGTTGATCGAGGTGGACAGTGGGCACTCCCAGTCGAACTAGGCGAAGGAAAAGGGATTGTTCGAAGTTGGCGTACTGACGCAAGGCGAGGTTTTGAATAATCGGCGAGTTTTGAAGGTGGTCGCCCACGAGAACAATCCTTTTCAGAGGCAGCTCACCGGTCTTAGTGTCAGGGGTTTGCATGGCACAAGGAATGAAGGACTCAATTTCGGTGATCTGTGCCGCTTCCTCCATGACAAGCGTATCGTAATGAAAGCCTAGTTCTGCAATCTCTGATCTTCTCATCGCGGCGTGCGTTGATGTCATTGCAACGATCCGCGCTTCTGAGACGAGCAGGTGGTTTGCCTGATCTCGATTACTGCGCAGGATCTCGAAAGGTCGGATCGACTCGAGCTCGGAAAATATTTTGTCAATATGATACTGGCAACCAGAGGCGACTTCCTTTACCGTCTCCTGCGTGGCGTCTCCGGGGAACAGCGTTGGAACAGGGGCATTGCTGAAATACTTGAAGAAAGGGAACGCTGCGAGCACAGCTTCCGTGCTGGCCTCCTCCGCGTTTGCTGCATCCCAGAATCGTTGCCAGGCAGGTTGGATGAAGGCCCGATTGAAGTAATCAGCCGTTTCACACGAAGCGCCGTGAGCACCTTCAGCGCCGATTGAGGCCGCGAGACGGCTAACCTCCGCCAGATATGCTTGACGATTTTCCAAAAATGATTCGACACGTCCATATTTGCTGTACGACGCCTCCGTGTCTAGTTCCTCTTCGCCGTGGCCCAGCCGCAGGAGGTGACGAGGGTCGATGTCAAGGCCAATAATCTTCTGGAATAGCTGATTGAGCGCCTGGTTGCTGTGAGCGACGAGTAGAATGCGCTCTGATGGGAAGTTGTGGTACAGTAGGTTTATCGTCTGCGTAGCCACATCGGTTTTCCCAGTACCGGGTGGGCCAACAATGACAGTGAGGCCTGGCTGCGTCCCGGACACAATAGCTTCTACCTGCTTTGGTGTGAAGCGTACCGCGTTCTTCTTGGGTACATCCACCGGATATGGGCCAGTGTTGCGTGGTTTGTAGGTTGATACCTTGACCGCCGAGGAGTCTTGTTCCATCTGGTCTCGTCGTCGTTTCTTTGGGTTAGTAGACGGCTCCGCGGCAGCCTGAGACGTAGTCTTCAGGACATAAGGGGGGCTTAGTGGCGCCGGCTGCTCTGTGGCTGACTCGGCAGTCTTCCCAGGAAAGCTTTCTGTCAGATGTTGCCAATCGAGGAACGTGTCCAAATAGTCAACAGACTCGATGGGGTCCGGAATGAAAGGGTATGTGGCGCTCCTGGGATCACCATAGCCCAGGTAGACGTCCTGCAGCCAAGAAGGAAGCAACGTCTGGGATGAGACCAAGCTTTGAATGGTCTCCAACACAGGCTTAAAATTATTTTCCCGGCCTTGCCTACGTGCAATGACATTGAGAGGCGCATTGTCTGATGCAACACGGCCAGTCTTCGGCTTGTCCGCTGCGTGCGATGTTGTATCAAGGTCAAGTAGAAGTCGTCGCCGCCTCGGCCTCGAATAGCCATTGGTCTGGGTGTCCCTCAAAGCTCGGCCATTGTCGTCCAAAACTTGAACGACTTCAGCCGTTCTCAGATCAGTAAACAGTCTTTGCTCGTCCTCTCCCACGCGCGCATTACCGTTGGTGAAGGGTCGAGAACTGTCATTTGCTCTGACAGCCATCAAAAACACAACATCATGAGGCCTGAGATTGTCCCATTCCCTCCGGATGTAGTCCGACAGGCGGCTAACATCCAGAACCACTTCCGCTCGCACAAAGCTGGGCTTGACATGGCCGACTTTGGGAGGGCCAATTTCAATGATCGCAGGCTCAGAGATCGGCAAAGCCATCTTGGAGAAGCCTTCGAACGTTGTACTCGAATCTCTTCCAGCTTTCGGCTTCATGCGCTTCACGATGCTTTCCATGTCCTTTCTAACGCCATAAAAAGCTTCAGCTTGGTACAGTTGGAAAGAGCGCCACATAAAATCGCCCAGAGTGAGATATTGCAGGTTGAGTTTCGGAATGCCAAGTGGTCGAGAGCCATCGTAGTGCTCGTTTCTTAGCAGCGCGGGATCGTATATTGACTCAGCTGTGGGTAAAACAGACAGTTGATTTACAACTTCCCGGAAATCTTGTGGCTTGGAGAAAGAAGAAAGAAGGGTTTCCATCAGGATTGCACGATTGGCGGTTATCGCAGCAGAGGCTGGATACGTGGTGCGGAAGCCGAGACACTTGCACAATTGCCGTAGTTCGTCGTCCGTCAGGTCCGAAAAATGAGACTCCAGGTCACTCCGCTTGCTGATGGAGCCGAAGTTGGACAATGCGAGGACCTTGAGCTTATTCTCGAAATGCTGCAGAGATATCCGCTGTAACCGCTCCAGAGCGTGATAATGCGTCTTGCGAACGCCGTCGTTGGCTTCGGTTGCACCCAGGTCGTCAACGGCGAAGTTCTGGAAATGCTCAAGTAAATTGGTCAGGTCGCGTAATAGCACAGCGTCCTCCTTTTCATAAAGCTTCGACGTCCGTACAATCGGCAGCAAATTGAGGTCCTGGAACAGAGGGTTGGTGTAGCGTCTCGTCGGCAGTTGACTGATGAGGTCAATGAGGAATTCCAGAAAGCGCTCACAGTACACCATTTCTTCAGAATGAGTCAACTTTGACACGTTCAGCCTTGCAATGAAGTCGACCAGCATTGTAAACAACCACGCGCGGTCGAACCGCAGGCGACTTTGGGTCTCTGGGTCTGCCGCGTCGAATCTCCGAGCAGCTGCTCTCCACGCTTTTCTTCTCGTCGGAGTTGTCTCTAAGAGCCGCTCTCTTGCCTGCTCGTCATGTAGATTGTGCCACGTCGCAATTGAAACCAGCGGAGCGCACTCTTTCCGGACATGCTCATTCTCCAACGATTGGAATGCTCCCAGGACGAAATTAAGCAAGGACAACCGGGCGTGGACCGGCAACGAGGCGTCGAGGTTAAGGGACAGGATTCGGCGCAGTAGGTTCGAGAAGTCATTGGGGCGGTCGTCAGTGAACAGCGACCAGTCCTGTAGGCGGGCGCGCTGCTTGAGATTGAAGAACTCGGCAATAAGTATGACATGGTGGTTGGACGAATGGGCGGAGTACGTCGGCCACAGAAACCTCTCTAACACCTGGCAGCTCTCTAAGATAGCGAGGGATCTTTGTGGGAAGCCTTCTTGCTCCAGAGGCCGCCATATCTCGTTCGTGACGACATCGGGTTTGACCTTGGTGGGCGCCTGAGTTCTATCCAGCCAGTGCTTTTTAGCTAGATCTTCCCAGGGACTGACGGTGCCCTCATGGTTGTAGCTGGTGTCGGCAGGGACATTGGGGGTCGGAGCCATCGCCGGCCGCAGCTGGAGTCCCATTGAGCTTCGGCCGGAACAATGTGAGTGAGGAGCAAAGCAAAAGTGAAATTTCGATGCGACAGTCTACCGAGATCCAAACTGCGCGACCCTAGAAAATTATGGTTCTCCGCATTCTCAATGATAGCGGTGAAATCCTCCGTAGGCGCCTAAACCTGCCGCGGCCAGTGTGGCTGGTGGATCTAAGAGGCAGAAGCGTGTCATTATTCTTGGCGGTGACATTTCGAGATTCTCCGCAAACACGACTTGCCTAGAAGCACAGCCTTGCCCGCACGAACAGCAACAGTCTCCGTCTCTCTGAAGTTGTGAAGATGTCTTTCTAGTGGACTGACCTCCCACCACTTCTATCGTTGGACTGTGAAATATCTCGACCCGATGCGCACGACGAGCAGCAGCCAGCTCCCGTAACCTCTACCCCCTTTATGGCGGTCACCGACGTCCCCTCGGTCGCAACCTACAAAGACCTGATCGAATCATGCCTGCAGCAGCTCAGCGATGGCCGCGAGGATGGAGATATCGACTCTCCAGTGCTTGAAACAGAATGCGCGCAGCTTCTTGATCAGATTCTTGCAATCCGCAAAGACGCTAGTTCCGACACCCTCCAAATCCACAATGCCGCAGTCGAAACCGTCTGTCGCGAGATTGTCTGGGATATCGTTGCCTCAGTCGATATTTCCGAGCCTGCCTTCGCACAAGTCTGGGCCCTCCTCGACGTCATTAATATTCTCTCCGACAACGAGCTGTGCGAACCAGGTTTAGGCTTTTGGCTTGTCGAAGAGCTGCTGGACAGCCAGACCATTGAGGGCTGCAGAAAGGTGTTTGACTACCTCGAATCGCGCAGGGAGAAAATGACAGCAAAACATTTCAAGCAGAAGAACTTGGTCATACTGCGGTGCTGCAATGAATTGCTCAGAAGACTGTCGAGGGCTGAGGACACCGTCTTCTGTGGCCGCGTCTTCATCTTCTTGTTCCAGAGCTTCCCTTTAGGTGACAAAAGCTCAGTCAACCTGCGAGGAGAGTTTCATGTCGAAAATGTCACAGACTTCGATCCGACGCCCGTCAAGTCGGACGATGCTATTAAGCCGATGGAATTGGACAATGCAACCCCCCAGGCAACAACGTCTGGAGCACATACACCTGCCTCTCAGGCCCAAGACCCCGACAAGACCGCAAGAAGCACCCCCGTCCCGCGAATAGCCAAATCCGAACCCAAAGATCAACAGCCGCCTCCAGACCTCGACGCACTATACCCCAGGTTCTGGTCCCTACAATCTTTCTTTTCAGCACCCACAAAACTTTTTGACCCTTCCAACATGACGGCCTTCAAAGACGGCATATCTCAGACCCTCTCATGCTTCAAATCAGTCTCCAGCAGCTCCACGGCCTCGACCACAAGTCCAAGTGACGTGAAACGGAGCCTAAAGCGCAAACGCAGCAACATCGATACATCCGCCTCAACCTCGACATTCAACCCGAAATATCTCACGAACCGCGACCTCTTTGACCTCGAAATCCACGACATCGCCTTCCGGCGGCACATTCTCGTTCAAGCCCTCATAATGATTGACTTCCTCCTCAGTCTCTCTTCCACTTCCAAAGCTAAATTTGAAGGCCTGACCAATAAATCCGTTCTATACCCTTACACCTTATCCGAAGACGATACGAGGTGGGCACAGTCCACACGTTCCCAGATTGCAACTTATCTACAACAAGGCGGCAACGGCAACGAAGGTAAATTCTACTACAGAATGGTCGACACTGTGTTGTCTAGGGACAAGAACTGGGTAAGGTGGAAAGCGGAGAATTGTCCGCCCATTACACGCGAAGGTGTCTCGCCACAGATGTATCTCCAAGCGAGGGATACGCTGACCAAACAGATTGAATCGGCTCGCGCACCGTTAGTGAATCCACCTGGCGCGAATGATCTGGCGTTCCTCTCAAAAGTCGAACCACTCGAGGCACTCAAGAACCCGTCTAAGCGATATAAAGTTCCCACGCCGGAGGAATACTACCGTGGTATCGAAGCGGATGAACTTGATATGGACTTCGCCAGCACCGAAGAAGAGAAACGAGAGATCGAAGAGCGCAAGGCTGGGAAAGTATGGCGGGCGCTAAGAAGTAGTAAGAATCGGTTTGTCATGTGTGAGAAGGTGCAGTATGGTGGAGACTGTAAGCCGTTGATCGAGGAAGTCAAGACAGAAGAGCACGATGAACACGGGGAGAAAGGTGGAGAAGGCGAGGTTGAGGAGGAAGGGAAGGAGGAGAGGTCTGAAGGCCGTGAGAATGGGGTCAGAGCGGAACTCAAATCTGAGGGAGAGGGAGAAGCCGGAGGCTCTCCACAGGACGATGCACCCGAGAAAATTGAGCCGCCGGCGCCGCCTACTGACCATGAGGAATCGCGAGAGCAGCCGGAAGGAGGCCCTGGAACAGTCGTCAAGGCGGAAGATGTAGATATGACCGACGTTCCACCCTCTGTGGCTGCAGACACGGTTGAGGTGAAGAACGAAGATGTGGCTGCCGCGGGTGGTGACGAAGATCGCGATTCCGGCGAGGCGGATTGAGCGAAGTCTACCGTGTTATCAGTGAACGGCTCCAACATCACGAAATACAGAAGCCATGACCTCCCAGAAAGGGTACTTAGCAAACAAGCTGAAAGTGTACAGTAACGATGACATCAGTTCACGCTTGGGCCAAGTGTCCCACTCCGATGCACTGTCTTAGTATGGATCTTAGTACGGTAGAATCCATGTTCAGGTACATGATACAACAGGCACTACTTAGTCGGAAAGCCTGATGGAACCGGTGGCCCCGATGGAGAGCGGAAACCCTGTCCTCGTAGACCCAAACAAGCACATCAACACAGGTGTAATGCCGCTCAAGCCGCATTGAAAGACGCCTACTTTGCCAATACTGCATAAGCCCAAATTGAAACCAAATACTCGTACATGTGCGTCGTAATCGCGTTCCATCGCTTGAGCGGTCCGTAAATCTCCTCATCCCATCGTAGCGGCTCGGCCTATTCCCATCTTCTCCTGGATTTCGCGCGTCCAATTCTCTCCAGCCTCAGACACAGATTGTTGGCCGGACATGCTTGCGAAGTTAGTCATGTTGCCGAATCCGGCATAGGGTGTCGTGGTTGGGCGGAGGCAGTCATACCATTTGCCCTTTGGGTAGCAGATCGACGACACCTTGCAGGGAGTTGGTTGTGGGACGGAAGGGGCTGATGGGTCGGAAGAGACTGAGGTTCGTGCGGAGGACATTTTTCTGGTTTGGTTGATGTAGCGATGTGAAAGTTGAGCTGTAGCAAACTTTTGGTGATCCAAGGGATAATGACCCTGAGCTGGCTTCTGGCAGAAGACGTGTTTAGCAACGAGGAGTCTGGCCCAGGGGGCTGCCTTTCTCAAGTATTGGCCTGTGGAGCAAATTTAGATTGTACAAGTAATAATGCTTTGAGTGCCGGAAGATGAGCTTGTCAATGCTTGTTCTTGCGGCTGACCAGCCCCCAGTTGAGGGTGGGCCTTTATAGACTCAGAATCCGGGGTAAAGAGGGCATTGCTACCCAGTAGGGCGTCAAAGGAGCAGATTGCTGGAGAATTTTCACCTTCTGATCAGGCGAACAAGCAAGCCATCTCCGCTGCATGCCTGGCAGACAGACCAATTGCCGGGCTGTTGCACCCTGGATAGCATGAGAGGGCGTCTTCCACGTGGGTATCAACGCGAGCTTTGCATCAATTCTTGCCGATCACGAGCAACGGAAAATTCTGATGTGCTGAAAGGCTTTCAAGGAAGAACATCGCAGGCAAACAGAAGATTGGACGCTACAGGGACAAAGGTGAACTATGTGTCACAAAATAGTCAAAGGAGGAAAGACTTACGTAGGAGAAAACCACCGAGGACTGGGTAAGCGGAGAAGGAGAAAATCTGCCAGAAGGCTGTAGCACAGCCCTGTGGAAAAGTGCGGAGGGGGAAATCCATTTTCCGGAGCGTGAAAATTTTTGCTTGCGTTCTCAGTAGTCGTACTCGTGGCCACGATAAGGAGGGTTCACACGTGAAGAAAGCCGAAACTCCGCGCCCGAAAAGGTGCATGGTGGGACATTAAACGCAAGCCGGCATCGGGGCACGCCGAATTCCCACGAGTCAGATCGTCAAGTTTCCGAACCTCGCGAAAACGGCAGTCTGTGCGCGCTGGTTGCGGGGTAAGGCTAGAGATCGAGAAAAGGAATGGTCTCCCAGAAGGCACGAGTAACAATGGGGTTCTTGGTCGGTGGTCTGTATGGGTTGGGACCTGGAGGCCCGTTCATCGTAATGAAGATGGTTAGGTAGGTATGCACGTGGGTACTCCGTGCTAACGATTGATAACGGAATGTCCATCGTATCGTTGAATGGGGAAGGTGTGATAGAGTGCGACATGTGGCTGGGAAGATTGCAACAGGTCAAAAAGCCGGGGTGAGATATTGCGCGATAAGCGACGAAAATGATCCTTCGACTCTTACCGAAGTTGGAGGTGCTGTTGTACGGAGTACGAGGTACTGTGTTGTCTGCGCATGTTGAGGGCCAGATAGACACTCACATGCAAATCTATTCCAGCTCTTTGCGGTCTCGGTGTTGGGAAGTAATCCAAAAGACACTGAGGGACTGATCGTTCAGCCGAGCCCTAAGGTGGTGCTGTGTGGAAGGGTTGGGCTAAGATGTAACTACGGAGTAGGAGGTACACCAGTCCATCCTCACTAACAGGGCCCGCAATCAGCCTTGAGTGCAACCCAACGAGGCTTCGTTGAAGCCTTGCAAATTCCATGACCAAAATCTGGGGGCCGGCAACCTTGACGCGTCAGGCTGGAATATCAGGCGCAGGTTTCCCCCAACGGTGAGTATTGCCTCCAGACCAAGGCTGCGCCTCGAAAACCTGCATCTCGAAGTAAACGATGACAAACCGCAAGGGCCTTCGGGCGATAATGAGGTAACGGAAAATGCAACGGTACGGAGGACTCGTACCTCAGCAATTTTCGGAAGGTCGAAATGCGAGTTGTGATTGATGAATGGCGAAATCGAGTCCCTTATCCTCGTATCTCCTTGGTAGCATTTGGTGTGCTGATGGGCTGATGAGCGCATGGCTTCCTGAGGGGCGTTGGTTTCGTTGGCACCTGCGATTGGTTTTCTTGCTAGCTTCTCGGAGGCAACATCTGTTGTGGGAAGGCCATTCTCTAGCCTGACGGGCAGCCCTGGCCAGTCGCTGTTCTCTTACTGGACGACTCCAAAGCCTTGTCCGCCTTGTCCTGCCAAAGCTCGGTCTCGGTTGGCTCTCTTCTGGTGTGCTAGGCTTCCCCACCTCTTGTCTGCTGTGGCCTTGCCCGGTGGCTTTCTCACCACCTTCTTGTGCAGCCTCGGCAGATTGTCGCCCAGTTGCAATCAAGGCTTGCTGGCTCAACTGGCCTTGCCACTCTTGCGTTCGTGCCAATTTTGTGGATGATAAGGGTGGCCGTTGGCGTGATTGATCCTCTCCACGTTGGCCGCGTTGGATCTAAACGATCAGAGGAGGAGGTGACCGGTTGAGGACGCCGCAGCTGCTATCAGGAAATGAGCGTCGGTTCCTTGACACGTGCACTTGCTGCTGTCTCGTATGTGAGGGCGGGATCGAAAAGCATGGGAGGAATGCTTGCATGCTTGGAGCAGAGAAGGTTGGCCAGTGAGAGTCGCGGGCAAACTCTGGGTCTGAAGCCTGACTCGATGATGAACCGAGCCTGACTGCCACTGCCACCACCCCCAATTGAATTTACCGTGCCTCGTTCAGTGACGGTGTGCCGTGCACCTCTCCGCAGCCTTATTACAGGCTAATTAAGCCTCGTCCGATTCCTCTTCATTTGCACACTGCAGTGTCCCCCTCTTCGTTTGAATTCCTCTCACCCTTCCCACACTTTCCTCTTTGTTTTCCCCAGGAAGACTGAGACGGTGCGACCCCAGCACTCAAAATCACAACTGATTGTCGCGCCTGTGAATCCCGCAGTTAGGCCTTCACTTCCTGCGCTTTACACACGACTGGTTTATCTTGGCGCGGGTCGCCACCCTTTTCGCCAGCCCGGTAGCTCTCAAATTCTCCTCGTGGCTGTCCGTCACCGCGAGCTTGTGTTCAATCGCCATCATCTCCACGTCAAGGCGATCCTATCAACCGCAGGTCTGTTACATTGCGACGACGGTTGACGCGAGCATGGGCGACCTCTTCTGAGGCCCCAGCGTGCAGTGGACTCGAGCTCAAAAGCCTCGCGCCTTGTTGCCACGGGCGCGCACGCCTCGTCGGCTTTGCTTCGCTCAACTCCGTCCCTCACCACCCCCAACTCACACCCACGTTTCAACCGCCACAAATACTAGTCCAACTCGCCTATCATGGCCACCGATGCAAACATCAATATTACTGCTGCGTCTCTGCGCGGCAGTCCATCTGACCGCATTATCAAACCGCGACCTCGCAAGGACTCTCTGCAATCAATATCCGGCTCCGATACCCACCCTGGGCGCGTGGTGAAGCCTCGTGCACGGAAATCTCCTGGATCTGGAGCTAAGAGATCTGAACCAGCTAAGCGAAAGTTCATCTGTTCATTCTCCCACTATGGCTGCGACGTCGCTCTCAGTTCCAAGAATGAGTGGAAGCGCCACGTCTCAATTCAACATCTCCAGTTGGGATTCTATCGCTGCGACGTCGGCTCCTGCAACCCAGACTTCAACCCTAATGTCCCCGGCCACAAGCGCGTCTACAACGACTTCAATCGAAAGGATCTCTTCACCCAGCACCATCGGCGCATGCACAAGCCCGAGACCGGTCCGGGCTCGGGCCCCATCGCACCTGGTAATGCCGGGGACAAGGACTGGAGAGCCTTTGAGGACAGTCTGGAAGAAGTTCGCAATCGATGCTGGATGGAGAAGCGCAAGCCACCACAGCGCAGCACTTGTGGCTTCTGTGGCAGAGTCTTTGAAGGTGAAGGTTCGTGGAATGAACGTATGGAGCACGTTGGAGGTCATTTTTCTCGTGACATTGTCGAAGCCAAGGAAGAACGTGAGGATGAGGATCTGACCAATTGGGCGATTATGCAAGGCATAATCAAAGATGGTGGGAATGGTCGTCATGTTCTTGTTGACCAGCCACCTACGGCCACCGAACGTCCTTACCTGACGAGAGATCGCGATGTCGCCATGACCGACGCCCCCAGCTCGGATGGCATCTCTCGTGATGCCGAAGGCTCTCCGTCCTTGAGTGCGTCCTCGAGAAAGCTGGATACGGACAGTAGTTACCCCAATCTCGACAGTCCCCGGGAGGGTCGCCGTCTCAGCAATGCCATGAGTGCCAATGGTACGCCACGCGCTCCCTCGGCACCATTACTTGCGGCGGCAGGCCAAGCCCTCGCTGCTGCTGCTCTCGGTGCGACTCCGGGGTCTCCAGAGAATAAACTTCAACCTCCTCCAACTCCTCCTGAGCGCAGAGGGTACAACCTAGCCCCACCGCCTTTGCAAGGCGCGAGACAATCCTCAGCCCCTGCTGATAACGGCAGCGGTGACCGGCTGGAGGATCTCATCAATCAACTGATCAAGCCCAAGCCTCCTAAGACTCACCGTCGCCTCACATGGAAATGCGTAAGTGAACCGTGAACCTATCTGCGCCACCCTGTACACTAATCAGCATGGTACAGGATTGCAACCTCGAAATGTCAGTGGATATTGACGACGCGGATCAGACTGCCATTGAAAATCTGCAGGACATCAGCATCATTTGCAGCAAGACATCCAACCCTTACTTGAAGGTCACTAAGAGCGGCAAGTATCAGGTAGTGGCTTGCGATGAACTTGCCGGCTACATCTGGAAAAACTCCAAACAGCCAGTTGAGCAGCACAATCGTCCGGCCGAGGTTCCCGTTAGCTAGAGAAGCAACCGTTGCCGGATATTACGAGATAATCCAAGCTTGCAATGCCGGAAGAGAGTGTCCAGAGCGGGCACATTTCGATAACGAGGCCAATTTCACTGCCGGCACCTTGTTTGGGTCCAAAAATCAAAAATCATACGTTAGCATCATCAGTTGCTTTTCATTTAGCGTCAGCATAGGTCACTGATGGTCGTCGGTGCTTGACGACAGCATTTCAAGCCTGAGAGTCGTCGATGACCGAACAGCGGAATTTTTGTGGATACGTGCAGACACAGAAATATGCCTTGGGCTTTCAGACCATACAGATTTTACGCTGATGACATGACATGGGCGGAGAGCATGGGTTTATCCTCCATTGTTGCAGTGGGCAAAACGGGCGTGGTAGAAGCCTTGCATCGAAGAATTTTTAGTTCCACATGCCTGGGGAGGTCTACTACGAAGGCCAGAGCCAAACAATGAAAAAGCCAATTGCCTTTGCAATCGTTTCCGAGCGTTTCTCGTTTCCTTTTCCTGCATCTTCATCTTGTGACTCCTCAAACCCTCCGTGGTACTTCGTAAACACCACAACAAGGGCAAACAAAACGAAAGGGGTCAACGGGTCTGGCACGGTGATCGTACTCAAGCTGGATTAGCTCCCTTGCAGTTCGCCTCGCGAGTAATGTTACGAATCTGGAGCATCAGTAAGTGAGAGTGGAGATGAAGGGATGGTTGGAAAATGTGCTTTGCAGCGGGAAATTTTCTCATGGTTGCGGTTTACGGAGGGGTACACAGGGTACAGTATATACCCTACCTCGTACTTCACCTCACGTCTGAAGCTATCCAGGGGCCCAGGTACGAGCCGGAGCCGATGCCGTAGTCACATACGCCCGAAACTACAGAACACACGGCAGAGAGGCAAGAAGGGAACAGCCGAACGTGCAGCGGCTCCTGCATGCTTGAACTGGGCTATCTGTGGAGCTCAAGCGAGTAACTAGCACTAATATTGTTTTTCGCCTCCGAAATTCGTGATCACTTGACTTTGCTAAGCTCTGGCCTTGGTCCTCTGTGTCCAAAAGCGCCAGATCCTGAAACACTGTTCTGAGCTCGACCACCCGACCACCATACCTGAGCGCGGTCAACTTTTTGTATCGCAAAATTGCCTCCGCAGCTATTCCAAAGCTTCAAAATCAGAAAGCAAGGACCCAAAGCTCTCAGCTCACGGCACTTTGTCAGCTCCTCGGCCAGACGCTCGCGTCCCAAGACTCTCATTCCAGGCCTTATCAAGCAGTAGTGATAGGCTGGGTGAAGGTAGTCTGCTTAAGCAGATCATCTCCGTCTCCGTCGCTATCATCATCCTTCTTTGGCTTGCCGTTGTTAGGGAGTCCACGATCATCGCAGTTTGGGGCCTGAGAGCTCGGGGTCTTCGGCTTCTTCTGCTTCTTCTTTCGTCCGTTGTCGTCCTCCCCAGCCTTCCTCTTTTGGACACCCGTGTTCTTCTTCATCTGCTTCGCCTGCTTCGCAGCCTCTTGCTTCTCCAGCTTGATTTCCTCAGCGCGCAATTGGTCGTTCTTGGACTTGTACGTCTTGAGTCGGCGCTTGTCGCGGACTTCCTCAGTGATTTCTTCGAACCAGGGGCCCCATTGAGAGGTTGCTGAAAGCTGCATCTCGGACATTGCCATCCTCATTCTGTCGATTCTCTTACGGACGGCATCTGCTTGCATGCCCAACGCGAGAGCAGCGCTAGGAACATGGATCTGGGTACTGTTAGGACATAGGTGTCGAAGACAGTAAGTTGACCTACTGGGACTGTGTGGGTTGAAGCCTGGAGCAGTCTCAAAACAAATGCTCGGAGCCGCAATCACGCACTTCTTCATCCCAGAAGTCCAAGAAAAGGCGAAGCGGGGATCAGTTTGGGCTGGCAAGTGAGTGCTCCGTGGTTTTATCTCCATTACCAGGCATTCCCGTTCCCGCATGTCCCGTCACCATCCCTTGGGCGCTAACGACAATTTAGGTCCAAAACACTCGAGGAACTGGCGCTTGGGAGGTGGTCCGCTGGTAGCTTAAGCGTAACGCGCTCTGCACCGGTGAGAAGCATTGATGGTTTATGAATTTCTGGATGTGATTAATTAGAATATCACTGTACTAACTCTCTAGCCCGGCGATAATGGAGTCGATGATTGAAATGTGGCATGTATCAAGAATCAATTGGGCCTTCCTTTGGGATGTGCAAAGAACTGGAAAAGGGCCTCCCGCACTATACCCCTGATAATGCAAGTACTTCCATAGATTGCGTGATCCTGTGGTACGCCGCTTGCGGGTACTGTAGGTATGTACCAGAGTCTCGCTGAGCCCGTCCTCCAGGCCGCTTGGCACAACTAAGCTTAATTTTGAACCACTTCCCTTTGGTTTCTGATTCAACTGAACCAGTGCTACCCTCGATCATAATTATAACATCCCCTCCAAGCCGCTCGATACTTGCGGAAGCTCCATGGTACAGCTATAGGAAGGGAGGTTGCGCCAGCGAGCCCGCCAGACACACCGCTGTGGTGGGCGTCGCCTCTGGCGCCAGTCTCGGCGCAGTTGAGAGCTGCGACTGTGCAGTAAATAAATCCCCGTCTCACTGAGATGTAAAGCAGACGGCTCTTACACCAAGATTTGGATTCCAGCTTCATGAATGAGGATGTGCTCTCAAACTGAAGGAAAGCGCATAACCCCTCGCCGTCTTCCTGAATCGATGACTTTCCACTGCTCTGAGCCTTCATTTCCCCCTTACCACCGCATGATCTCGCCATTAGACGTGACGGTATGGGCTGACTTTCATCTCATTTGCACTCAGTACTCTCCCTCTCCCACACCATTGAGTGAATGTCTGCTTCTTGAAGGTCTTTCTCTCTCATCCGTCCCATCATAACTTGCTCTCAACCTCGACAGTACGCCCTCCTCTGAATCCCAGTAAACACTTGGGCCTCGACCAAAATCCTACACACTTCACCTGCTTGGCCTCAAACCTCGAACATCAGAGCTCAGCATCCTCCATCCCTACTGTATTCAGCAGCCAAAGGCTACTGGTCAACCTCACTCGACCTTCATTTCAGCGGCTGCGATCAGTCAACCATTCCTCCAACGTTTATGTCACCTTCGCTTCTTCCTTGCAGTTGGTTGTCCAGTGAATCGAGGTTGATCTCTGCCGTGCCGACCCCTCAGAATCGCATTCCTGCACACGCACCGAAGGAGCTGTAGGCACCATGAGTGAAACCATTGATACCAGAGATCAGGTTGCAGCACTGAACTTGACATACCCGCCCTTCCGCGAACCATCCTTCGAATTGGCCGCATCGCAGGGCATGAACCTTGCTGGACTGATCGCCTGCGAACTGAGAAAATGTCCAGGCGAAATTCCACAACGACTGTTGCAAGAAGCAGAGTCGCTGTCGAACGCCCAAATTCCTACTGAGAGATTGATTGGTTTCATTGGCAATTCGGGGGCTGGAAAGAGCAGCTCTCTCAACTCCGTTCTCGACCAGTACGGGCTGGCAAAAACTGGTTCCTGCGGCTCTGCTGTCACGCCCTTCGCCGCAGAATATCGCATTTGCCAAAAGAGACACCGTGCTGCGTACACCCTGGAATGCGAATTGATGTCTGAGCGAGAGCTCGGCGAATACGTGGGGAATTTGCTGTGCGACTTCTGGCGCAGTTCGGCTGTAGGTAAAGAGGCCCAGGACCCCAAGGACGAGAAGATCCATGAGGACGGCCAGGCAGCGCAGGATATCTTCGAGGCAGCTTTTGGAGAGATGGAAGACTTCGATCTGGACATGCTCGAGCACAGCGACGACGAGGAAAGCATTAAGCAGGCGAAAGAGCATCTGGCCCACTGCTGCCGTCAGCTTCACTTCCCCGAAGAAATGCGGGACGATGGCACTTGGATCCAAGAAGGGCAGGATGCGGACGCATGTCAGGAACAGCAATCTGTTCTCCAGGATCGTGGTCTCTGGCCTTTCGTCAAACGTCTCTCCATCTATTCTAATACCGGCATACTGAGCCGAGGTCTCACCCTTGTCGACCTGCCTGGATTCAACGACACGAATCTCGCAAGGATCAGAGCAGCCCGCAAGGCTCAAAGCAAGTGCGATGATCTGTGCCTGGTGGTGGACATCTCCAGAGCCTGCGATCTACCCATCGTTCAGCAGAACTTGGAGCTTATGCAGGCAAAAGCAGAAGTTCAGAAGGCTACCTGTGTCAACGTCACCATCATATGCACACGTTCAGCGGCAGATTTGGAAGGCAATCGCACTTTGGAGAGACTGGTGGGGCGCGCCAAAATCAGCAAAGCGAAAGCTGATATACAGAAGGCCGAAACAGTGGGTGACAAAGCCGTCAAGGACGCCGAGCGTAAGTTAGAAACGCTACTCATCACCACTCGCAATGAGAAGGTGGGGAAAGACTTAGGGAGAAAATATGGATCATATGTCAAGAACGGAAAATTCAAGGTCTTCTGCATTGACAACACTCTGTACTCGAAGGCCAAAACAGAAGAAGAGAGGGAGCTGAGCGGCGTTCCTGCACTTCGACAACACCTCGAAGACCTCCCCGCAGAGCCGCTATTCAAGGCCATGAATCTTTTCCTGACGAAGAAGATTCCGGCATTGATAGGATCATTCGGCAATTGGGTGGAGTCTTGCAGGGTCGACGTGGAGCTCGAGAATCGTCCACAGCTTCCCGAAGCGGCGGAGCTCAAGGCCTGTCATGGGGCCCTTTCAGAATGGACTACAAACATGCATGACGTCTTTGAGAAGTACATAAATACTCCTCTGGAAAAAGGTGCGGAGAGAATCTGTCAGACATGTCTCGATGTGGCTCGAAGTTGGGAAAAATGGCCAAGTGCATCAGTGAACTCATGGGCTAGAAACGACGGGACCTATCGCACCAATAGCATGGGTCCAAGATGCTGGAACGTGGAACTCCTGACTTGCTTCAACGACGAAGTGATGTGCCAGAGCTGGCACGACTTCGAGGTGTATACCCATCCTCTACTGAAGGCCCTTGAGACTGATGTTACTGGAGGCTTCGATACATACGCTGCGCAGTGTCGCGAGCTTCAGGCGCCGGCGAACTTCCAGAAATCACTCGTGAACAGAATGGACATGATGGTGAACGCCTTCGAAACCGCCAAGGCGACATACATGAAAGCTGTGGGACAGATGAGGCTTGATGGAAACAGTGCTCATCAAGACTCGTACATCGTGGATTGCATGCTCGAGACATATCAGAAAGCCTGTCGAGCAACCGGTGAGAGACGCCTCCGCGTCGTTTTTCAGGAGAGCATAACTGACAGAGAACAGGGTATAGGGTTACGAAGAAACGCCACGATATTCTCCAAGATCGGGTTTCGAGCAAAGTCTTTGTGGACGATTTCAGATCCCAACTGTTCGAGAAATTTCGAGAAGTAATCGACAAAGTCTCCAACAGTATCGAGACAGCTTTGAATGCCACAGTCGAGGCCATAGAGTCTGATCTCAACGCGATCCGGCCCAGGAAAGGCAAGGAAAAGATGTTCAAGACGTTCCCGGGATACGGAGCGGACTGCGAGAGAACGCTGTCGAAGGCGCTCACGCAGATGGAAGAGATTGATGAACTCGCAGCGAAGGCACGAGCAATGGCAGAGGAACAATACCGTTGAGACGGTCTTGCAGGAATGAATATGATGGGAGCAAAGGAAACCACAGAAAGATCAGTGCAGTTGCCACCAGCCCTGCCACTTGAAGGTCCGAACAATCGAGCGGATCGTTCCTACAATCATCACTCCCGCCAACAGCAGGGTCATGCACCGGCACCAACCAGAAACTAGAGCTCGACAAATTGATCAAGTCAAGCGACGACGACGAAAACAACACGACAGTCCCGGATAACGATGCCCATCTCGGCATCTTCGTCCCGGATTTCAACAACTTTGAGAACAACAGAATATGAGCCCAGCTCGTCTAACCATTGAGTTGACACAGAGCTAGCTCTAGCTACCAACAGGGAGACGCGAAGCTTCGGGCTTTGAGCTGCATTCGCCGTCCGGAGACATGCTGCTCATGGAGACGCTGCTCATGGCGAAATCTGCGCATGGAAGAAAGCCCGGTGGCTTGGATAGCAGCAGACAGACACAATACCATTGGATAGGAAAATAGAAATGGACATACGTAACAAAATTAAGTATGCTCCTTTCACCGAAGCCTCGACAATCATCTCAATAGTCGGTAGTTAATGCGTTGGACATCACATCACGTCGCATGGCCGCGGGACACATATATGTATGGTAACTATACACTGACCAGTCACGATGGCCTCGTGGAATTGTAGTGGTACGGCTAGTATGTAGGATATCATCCGCTGCCGCAAGGCAGGTGAGGGAATCGACGGGACAATAATGCGTGTAGTGTACTCCGTACTGTGCCGCCACGCCGCGTACTGCACGACAAGGAGTTGGAGTTGGCACTGACTAAGGTGTACATACCCGGTAAGTACTCCTTGAGGTGTAGTACTCCGCGAGCTCGTCTCGTTTTCACTCACTGTAAGGTAAGTACATAGAGTAAGTACCCACACACCCCAAGTGTCGCGATTGTGCCCAAACAGGCAAGTCCCGCTGCAAGGCACAGCATCACTGTTTGACGCAGCCTTGCCGGTTGGCCTGGCCCCGCCCTGGTTCACCCCCGGTGGCTGCTCGCACTTCTTCATCCACTCCACTCCCCATGCCCACGGTACGCACGAGGCAAGGCGGTTGAATCCGCTTTACCTCCCACTCTCCTGGCTGTGTCGAGGACAGTCCAGGCTACGCCCAGTGACTACGAAACACCTGAAGCGCACACAGTGACCGTCTTCTAAGGGCATGTAAATTTTGTGAATTTTCACCGTTTTCACCCTGCTAGGGTACATGTGATCTTTCCCCCTCGGGAGACACTCATCCCTGCAAATCATTGCTGATTCCACCAACGGTGATGCTCTTTATGTTAAGGAATTCCGCGATGCCGTACTTGCTTCCTTCCCTTCCAAATCCACTCTCTTTCACTCCTCCGAACGGGGAGCTGGGGTCTGAGATCAGACCGGTATTCACGCCAACCATACCCACCTCAAGGGCCTCGGCGACTCTGTAAATCCTGCCAACGTCACGCGAGTAGAAATAACCCGCCAATCCAACCTCAGTATCGTTTGCCAAGGCAACGACTTCCTTCTCCGTCTTGAAGGGGAATAAACCCGCCACAGGACCAAATGTCTCCTCATGAGCGAGCGCCATATCATTCGTGACATGCGTGATCACCGTTGGCGCGTAGAAATTCGAGCCCAGGTCCGGCAATTTCTTCCCCCCGATGATGACTTTACCACCTTTCTTCTCCGCGTCTCGAACGTGCGAGTCGACTTTCTCGATCGCGCGGTCGTGGATTACTGGTCCGTGTGTGATGTTGTCGTCGAAGCCATATCCGACCTTGAAGTCTTTGACCTTCTCGGCAAACCGTTTGGCAAATTCATCGTAGATTCCTTCTTGGACGTATATTCTGTTCGCGCATACGCACGTCTGTCCTGAGCTGCGGAACTTGCATGCAATGGCGCCGGCGACCGCTGCGTCCAGATCGGGCGCGTCGTCGAAAACGATAAAAGGTGCATTCCCACCAAGCTCAAATGACAGTTTTTTGAGCGTGCTGCTCGATTGTTTCATGAGGAGTTTGCCCACGTTCGTGCTGCCGGTAAAGGAAATCTTCTTCACTCGTGGGTCGGAGGTGAGGATGGAACCGACTTCAGCTGTGTTCTTGAGCGCCGTAATGATGTTGATCACGCCCGGAGGGAAGCCTGCTCTGCGGGACAATTCCGCCAGAGCGTTGGCGGTGAATGGTGTTTCACCGGGCGATTTAGCCACGACTGTACATCCTGCAGCAATGGCGGGGCCAATCTTCCTCGTGATCATGGCGGCAGGGAAGTTCCAGGGTGTGATGAAACCGCATACACCAACAGGCTGCTTGAGTGTCATAACTCTGTTTCCTGGGACGGAGGCTGGGATTGTATCGCCGTAGGTTCGGGGCGCCTCCTCGCTGAACCACTGGAAGAAGTTCGCCGCATACGTGACCTCCCCTTTGGCGTCGTTGAAGGGTTTCCCATTCTCCCACGTGACTAGTGTTGCGAGGTCGTCGGCATTTTCGATCATCAGATTATACCACTTCCGCAGCAGCGTGGCTCTTTCTCGGGGCAGGGTCTTCTTGAACGAGTTGAAGGCCTCGGTCGCGGCGGCGATAGCCTTGTTTGTATCGTCGGTGCTGAACTCGGGACATGTTCCTATTTTCTTGCCGTTGCCGGGGTCGTAGATGTCGAAGGTCTGCGAAGACGCGGCGTCTACGAATTCACCGTTGACAAAAGCTTGTTGAATGAGAAGGGAGGGATCCTTGAGTTTGGGTGCTGAGGACATCTTGGCTGTTGACAATATGCGATAAGAAGGGAGGGCTGAGCGGTATATGGACGAGGGAAGACGAGGACGTGAGGAGGAGAGCAATGTGCGGATATATAGAGAGGCCATTGTGAGAGCGAGGAAGAGATTATGGAGGAGGAGCTTGTTTTCGTTTTGCTGATGTGCGCTCCTCTTCTTGCAATTAAGTCATGGCCAATCAGTAATCACATCATAGCGCAAAGAATCGTCGTATCCACTGGGGGAAAGAGTTCGGACACGCTTTACTGGCTCGAATGGCAGAGCTTGTGTTGAAAACTCAATTACTTCACGGCGCGACGCTCGAAAGCAAGATGCGGAGATGTCCCTGCATGCCCTGATGTCACGGTTCTGGTGGAACGTGATGTCACGTGCAGCCCCATCGCGTTTGGTTGATACGGTCGAGTACGAGTACGGCGCAGTATGCGGTTCTCCACACACCACGATATTTCTTCGGGAACGCGGTTGTCGTGGTCCTTCGATCCTGGGCAAACAAACAGCGCCATGTCAAGTTCTAAGCGAGTCAAGCGAGGCCAGACACGATCGCTGAGAAACAAGTCTCAAGATCGGGCAGATGCGGAGGCAAAGCTCGTCGAAACGGTGAATGCTTTGTCATGCCAGGAGTTCTTCCGAAAGTACGAACCCACCGAGTTCCGTGTCAAGTTGTTGTCCAGTGATCCAAAGCTGGATAGTGTGATAGTAGATGATGCCGCGAGCCTGTCAGATCCTCACCGAGAGATATTTCTGAGATTGGTCGAGCAAACAAGCGCTCATGATTACGAAAATTCGGACTCCGGGTGGTCGGTTAGCAGGAAGAGGAAGGAGATGAAACTGCCAGACATGAAATACATCACACTCCTCGGCGAAGGAACAATTGCTGGCTTCATGTCCTTCATGGTCACTTACGAAGACGGCTGGGAAGTCCTCTACCTATACGAAATCCACTTCTTTCCACAATGGCAGGGCAAAGGGCTTGGCAAGCAGCTGATGGAGGTAGCAGAAGCAATTGCACGGAACGTCGGTGTCGCAAAAGTCATGTTGACGGTGTTTCGGGCGAATAGGCGGGTTGTGGACTGGTATACCAAGCTGGGCTACCAAGAAGACGATTTCTCTCCTGGTCCACGAAAACTCAGGGACGGCACGATAAAGGAACGAAGCCACATCATCCTCTCGAAGCAGTCGAAGCGCTGATGCAATTGCCGTCTATATTTGGCGCACACTTTTACCTTTCATTTCCGGCCTCTCCATCTCCCACTCGTCGCGCATCACGGCGAACAAGGTGTCCCCGACAAGGATCGTTAGACCCAGACTCCAAACCAATGTGATGGCATAGAAAAAGTTGGCATTCCCAGATCCAGCATATATCCACAAGTGGTGGAATGCAGGCCCAAGCAGGGTCGAATATAGCAAGACCGAAGCTGCTATGAAGGTGTATCGAGTTACTGGTGAAGTCAGCGTCTGCATGGAAGCCGGCGGGACGAGCCTTACAGGGAAGAACGTGTTTGTACATGGGCAGAAACCCAAGATATAGCGAAACATCGGCTATGCCCGGGTATGGCTTGAAGATAGCGAACAAGCCGAGAAGACTGGTAATGACAAAAAGAGGTTGATTTTGGAGTCGGAGAGTCATGCCTCCGACGTAGCCCACCAGGTGCAGCCAGAATACACCGATGAAAAAGTCCCGGAAGGAATCGAAGATCTCGATGAAGAAGTACCACCACAATCCAACATTGGGTGTCAGATCAGGGACAGTAATCTGGGCGCCGTAGCACGACGCCAGGAAGTCCCAAAAGCTGCTCGTCAAGACTGGTACGGTTGCCAGCAGGGCACCGAGTCCTCCAATGTAGGATAGGATCGAGGTGGTAAAGGAAGTCGACGATGATTGTTGTTTGTGGATCATGAGCAGGGTTGGTGGTAGGAGCAGAGCTGGATACATGGACAAATATGTGCCAATGGCCAGGCCAAACATGGCTCGGATGGCATCTCCTGATGAAGCATACAGGACTGCTTGAATGATAGCGGCATTGGTGAAGAGACTGGTGCTTCGTCCAAGACAGGACAGAATGGTAAAAGGATTGAAGAGATAAGCCGCTGCAATGAGTGGTCCGTCCAGCTTCTGGAAGCGAGGGCTCGGAATCCGTAGGTTTTCTGCGATGGAATGTAGAGAAACTGCGTTCAGAAGGTCCAGTCCGACGAAAACAAGTGGAGGTGGCACTATCTCGAAGACGACAAGTAATAGTGGAGCCTGGTGGAAGACGCCGCCGTCGTAAGGGGACAAGCCATGTTGGTACAGGAAAAGACCTTCCTGGAGTCTCTTGAAGCTGGATATGGGGGTTGATATCTCGACTCGAGTGGTCAGAAATTCAATGATGCCTGGGAAGACGAGAAACACAAGGAGTCGTAGCACTGCTGCGCCCGCATATATCGCCACCGTCTTCCGGCTCAGCGATATTGCCATAGTTGTTATAATTCAGGCTGCCTCGCCGGCATCGGAGTGGTTGTGGAATGGAAATGCAGATGTGAAAAGGAGGCCGATCGACTGATGTGGCCGGAACTTGGAGTGAGAGAAGGCTGATGTGATCTAATCTAATCAGCAAAACTGCGCCAGAATTTCTCCACATCTTGAACTTTTTTCTCCAGCAGCATTTGTTTTCTGTGTCTTTGCATCTGTGCCAATCCGTCCGGCTGAGAGAGTTCGCCATGGGAAAGCAAAAGAAGAAAGGCCAGTCTGGCCAAGCGAAGAACTATATCACCAGAACGCAAGCGGTGCGCAAACTTCAGATATCTCTACCAGACTTTCGACGACTGTGCATTTTCAAAGGCATCTACCCTCGAGAGCCCAGGAATATCAAAAAGGCAAGCAAGTCTGCCACCCACTCGACAACCTTCTACTACACCAAAGACATTCAGTATCTCCTTCATGAGCCACTGTTGGGCAAGTTTCGCGAACAAAAAGCCCTTGAGAAGAAGATCGCCAGATCGCTCGGTCGTAACGAGGTTCAAGATGCAGTTCGGTTGGAGAAACATGGCATGCGCAAGATCAAATTGGACCACATTGTGCGAGAACGATATCCCACCTTTGTCGATGCTCTAAGAGATCTCGACGATGCGCTCTCGCTGCTGTTCCTCTTTGCCAACCTGCCCTCGACCACCGAAGTCCCCGCCAAGGTCATTTCCCGTTGTCAACGCCTCTGCCACGAATTCGAGCACTATCTCATCGCCACAAACTCGCTTCGCAAATCCTTCCTCTCAATCAAGGGCATCTACTATCAGGCGACCATTCAGGGCCAAGATATCATGTGGCTGGTACCGTACAAATTTGTGCAGCGGGTAACTCAAGATGTGGACTACAGGATAATGGGCACGTTTGTGGAGTTTTACTGCACCCTGCTAGGCTTCGTCAATTACAAGCTCTACACCTCAATTGGCCTCGTATATCCTCCTAAGTTTGACACGGCAAGTGACGAACGAGGCGCTGAATTGGCAGCCTTCACTCTCGAAGGTCGTCAGGTGGCTGGAGCAATTGACCAAGGGGAAGAACAACATATGATCGCCAACGGACATGTACAGAACGGGAACACTGAGGTGGTGCAGGCTCAAATCGACAAGATCGCCCAGGAAACACCAGCAGATGAGAGGGCTGGACAAGACGAGCAGCCGGACGAACAACCAGAAGCCGACGGCATTGACACATTTACACCTGCGGCACCGGAGGGCGACACTCTGCCGCAGCCGGACGTGACCTCTGAAGATGCGGCCCGGCTCTTCTCCGAATATACATTCTTCATATCCCGTGAAGCACCCCGCCACCCCATCGAATTTCTGCTCAGAGCATTTGGCTGCAAGCGAGTTGGCTGGGACAATGTGCTCGGCGAAGGAGCCTTCACGCATGACGAGACAGATCCGAGGATCACGCACCAGATTGTTGACAGACCTGCCCCAGCACAACCGCTTCCCAGCTTGCAGGGACAGGAGGAACCGAAGGACCAGAACCTCCAAATAGTAAAGCCTGGGTTTATCATGCCTGGGAGGATCTACATCCAACCACAATGGATCTGGGACTGCGTGAACGAGGGGAAGCTGCTGCCGACCAATGTCTATGCGCCCGGCGAAACTCTGCCTCCTCATCTGAGTCCTTGGATCAAACCCACTAGCGGCCAATACGATCCTAGAGCAACCCTTGAGGAGCAGGAGCTGCAAGGTGAAGCCGAAGTCGCTGCTGCAGACGGAGAAGAGGAAGCGGAAGAGGAAGAAGATGTTGGTCACATTGCTGACAAAGACGACGTTGACAACAATGATCATGGCGAGGAGGATAGCGAGGATGAGGAGGAGATTGACGCGGGTGATATGGATGTTGCAGGGTCAGAAGATGAATCCGAAGATGAGGATGAGGACGAGGACGAAGTAGACAACTTCGCTGGGTTTGAAGACGCTGCCGACGAAGTTTCTGACCTAGATGAGGAAGCCCAACACCAGAAGGAACTTGAAGCTGAAGCGGCTGGCCTGCCTGTTAAGTCCGACGTGCATGGGGCCAGTAAGAACACCAAGATTGTCAAAGCTCGGCAGCTTGAGCGGACGAGGAAGGACGAGGAAATCGAGCGCCAGAAGATCATGATGAGCAATAAGAAGCGGAAACTGTTCGAAAAGATGCAGTACTCGAACAGCAAGCGCGACGGACAGGCAGAGAAACTGCGGAGCAAGCGAAGAAAGTTGGAAATGACTGGAAGGAGATGATGAAGCATGGTACACCGGCGGCACTCAGGAAGACTGCTCATTAGCGTGGCGTTGGGGTTTCGAGTCCAAAAACCCGTTTGTAGACGTCGATAGACAAGGTACGAAGCCAACGCTCGTCTGATGAGTTCAGTTGTGGCTGTGGGCGACTTTCCTGTAACTCGTAGATTTCAGTTTGCATATGATCACGTGAGACAAGTAAAAGCGGCATGGGCAGTCAGTGCTGGAGCTTCCGAAATGCAGCGCAGCTCCAAAATCTTCAATCGACGGCACGGTCGATGTCCCCTAGGAATCTAACACTCGTTTGACAAAGAGCCCGGACGCGGGCAGCGCAGGTCAAGATGCTGCGTCTAGCTAGGCCTGTCAGCGCACCCTTGCGCAGGCAGATAGTCGCTCAAGCTGGATTATTCCAGGTACGTTGAACATGTTGGACCCAAGCTCAGACGACTAACACAATGTCAACAGCGGAGGACCTTCGCAGAGAGGAATGAATCCATGCTGAGCTCAGATCCGGTTTTCATGCCAGGCAGCCAGTCCAAATCGGCTCCAGTCAAGACAGAAGTTCCCTTGGGCCCTGGTGGTCCGGGTTCGCCAGCTCCCAAGACGACCGCCGCGACACCTGCTACACCTTCCTCCGACTCTACCATTCCTCCGCAGAACGTCCCGCTGGCACCTCCTAGTCCACCTGCGAAGACCCAAACAGCTCCGCCCACGACTTCCTCGACCGTCAGCCCACCTGAGCAGCCTCCTCCACCACCTCCGTCGCAGAAACCCACTCCTCCACCCCGGAAACGATTCTCCCGCTTCCGTCTTCTACTCTACCTTATTGGTCTTTCTGCACTTGGCTACGGAGGAGCTATCTTCTATGCATTGAGAAACGACAACTTCCATGACTTCTTTACCGAGTACGTCCCGCTTGGGGAGGAATCGGTTCTGTATTTTGAAGAGCGAGCATTCAAAAAGCGGTTCCCAAATGCTAGGCACAATGTAACGCGCTCGCCTCGATCGGATGGGAGGGGACAGGACAAGGTCATGACCATTCCTGAGAAGTCGGGACTGTCATGGCGAGCTGTCGAAGAACCGGACAAGGGAAGCGATGTCACTCAAAAGGGCAAGCATATGAGCGCAGTGGATGCAGGTGCAACAGTTTCATCAAAGCAGGCTACTGATGCGAAACAAGACCCTCACGGAGCGACTCCCAAAGAGAGGAGTGTTTCGGTCGAGACTGCAAAGAAGGGCGCTGCAGCAAAGCAGGAGGGAAAACCCAACGAGACCGCACCTACGGAGGTTTCCAAACCAGCCGACACCTCTACTAAGCCGCCTTCTCCTCCGGCGAGTCCAGAAGCTCCGCCGGCCTCTTCAACCGCTGATACAAGGCCGCCTGCCATTCCGCCAGTGTCACAGATCTCACCTCTGAATGTACCAAATGCCGATGAGCCGGTGGTACAGGAGCTGGTGAAGATTGTCAACGATCTGATCACGGTGGTGAACTCGGACTCCGCCGATGCTGCCAACAAGTACTCCTTACCGATGACCAAGGCCAAAGAATCGCTAGAACAAGTTGCCAGCAAGATCACTGCACTACGCGAAGCAGAACGCAAGGCTGCCGAAGAACGCATTGCTCAAGCGCACAGAGAGTTTGACGAAGGTGCCAAACAGCTGCTGAAGCGCATTGAAACCGCTCAAGCCGAGGATGATGCCCGATACCGTGAAGAATTCGAGACCGAACGCGCCCGACTTGCTCAAGTGTACGAAGAGAAGGTGAAGACCGAAGTCCAACGTAGCACAGAACTGGCCGAGCAGCGTCTGAAGAACCAGCTCGCTGAACAAGCCATCGAGATGAAGCGCGATTTTGTGGCACAGGTGAAGGATCTAGTGGAAGCCGAGCGCCAGGGACGATTGAGCAAACTCTCGGACCTCTCTTCAAACGTGGATTCTCTCACAGAGCTCACGTCAAATTGGAATGGTGTGATCGATTCCAACCTGGCAACACAGAAACTGCAAGTCGCAGTCGATGCCGTGCGCTCCACCCTCGCCGCTTCGGCGGCCTCGGACGCGAAGCCGAGAGCATTTGTGCGTGAAATGGCGGCATTGAAACTTGTCGCTGAAGGCGACCCTGTTGTCGACGCCGCCATCGCGAGCATTAATCCTGCTGCATACCAGAAGGGAATCCCGTCACAACCACAACTAATTGACCGGTTCCGCCGCGTTGCGAGCGAAGTAAGGAAAGCTTCCCTGCTACCCGAGGATGCCGGTATCGCTTCACATGCTGCATCGCTCGTCCTTTCGAATGTACTGTTCAAGAAGCGCGGACAACCCACTGGCTCCGATGTGGAGAGTGTCCTCACACGCACCGAGACTTTGCTTGAGGAAGGCGATCTCGACGGTGCGGCGAGAGAGATGAACTCCTTGCAGGGGTGGGCAAAGGTGTTGTCGAGGGACTGGTTGAGCGATGTTAGGAAAGCGCTTGAAGTGAAGCAAGCGTTGGATGTTATTGAGACGGAGGCGCGGTTACAGTGCCTGAGAGTCGGATAAGTCGCCAGAACGGATACAGGAAACCTATTTCAAGAGAGAGAAAAGGAATGCTGCGCAAACGAGGTGTGTACAGTAGAGTTGGCCGATAAGCAGACTGGCAAAGGACCGACAGTCTTCAATATCGCTATTCTAGAAGCTCTGTGAACCCGTCCTTCGAAATTGGGCCCTGAGATGCTCTGCCTCAGCCGCGTCCGTTACAGCCGCGAGCATGACAATTGAAAAGCGCGCGCTCGTCCGCCCCCCTTGCCGGGCTGTCGAGCGAGAGAAAGCCTCCTGGCCCCTTTTCTTGATCAGTCAACCTGCTCGCTGTCCTTCTCCATCCGCCCACCTTTTTTTATATGTAGCTCGACAGTTGCAAGAAAGCACGACACTAGGGGGGAGAGACCGAGACTGCGGAGACACACACGAGGCTGAGCATAAATGCCGAGTACCAGGGGAGAGAACCATCCCTTGTGGTCTTGCAAGTGCGATCATTCCAATCAGCTTTTGTTTCTTTTAACTGTTCATTCTTTGTACGATACCATGCATGAGGTCGTGAACAATATTGCACCCACAGGTGACAACCATCCAAGGCAAAATATGTCCTTGTTCACATGAGGTTGGGAAAGGAGGTATACAGTGAGCAACTTCAACTTGGGCATGCCAGTAGGAAGGACATCTCACATTCTCGTGTGGATCTCGTCGTCATCCAATGCATGTATTACAAAGCTATACAATATAGTGTACCGACACAGCGCTTCAGAACACAAAAAGGTCGCGTAACCAACCGTGAAAGGAAAAGCTGGACGTCCCTCTCTACCCGATTATCCCTCGATTCGATTCGATTCCTGCACGTCGTTCTGCTTGCCATCCAGTGCCTCCCGCGCATGATAAGCCAATGGCGCTCACGTCCGTCCACCTGTACTCTGTAGATAGTCCTTCATGTTAGACAATATCTGATCCATGTTGTATTCCCGTGTCTGAACCCTTTCGTCGGCCATCGACCGATTCCCAGACGCCGAATCCCTCCACTCATTCAACCCAGAACATCCATCTTACTCCACTTATCAGGCACCTCCCCACCCCCAGGATCGCCTGAATAACACTTACAACCGCCCATATTAACCACAACAACCCCACAACCGTCCACTCAATCCCGGCAAACCACAATTTTCTGAAAAGCCGAATGGGTCCTCTCCGTTTACGGCGGAACGCGACTTCAATCGTATCATTGAGTTCTTTCACAGCAAGGGTGGACGTCGTGGACAGTTTCATGGAGAGTTCGCCCGCGGAATCGGCCGTCACGCGGACCTGTGGCGTCATGGTGTTTCCGACTTGGTCTTCGAGACTTTGCAGTTGGATGTGCAATGCGGGAATCTGGGAGCTGGTAAAGGAGTGGAGTTTAGTGTTGAAGGTCGAGGAATGACCTTCCAGCGTCTTCATGATATTCTGGGCCGCGACGATATGGCGTTCTCGTTTCTTCACCCGAAGCGGTTTGATTGAGTGTAAGGCTTTATTCTCCGCCGTGAGGCTTTCGTAAAGGTATGTCGGAAGGTCTTCCCCGGGATCGTCTGCTCGGCGACCAATCTCCCGGGCTTTCACGGTAGAGGTGTACAGCAAGGCGTAAGCACGCTCAATGTCTCGCAATGTGACGTCTCCGGCCTCACGGTTTTCCTGTCCTGCCTGAGACCCAGCAGCGGTGGAGAGATCACCAGTGGATCTCGTAGTACGAAGACGAGTGAGGCCTGTGACAGGACCTAAAACAGAGTTAAGTTGATCTGAAGCATCCCTCGATCGAGTCAGGTCAAGGGCAGCACCGAATCCGTACGTATTCTGCCGGCTCAGCTCGTTGGGCGTATTGGGAGCCCCAGTATCGAGTTTGGGCAGCTGGGCAAGTCGTGGCGAACGAGAATTGGACCGTGGCCGGACTGTGAGATGAGACATGTTATCAGTAGAGACATTTCGAGTGATGGCATCTTCTGGGGCCAAAAGGCCTTGCTTCTGTTCTTGTTGATCGCGATCCCTTTGAAATGGCGAAGTAAAACTGGGCAGATTGGGATTGTTGTATCGAGGCCGATCATTGTTCGAAGCACTTGCTTTCGCGGTGACCGGGGAGACCTGATCACTGGGGGTGCTTTCAAGAGTAGAGGACCTCGAGCGCCCAAGTGGTGGCGGAGTCTTCAGAACGGTCCCGTTCTGGTGGTGGTGGTGATGGTGTTCCTTGTCCGAATCAGACTCGTACGAGCGGATACTACCTTCTGAAGCTGAGCCTCTGTGCCTGTATACCGTGGGAGGATCACGTTTCCAGATGAAGTCCCCTACTCGCGACACTTCATTGCCAACAATTTCTGCAATCCGGCCCCCTTTGAAGATACCGCGAAGTCTTGAATGATCACCTCCGGTTGTTCCAGCAGATCGGGTGCTGACCTTGCTAGCTACGCTGTGCCTTTGTTCGTTCGACGACTGTGGGGCGATGTCGTCTGCTTCTGTTGAATTTGTGCGATTCTTCGACAAGGGACTGACGCCCCTCGTCATCGGACTTTGGCCACGAGAATCAGGACCTGTGGTGTGTTGTGCCGGATCCTGGCTAACTTGCACTGGAGGAACGTGTGCGAAGTCAGTTCTGCTGATTGACCCTTGTTCTTTATGCGTCTTTCGATGGAAAGGCTGTAAAATGGTGGAGATCGGTTTCCTTGCAGGCGAACCGGTTCGGCTGGGAGGCGGAGAGAGATTGATGGCGATACTTGGCCATTCCAGGTTCGTGGGGGAGCTCGGAGCCGTCGTGGTATCATAATCAGTGGAAGCGCGTGGTTGTCGGTCGTGCTCGAGACTTGACCTGATCGGAACCTGTGCTGATGACCGATGTTGCGATGCGTCCTGTCTGTTTCGCGAACGAGTCAGTGGTGAGGCTTTCTTGAGACTGTCCACACGGAATAGCTTGTTGAGTGCCGAATGATCAATCGAGCCTCTTTTCGAAGTGGGCGCCGAGGAGCCTTGACTCGAATCTCCGTGGCCATTGCCAAACGTCTGAGGTGATTGCTTCGAATGCAAATGGCTGTCTTGGCCTTCCAAAGCGTCGGTCGTCGGAGCATCCCGCCTCTTCCTCCGCAGTCTTCTACGGCCACGTTCGCCGTCCGATGACAGACTTGAATATTCAGAATCGCTGCTATCCTGGAATAATTTCTTCCTGATTCGAGACCGTTCTCTGGAGCTGCTACCTTCCTTGGGTTGCAACGAATCCCGAATAATGTCCCTACGCCGCCCATGACGCCCACTCTTGCGGGTATGATAGGCCGACTTGAATGTTGGTAACTCAGGCAGGGCCGATGGGGGTGGCTCGCGGAACGAATCAAGGTGAGGCTCAGGGGGAGGAGATGGCTGTTGCAATCTATTGGGTACTTCGACGGCGGGAGTACGATTGCGCCATCCGGAGAATTTGAAATGTGTGTCAGGCGGGTAGATTAGATTGTTGTCTCGGTCTTGTATTTTCGTCTTGTTCAAGCCCTGCTCCAACCAATACGCGTCGGCGATCATATCAGCAGGATGAGTGACCCAGTCAGACCGCGGGCGACTAGGCTTGGGATGGAGCTGATCTGGAGCCCGATGCGTCACTGTACTCTTTGGCTCCTCTTCTGGGTCGTCGGCGTCTCCACCAGTAGGTTCCACGGTGCGTAGGTCAAGCGGAGGTAAACGAACACATTCCAGGGAGTCATGCTGGGTTTCTGTGTGACTTGAGATCAGGGCGTCAACCCAAGCCCTGACTTTCTCGACATCGTGCCATCCCTCAGCTTCACTGTTGATCGGAGTCTTCTCCCAGATACGCAACTTCCGATTACGGACGTATTGTAGGGGATTGTAGGCCTTTTGACGCGTCTCTGGTCCCCCGGGGGGTGCTGGGGTGCCTGGTCTCCGAAGAGGAGGAAGATGCGGAAGAAGCCGTCGATGTTCGTGTGCGAGCTCGAAATATATTTTTGCCTTCTCCACACGGGCTGCAGTGGCTGGGGAGACATGGTCAGCAAACCCAGGGTCAAGATCGAGATCGTCGTCGAGCTCAGTCACGGACGTGTCGATAGGCAGCTTTGGCAATACCCCGACAAGGTCCTGGTGCTTAGCCGAAGTCCTGCGTCCTGGAGAACGGCTCTGCGATAGTTGACGCTTTGTAGACATGAACGGGGCGATGCTTCGTCGCCGAACAGAATTGCTTGGGTTTATGGTTGATGCGACGGAGATGACGCGACGGTCGCCGTGCTCGGTCGAGACATACCTCCTCCCCGAGGCCATACGACGTCGACCTTCATTCAGACTTAGAGCCATGTTGACAATATGGGCTGGGTCGTTGTCGTAGCCGACCTTGCCCAACGGTGTCTTTTGTGCCTCCATATTATGCGACGTCGAAGCTGAGATTCCCGTAAATCCAGACTCCTTGTATGACGGTGAAAGCGACCGTCGTATGTCGGTCCCCGCAAGGAGCTGATCTGGGCTGAGAGAATGATGGATGATAGGGTCCTGCTTGACTTCGCTAGCCAGCGGAGAACTCCTGAAGGACGAATTCGAGTAGCCATTAGTCTTGTGCCTTCTCTTTGCGACCGTCAGCTCGGACTCGCCACCGTCTCTTTTCTTTTCATTGGATTTTGTGGAAGCAGTGGGCGATCCTCGAGAGAGGCGCTTCGAATCGGAGACGGGCTCGAGAAGAAAGCCGCCTGAGGTCCGCGAGACGTTGTGCCTGGGAGCATCATTTTCTTTCTCCTTCTCCTTCTCCTTCTCCTTCTCCTGCTCCTGCTCCCTGCTACGCTCGCTCCGTGCACTGCTTCCACCAAAGGAAAGACGCTCTAGCAGCCGATTGTGTCCTGGCTCGGGAGTGCGCCTGCCAGTTCGATGACTTCCCGATCCTGAAGCCGGTGACTCGGTCCTCGAGGGTCGACCATCTCGCTCGTTGGAAGGGTCGCGAACAGAGTGGAAGACGGGCAGCGACAAGTGGTTGGCTTCGGGGCGGTCTTTGTCGGCGACCTCGTCGCTGGCAACTCGGCCTGCAGGAGGTGTGGGAGAAGTCGACATCAGTCACCTGCCCATCAAAGCAGGTGCACTGATCGGCTACCGCAGCTTCCTGCGCGCAGTTGTAGACGGACTCATTGCATTAGGCAAATGATGGCATGCGGTAGTGCTTGTGACGCCGTCGAGGAATGTCGACGCCTGGGCGACTTTAACAAGTGCTAGAGTTGTTTGCGCGGTCTGGGTAAATTTTCTGGATCAGAAGGTCAGTCGGCCGCTGCCCGCAAGAATGGCAGTCCAGGTTGTAAATCAATCGAATAATGAAGCAAAGGTGATGTTACGGGCAGTCCGCCGGAGGTTTACTGGCCTAAGCCTGGCTGGCCGGGCTGTTAATTGGTGGGCTTGGTCAAGCGACGCGGAGCATGCTGGTTTAGGTTTGTGAGGGCAACAGGGCCCACGGCACCTTTAACTAGACTCGAGGCGGCCTGGTTCGTCAACCACAACTCCTGATGACAGCAGGCATTGCTGGTGAACGTGGTCACTCTGGGCCTGGACGTCTGTCATCAAACAGACAATTGTATCTGTCACAGTCAAAAACTAGGCTGCAGTATTATATATTCAGTAACTACCAAGCAGGGAATCTTCTATCCATCTCGTGTCAGCACCCGCTGGATCTCACCTTGTGGAGCGATGAGCGAGAACCCCATCTAGTTCGGAAGATCTCCAGCTAAAACTTTGGTCGATGGTCCCTGTCAGCACACCAGTAGTGATGGCCTTCCAACGCTTCTAGCTTGTGCATTCGCCCTCTACCAGTCTCAATATGCCAAGTCTGACCTGTTCACTCGTTTGGATCCTGTTGTGTCCGCCGTGCCGGACTCTCTCCCACCGCAAACGCTTTCTGCCATCCTCACTCTTGAATTCCTCATGATCCAAATTTCGGGTGAACTCGGTCTTGTCATTCGACGCCGCTGCCAACACGTGGTCCCAGTTCGCGCGACCTTCCTGCCACGGGATCTCATGGTCGTTACGAGCATGTAACATGACAAGGTTCAACGGGGCATCCGGCGTCTTTGCCAGCTCCACTAACCTGGAGTTCGCATCCCACTTGTCTTCGATCTTGGAGCGCAAGTAGTCTTGGATCCGAGGGTATCCCATCAGGGGAGACAGCAAGGGCGGAGTAAGTCCCTTGAATGAGTAGGATTCGATTAAGTTGGGTAACGATGTGAAGCTGGCAATCAACATCAAGGCCTTGAATGGTGCCCTTCCAAGCTTCAACACCCATTCGTGGTAAACGGCTGTGGAGATAAATGTTCCCATGGACTGCCCGACAAGGATGATTTGGGATGGTTCAAGATGCTGCTCTGGCGCCTGGCTTCCTCTTCCGGCCTCGTCAGAATAGCCTGTCAGAGCAGACAACAGGGCCACTGAATCTTGAATAACACCTGTCTCGGTTGGGCTTCCTGTACTGAGACCGAATCCACGATAGTCAAAGGCAATGACATGAACGGGTTTCTCGCGTGTTGACACGCCGAGCAGTTGCTGATATGCAGTTGGGCGGTAGTTGGAAGCAAGATGAGCGGCGTTCCCATGGAAGGCTACCACGGCGGTCGCATGTCGATCCTTCAGGAGTAGTTGCAAGCCCACACCCTGGGACGCGGCCTGGAAAGGCTTTAGGCCAAAGTCGGGCTGACCTTTCAAAGCCTGTTCGTGCTTATAGTACAAATGAGTGGGCAAAATATGCCAGGCAAAGAGGGTGACATTGTCCGGAGTGGTGATAGTGAAAGGCTGAATCTGATGATGAATGAAGCCAAACTGCTCCGTGTTGTTCAGATCCTGCCAGTAAGTAGGGTTGAAGTTGTGAACGTATGTTACATTGCGTTGGACAGCTGGGACAGTCAAGCTGCCCATCGCCAGAGCATATATCAGTCCACATGCCGCCAGGCCCCAGAAGACCTTGCGGAACAGATTGTCAAAGGCCATCGCCACGGATAGCCCGGGAGCAGGTGTATCTTGCTTGGACCCGATCTGGGCCTTTCGTGCAAGACCAGCGGACTTACACACTCATCATCAAGAATCTGGGCCAGTCATTTGTCGTCTACACGCACATAGTCAACAACGTGCAGTCGGAATGGTTTTCGGAGTTGCTGAGATTGACGTGAGAGATCAAGATCACCTCGGCTGACCTTCCCGTCAAAAATGTCTTCGACATGACATCCCGCTGCAACAAACCAGAGTGCTCCTAACTTCGACTTCAATCCTCCCGGCCGCCATAGCGGCAAGAGAAATCACCGTTGATTGAATCATGGCAGACGTGACTCCCCAGAAGCGGTCACTCCCCGCCCGAGAGCGACGGGAATCTGCAGCAAAACGAAGAGCATTGTCGCCGGCGCAGCCTCCTTCGAGCACGTCGACGCCCACCGCTCCCAAACCATCCACGGCCGGCTCTACGCCAGCTACTGGCAGAAAGACAGGGTACACCCGCGGGCCGTATAAAAAGCGGGCCAGCCTGGTTCAGGGTCAGACTCCCACCTCGGGCTCGCGCTCATCACCTTCAGTCTCGATCTCCGGAGATGTCTTACCTACCCGTATCATGGCGAACAAGCCCTTGCCTACGACGAAAGAAAAACCGCCTTCGAAGTTGTCCCTCAAGGACTACCAGTCTATTGCCGAAAGCGCCATCCTGGCCGCGTCTTTATATCAATCTCGCATACAGTGGCTATACAATGGCATCTTCCAGAAGTACTACGTCAAGAAGAGGAAGGGGGTTGAAGTGCCTCCTAATAACCCGGATGTCAAGTCAATGCAGCGCTTAGGGTCTGCCACTATAACTATTGAACCGCATACCTTTGACGCTGTGTTCTACGTGGTCAAGGATGCTACAATCCCTCAGCCGTACCAGCGCCATCCAAATCAACACACCACCAAACAGATGGGCCCTCCAGCGCACCCTACCCCAAGTACCGGTTACACTTCTCAGCCTCCACACCAACAGCCTCACATCCCGCCAACGGTTTCCAACCGCCCTTCAGCCCCTGCACAGCCGGCGCCTACACGAGCGCCTACACCTGCAAAAGGTACCGAGAACGGCGCTCCCGAAGGCTCAGGCAAACAGGACAACAACGGCCAGCCTACCTCTGCTGGCCTTCCGGCAGCGCCGAGACCGAAAGAGCCCCAAACTCAATCACCACAACCTGGTCCAACACCCAACCCAACCGCACCCGCGAAAGGAAGTACACAAGACCCGGTGATCCAGATGCTTGCTGCACGCGCCGCGTCGGACCCACAGTTAAAGGAGTTGATGAAGATCGTGGCTACTTCCAGGGCATCGCCGGAGCAGTTGAAGGAGTTTCAATCCCACATTGACGAGTTCAACGAAGTCATTCGGAGGCAGGAAGCTGCGCGAGTTGCGCAAAAAGAAGGACCAGCCAGCCAGCCGTCGTCGACAAGGCCAGTACTGGAAGCATCTCAGCCCTCACCCGCTATCCAGTCCAAGCCTGCCACACCGAGCCCGCCAGCTCCAGCGTCGACTCCAACTCCCGCTTCAGCGGCAGAAACCATGCCGCCGACACAATCTGCCGTTCAGAGCCCCCCTCAGATGCAGGCTCGTCAGCAGTCCGCCCCGGCAGCAACACCTACGGGTTTGCCATCGGTACCAGCAGCATTGCCCGGAGTGGTGCATACGTTTCCGAACCCACCTGCACCAGTTGGTCGTGGGGGTCCAATGGCTGGCTATGTTGGGTATCCTGCTCCGACTCCACCCCGACCAGAGCCCTTCATCAAGCATATTGTCCTGGAACTTACCAGTGTGCCAGCGGGGGGCCAGGCTGCTTGTCCAGACAGATGGCTGTTTCCCGAGCATGCAGTGCTGGACATGCGACCAAATGGACTGGACATGATCTGCTCCTTCTTAGTGGAACGTAAAGGATCGCAGATCGTGTCTCGGGCCGGCGCCGAGCTCCCTGCAGGTAAAAGTGAGACAGAGGGCAAATGGCAAGGAGATGAAGAATATTATCAGCCAGTGACCATGACAATCAAAGCGCGAGATCACAAAACCATCCAGACGATTGCCAAAGCCGCAAAGACACTACCGGCGGTCCAAGAGTACATGAAGGACTTGATGGGCAAGAAACTGCGAGCACCAGTGGAATATCTTGTGCATCAACTGCCACGCGAAAGGAGCCATGTAGGCGCGGAAGGTACGGAGACCGGGTTCGTGGACAGCGGCGTGGAGCTTAGCAGCGACGCCGCATCAGACGACGACGAATTGAAGGACTGGTATGGGATATGAGCAGTGAAGAATCGACTCGGCTCGTTGATAACGGAGGGATCACCTCGTTTTAGCTTCATTGGGTAGGCGATATCGGTACCTCATGTGGATGAAAGGAGAGGCTTATGTACTGCTACCCGACCGTAGAGGATCTTACTCGTAGGCATCAGGCCACGGCCACTTCCTCCGCTCAGGGTTGCGGCCAATCCACAGACGCGACGTTGATGAGGGTACAAGGCCACAGACAAGGGGGCGTACTTGTGCCTGATCGGAGTCTCCTTGCGCAATAGGATGCTAGCATGTGCTGTTTCCATGGACAGTTCGCGTGCCAGCTGTCCGTGCTTCGCTTTGTCAATACTTGCGATTTGCGGGCTGAGGTACGGATTCACTTTATCAGCCGGCGGTTCGCCGCCAGTCCTTGTTGATTCCGGCCGACTCCAACCTTGACGAGCATCTCGGAATTCGGATTGAGTGAGGTCGCTCAAACCAGCAGGGGGCGCCCAGCATTGTTCCCACCATTCCCTCGTATCCTCCGCGCCGTCGTTTATTTCCGCCACAGGTAAGACGGGATTAGCATCCGCCAGGGCACCACGGAGCAAACCTGTGGCGATGTCATCGTGCGTCTGTCTATCATTGTTTGCCGGAGTCCCTGGCAATTTGAACCACTTCACCGCGGACTAACCAGACAATCCTTGCTGCGACCAGTCTGTCTAGCCAACCACAACCGCCTTGTTGACACTCAGAGTTCCATTCACAGCTCTGTGGCACCATATGGTTCGCATGTGTCTATCCACTCAATAACCCGGCTGCCATTCGTTCTTTTCATGCCCTCGGAGGACCTAGAACAACCTACACACCCCGAGGGCATCTTGAACCGCGCCCTGGACGATTACCCGCGATTTCATCGTTTCCTCATCCACGCAAACACAATCCAACGCCACAGGGACATCTTCTGGAGCACCACGCCCGGTCTTGTCATGCACTTTCTGCTCGCATGTCGCTCCCGGATTCTTTCTCTCCTTCCCCATTCCCTCCTGTCGACGACATTCCTTCCAGGCCGACTCAGATAAAATTCTACCGTCCGGCGCAGATGGCTCTCTTTGCAAAGCTTGCGACCTACCCTCCACTGGCCCAAGTCACGGTTGTGTCCCCGACAAGAGACAAAGTAAGTATCAGCCCTCCTTGTCTTCTGTCTGCTCGGTGGTGGGTGAGCATGTGGCAGAATCGGACCACTCCACGGCCTGGCTGCATGACGATGACGTCTTGACAGATGCCCCTTGCTCGTCACACTAATACTTCCGTAGTTCAATTTCACAGTCGTCCTCGAATCGTCAAGGTCCTTGCCCGAAAGACCGTGGGAGGTTTCCATATGGTACGACCACGGGAGCTACGCTGGGATCAAGTCTCCATGGCAGGCACTGGATCTTAGACTTGAACACGCCACTCCCGCGGTCCTCTACGACGACACGCAAGCCGATAACTACCGCTACACCTTTTCCGGCGACCTCGAGAGCCCATTTGTGTCTTATGGCCGCACTTACAAGGGCCGAAGAGTGCCTTTCACGGTTCGCTTTCGAGTCGATCCAAACGCGGAATGGTCATGGGTGTACCACAACTTTGGCATCAAAGATGGTGAACTTATCCTCCAACCACCGATTGACCCTAACTTCCTCGGCGCCTCCCCGGTCGAGGTCGAGGAAGGTTGGACACTGAGAAAGACGCCAAGCGATGCGCCCGAAGCTCGATTATACACCATCGAATCAGCCCACCCGATCCCGACCCCGAACGCAGGCAATGCGAAAGTAGAATCACTGATATTAGGCCGCGTAACGCAAGTATGTCGCTGGCTCGCCCTGGTCCGGATATGGGAGCCATGGTTTGCCCCCCGGCACGGTGAAAATCGACTCCACCTGTCTGAACCAGCAATATTACTGTCCTTCCTCCGCTCTGACGGTCTGCATGTCGTGCTGCTGGCGGTGAACGGCATCGATGAGGTCCTTACAGAGATTACGTCCACTGACGGAGGTGCAATTGTCGTTCAAGCCAGAAATGATACGGGACGGGATCGCAAGTACAAAATCCTGGCGGCTTCGGCTTGGAAATTCGAGGTTGCGAATGCCGCTGTCATGTACGAAATGCGCAAACTGGTCCGCCAGTCCAATGCATATCAACAAGCGCTCGATCAGCTGGAGCAACTCCCCAGAAGCATCCGATCGGAGTCTCTGAATTCGGATACGGTGCTTGTCAATCACGAGGCACATCCCACCGACGACCCGACATTGACTCCCCAATGGCTGGCTAGCTGGTATGACAGCCTTGCCTACTGTACCTGGAATTCTCTCGGCCAGGATCTGAACGCACAGAAGATCATGGCCGGACTGGATTCGCTGGCTCAGCACAAAATTTACATCTCGACCTTGATCATTGACGACAACTGGCAATCCCTCGACGGCACTCAAGGAGAGACAAATCAATTTCAACGTGGTTGGAGAGAATTCGAAGCCAATCCACTTGGCTTCCCCGAAGGCCTGAAATCGGCGGTCGATAAGATCAGAGAGACGCACCCGAAGATCCGTGATATTGCTGTCTGGCACGCCCTGATGGGCTATTGGGGCGGTATTTCTGCAGAGGGCAGGATCGCACAAACTTACAAGACGCAGGAGGTTACATTCCGTGAAGGGACTCCCATGTCCGGCCGCAAATTAGCGGTCCACCCAGACGATATCCACAGAATGTACGACGACTTTTACCGCTTCCTGTCGAGTGCCGGCGTCACCGGCGTCAAAACAGACGTCCAATTCGCACTTGACCTCCTCAATGACACTCCTGACCGTCGGTCCTTTACGAATACCTACCAGTCGGCATGGACACAAGCACACCTACGCCACCTCTCCGGAAAAGCCATCTCTTGCATGTCGATGGTGCCGCAAATTCTCCTTCACAGCTTCCTGCCCACAACGACACCCAGAATTCTGCTCCGCAACAGCGACGATTTCTTTCCAAACGTGCCTACCTCGCACGCGTGGCATATCTTCGTCAATGCCCACAACGCCTTGTTCACCCAGCATCTCAACATCCTTCCCGACTGGGACATGTTTCAGTCCAGCCATCCGTATAGTGGTTTCCACGCCGCTGCGCGATGCGTCTCAGGAGGACCGATCTACATCACTGACACTCCCGGCGAGCACGACGTCGGCCTTATCCAGCAAATGACGGCACTAAGTCCAAGAGGGCAAACAGTCATCCTTCGACCTAGCTGTGTTGGAAAGACGATGGGTGTCTACGACAAATACGACGAAAAGGGCGTCCTCAAGGTTGGCGCCTACGACGGTAAATCAGACGTCGGCTCTTCCTTCCTGGGCGTCTTCAACATCGCCGAGTCCGAAACCAGCTTCATCCTGCCCATCACGAAATTTCCGGGCGTCAATGCTCCTCCCTCCTCAACCGGCGATGGAGAGGTCTCCGAGAACAAATGGATCGTCCGCTCGCATATTTCCAAACACATCACGTCACCGATCCAGCCGTCTGATCCCATCAAACCCGATAATCTGCTCCAATGCACGTTGCCCGTCCGTGGTTACGATGTCTGGACCGCGCTGCCCGTGCACACCTTCCACCTGCCAGCACGGGACTCGGACCTCGGCGTTGCCGTGCTGGGCCTTCTAGGCCAATTCACAGGCGCCGCTGCGATCGTCGAGTCGAATTTCAACCTCGACGAAGCCACGTCCGAGGAGGTTTCACACCGCCTGAAAATCCACGTCCAGCTCAAGGCGTTCGGCCTGTTGGGGATCTGGCTCTCTGACGTCCAGTCCGGGCAGCGCAAGGTCGAGGATATGATGGTCATCATTCAAGGACGAGCCGTGCCGGAGCACGTGGTCAGCTTCGACACAGAGCATTGCCCGGCCCACAGCGGAGTCCTCGTCATCGACGTCGGCAAGGCCTGGGAGGAGATGGAGCTGGAGTCAGGCTGGAGCAACGAGGTCGGGATAGACGTCTTCTTGCATTAAGCCTGAAAGTTGTGTTCATTCTGCATTGGCCCGGCGTAGCATGGGACCCTTCTGGGGCTGACAAGCATCCGGCGCTCGTTCGTGTGTTTTGTCGCTCTGACAGCCATATTCACCGTCCTCGAGCATGTGACTCCAATGGAGGACTCATGCAGGGGGCCTCACCTGCAGAATCAAAGACGGACTGCTTAGGGCATACCAGGAAGAGATATCAATAGAGCAATCTCGTCCATCCACAACTCTGGCATACCATTCGAGCTTGGTGTTTGTGAATCTGTTGTCCTCGTCTCCCTTTCCTCGCATGTCTCCTGTCCTAATTGCTCACACGTTGAGACCCCTACCTGACCAATCGATCATAAACGTCAAGGTACATAGGTAGGTATATGTATGGATATCTTTCAGAGGACCGTGATGACCATCGTCCAATAAATACATACATGTACCTCGCTTAGGCTGGACCGCTGGTCTCGCAATTACAGCTTTGTTCAATCATGCGTGGCAAATCCTTAACATGTACTGAACTACTTTCCTTCTTTTCCTGACTTCACCGGTCCTGCAGCCCGGCGGATCAGCAAAAGTGATGGAATAAAATCCAGGCCGTATTGTTGGCCAATGCCACAGCTGCACTCCTGAGGGTCACAGTTTTCCGCGCCGCTATGAACCAAGACGATGCCTTTATTAACATTGTAGACGGAAGCATTGGTTCTCCTTATCACGCGGTCGTCTTGCAAATCGCCACCACCTCCTCCTCTCCGGCTGCTTTCACTCTGCTTCACGACTTCTCAGAGCGGGTTTTCCGTGGGCATCATGAGTGATGCGACGAGACATGCATTCTCGCCGGTGTCCTTCCCACGAGGCTGCCTATGGGAAATATATTGGGACCAGCATTAGGTTTCGATGCAAGCTCGGTTTTGTCATACCGGCTATACTCATACTTCATGAGCGCGGGGAGCCTCGACTCTAGGGTGCGAATGTTAGAACAGAAAGAAGAGTCACAGATCCCGTGCATTCTACGTCAGGAGCGCGTCCAGCTGGACTAGAATGCTGTAGCATGGAAACAGGCCGAAGTAGATTCACTCTTTCGTTTTGCCTGATAGATGCTCGGTTAAGGACATGCTGCCGGGACCATCCTCCTTGCTCACGGACATCTCCTTTTCAAGTCTGTCCCCTTGCTCACTGACGTCTCCTTTCAAGTCTGTCTTGTTCCACTCAGCCGGATAAATGGTCCCCCGCCATCCTACCGGCGTAAGTTGCCACCTCTACCAACGCGACTGAAACTCCAAGAACGCCGTCGAGTATAGAATGCAGCCGATTCATGATGTGCAAAAGTCTTTCCTCCCAACACAGAGCACTGCTGCCCTCGTGTAGTCCGTCTATTTGTCTTCGTAGAACCCTTCCTTCTCTAGTCTTCGGCGAGCCTCTTCGAGGGCCCATGTCTGTATCCTAGAAACTCATGTTAGCGAAGAATGTTCACGCTGTTGCCCATTCAAGCATCGGTCGCGCAATGGTGCGTCTTGCCACCAGTCGCAGGTAAGAGGCAATGAAGGCCAGAACGTACGAGGTATCCTCTTTCATCGTGTACGCTGCAATGGCGACTACCCAGCTGGCGACAAAAACCCACGCCAACCCCTCCCATCCTTCCTTTTCATACTTCTCCCCCGGTCGGATTCCCCACAGCCACCCTGACGGAGGGTCAAAGTGGTCGTCATGTCCGCTTGCGTGGTGGCCGTGTGACTCGTCACCACGGTGTTCGTTGTGGGCGGTCGTGGCAGTGCGGATGGAGGTGCGGGTCAAGGCTAGGCGGGAGCCTGAGGGTGCGGGACGGGTAAGAACAGAAGCAGGGCGCGTCAGGCGCGACGGTAACCGGTTGAACATCCTCGATTATGTCGTCGTGGAAGGAGATGGGGTGTGAGGTGCAAGTGAAGAAGTGCCGGGGGCGGCACCACGGCGATCGGAGAGGTCGACCCGAGTCACGGAAGAGCTCTAGAATGCGCTTGATCTGATCGCAATGCCGCGATGTCGTTCGACGTATGAAGAATGGCGAACGGGAACCAAGGTGATTTGCGGTCAGGTACGAGAAATGAGGTTGAGTTGAGGTTGAGACGTCGCTCGGGTTGCCAAGCGTTTTTGGAGCTCCAGCTTGGGAGTCGGAGAAGCGGCACTGACGCAGTTTGACGGCAGCTCACCGGCACCTCACCACGCAGCAAGGACTCAGGTAACAGCATCATTTCAATACCACACCTGCCCTACGGTAGTTTTGTCAGGCGGGAATGGAATGCGTTCATCACCATGCGTCCAACTGATTACGATCCGCCAGCGCAAAATTTGAATAGAAGTTGGTAATTGAGTGTCTAAACTCTTCAGTCAATTCATCCATGTATGAACCCAACACGTCGATCCAGTGCTACGTGTGTTCTGCTCGTTGCCATGTTCGCCTCTTTTTTGCCTTCATCCGGGGCTCAACGCTTTGTGTACGGAAAATCTGCAACACGAAGAGAAGGAACAAGAACCCTCCTGTAGGTTTTCGCACAAGAGTTCGCTTTGACAGTCAAACTCCTCCATGAGAATCGTGAAAATGCCGTCAACAATGCATACCCATCACAATGCCAACACACTGTGCTTGTACAGTGCGCTGCATTGGTTTGCCCACATATTACAAAAAGTCTTCTTGCGATTCCCGCTTTCTGCTTTTGGTTTCCAATGCTCCATCCCAATACAATGCTGAAAACGACCGGCGCCGTCCCATGCATCCAAGTGAAATTCCCGAGCTCATTCGTAAACTCCGTGCCTTCGTACTGTACAATGCTGCACAAGGGAAACGAGATCTCGTTGGATCTCGCATTTTTTCAATTAGCCTCCACAACCGTAGTAAACGTCAACGGCTGGGGGAGGTCATGGTCGGAGGATGTGCTAGCCACATCGAGATAGCTATTCGCACTCCTGCTCTTGGGTAGACCCGGCTTTCTCAGCCCTGGGCTGGGTGATGAATTCGGCGGATCGAAAATTTGCCGAAACACCGGCTCTTGAAACTTATGCACAGGTCGCTCAGGGCTCAGCGACACTCCTTCAGCTTTTCGGACGATCTCCTTCAGTGCTCGGGTGATCACCCCTGCTCTGACCACGAGATCTCTGAGATCCTGCGTGTCGAAAGGCAGTTTATCACGATCATGAGAAGGCGTTGCTTGCTCAACAGGTGCCGGTTCCACCGCACTCCGGTTGTAATGGATGGCCTGCAGAAAGCTCTTAGTTTGCAAGCTTTCCCCTCGTGCTCGTCCGTAGGGAGGCGTTGCCGGGCTGGAGATAGAACGTCGGTTCGTCGCGAGCCCGAGATCGTCTTCGACCACCCGTTTAGGCGGAGGTGTCTCGTCACCAAAAATATCAGATGATACTGGCGAAGGTGGCCGGGGGAATGTTTCGTCGTCCTCGTTGACCGTTGCAAGATCGATGATGCTTTCTGCGTCTTCCCATAGTTGTCGTGAGTAGCCATCAAGTAATTCTAGATCAGCCCCACGTATCCGAAGCCGTTTAAGCTCTTCAACCAAGAGCATGAAATCTCGGACTTGACCAAACTGCATGTGCACGCTCTGCTGGCGATCGATTATAGACTGGGGCACCTTGACGCTTCGGATTGACTCCCGATTCTTCGCCTTCTCTTCATCTCTTGGCGCCCAAGCTTCCTGAATCTCTTCGGCATCGTCAAAGTCAAAATCGTCGCTCCATTCCTCGCTGACGGGCTTGCTCCCGAGAGCCCACGTGCCAAACTTGGTGGCAGATGATGGCGTATCACTTTCGATGAGCGTGTCTCGATTGACCGGCACGCTCTGGCTACGAAGGTGCATGGCAGCGTTGGATTTCCGACCAGAGGCTCGACTTCGTCCAACATGGTTGCCTTGTTTGCCGTGCACTGTTTGAGGTCTTGGACTGATGCCATTAGTCTGGTCACTGCCGAACTTCTGTTGTTCCGACCAGTCAAAGATTGATGACCTCTTGGTGGACCGCTGTTCATCGAAGTCATCCTCTGAAAGCTGGTCAAATCGGGGCTGCAGAAGATTCGACGGTAGATTATTTGAGACATCTCCTCCAACTCTATCCGACTTAGGCGACCAGTCGATATCGTCTTCCGCGTCCACGTCCATCATGCTTGGAAGCTCTGGCTCCCCATGTTGCAGTCCAGGAAACAGATGGGTCGTCGGCGGTGAAGAGTTGAAGATAGCCAAGTCACGAGGAGCCTTTCTTGGCACAGGAGTTGAAACAGAATCCTCCGCATCCATCGCGGGGCTTTTGACCGGAGTGGAAGCCTCGCCAGGGCTGACGCCTTGCATGTGCTCGTTGTTTTCGATACCATGGATACCGATGCCAATTGTACTTGATCCACTTCCCCCCGCCCGTGAGATGGATTGCACATCGTCATCCAGTGTAGCTCGTTGCATCAATTGTTCGAGGTCGTCGGTCTCGTCGGGCTGCTGGTCAACAGACATCTCGTCAAATATTGTTTCTATTTTAGGTTGACGGAAGCCCGAATGACTACTTGCTGTGGCCCGAGTGGCCAAAGAGTCATACGCCGTATCGCTGTGAAAATCCATCGAGTCATCGTCGGTGAAAACTCTTGTGTCATTGTCGGAGCTGGCGGTGGTGGGGTCTGAAGGAGCAACAGAAATACGTTTTGGTATACTAAACCGGTGTTGTGGAGGGCCGTACGACGGGGGGCTTGAGGTGAAGACAGGAGTTCCATGAGGTAAATCGATCTCGAAGGTGGATATGTTCGACATGGGCGATATGTTTGAGAAGGCAGCTGACGGAACAATGCTCCCATAGGCTTCGTCTTTATTCAGCCTCACTATCGGATCGGTGAAATGGCGAGAAGGAATGCCTTTTCGTACCGAACCCAGTGTCCGCCGCATCTTGTGCCTTCGAGTTGGTGGAGAATGTGGGATTTCAGGCGGTTGCTCAATCCGATCTTCCATGTCCGCAACGTCTCGAGGTTCAACAGTACCTCCCAGAACCAACGTCGGCGGCCGACCTTGTGGGATCGAAACAGTCCGGGCGATGCCTTCTCGATAGAAGCCCGACGAATGTCTTTTCCTAGAATAGCTCGTCTCGAAGAAAGGTCTCCAGGTGGACTCCTGAGAAATGTAACCGGGCAGCTCTGGGAACGTAGACTCGGTGGTCAAAGGTCGAGTGTATGGTGGGCCAGACAGTGTTGCTGACCTTTGATGGCTAGTAGCCGGACGCCTTAAAAGAGCCGGAGGTCGAGTCGTACCGTCACTGGTAAGAACTCGCTTAGATGATGAGCGCTTGACCAGCTTATTGGGTTGGTCCAGGTCGTTCATCGAAGGGCGCGAGGGAGCTGGGGAGACGTCAAGCCTGGACGAGGATGATGCAGGGCTGCTACGAGCGGGACGAGAAAGACTCGAGATCCGTCTTAACCAGGTTTGACTTTGACTGGGCTTCTGTTCTTTTCCTTCTATTGACGAGTCCCTCTCGCCGGACGTCCAAGGTCTCAGTATCCCGTGCCTGCTGATCGAACTTTCACGAGAGCCCGTGCCCGTGCTCTGTGTGGCTGCCGAAGGAGTGGTAATTTTCCGTCGCAGAATGGACGTGGACAGCCGGCGTTCGATTCGTTCGGACAATGCTAGGGCAGGAGTGTTGGGGTCTGAGGTAAGAGGACGTGGTAGCTCGGGGGAGTTGGGAGGACGTATGGCAGCATTTGAGCCGGGAGCCTTTCTCTTGCCGGGCTTGATTAGATATGAGTCTCCCTCAGATGAACCTAATGCTAGGCCGGCAGCAGCAATGCCCAAGGTACCGACTGCACAGAGCTGGACCCAACAATCAGCAAGTGTCTTCAGAGGAGAAAAGAGGCTCGATGGAATTGTTATACCGTAGCAATGTGCTCCTGTCTGGATTCCATTACGCGTGACGAGCCAAAAGCCCTCGAGGCACCGCTACCCAGATCCTCTGGAGGCCGCTGGTACGGGACGTCCTCATGGCGGATTCACCATCAGCAGCAGTAGCAGGAGGACAAGAGTTTGGTGCAGGAGTGACAGTGTGCTGTTGTCGTGGTCGACTGCTTTGGTGTTCTAGAAGACGTGTGGTGGATGCAAGGGGTACGGCCTTCTCTTGGACGCTGGGTCACAAATCGGGCGAGCACACGCGACTGGTTTGGAATGGGTCGGGCCAGGATGCGAACACAAGTGGATCTGGTGGATTAAGGCTGCATGCCGTGAGAGTAAAGACACAAGAGATGCAAGGACGCGCAAAAAGCACAATGAAAAGTCACAGCTGAAGAATGAAGACTGAGGAAAGTGTAAAGGAGGAACTGAGGAGTCTCAGCTGGGAGTCGGTGGTAGTTGTTAGGTGGGTGTGGATGGAAAGTTTGGGGTGTGGCTATTGGCAAGCAAGCACCAGGGCGTCCCCAGATACGCGATCCACCATACGGAGTGCTACCTGGGTGTTATAGGTAGCAACCATCCACCCGCGCTGTAAGGCTGTCTTGGCCCGTGGTTGGATTTCAACTTTAGAGCTGTGAACCTACATGAGTGGCAGTAACTCAATATGGGGCTAGAAGGTGAGAAAATTGTATCACTTCACGAACCGCGAAACTTGTAATGGCCGGTATTAGGCTCGTCTAGCAGAGTATCTTCGCTACTCCGTCCGCCGTCGCTGGTGCCCATGTTCTCTGTTTCTCCAGCGAGGTGACATCCTGCTGCTCGAGGCGGGCAGAGCGTTCAAGCTATGCATGTCAATCGCAGCCACACCGGCGCCCGCTTCTTGGTAGACCTGTCAGGACGCCTTGGGGAGCCAATACTGCTCATCCTAGGGGATCTCCAGCCGGTTCCGTCCAGGGAAGGCCGGAGCACAGGGCAAACATGGTTCCCGACCAGATGCGCCCGCGGCGTCTAAATCGGCTGTCAGTGCGTCAAACTCGACACCAAAGCGGCATCCTGTTGGTGGTGGGACGATACTATTGACTGCAGCTTCGCGTTCGCAAATCATTCCGCGGCCATATACAGTCACTGTGACCGCAGATGCTACATAATTAAGCGGCATCGTTGCTCAGCGCCCGATCAACCAGACGCGGTGCTACTGACTACCCTCAACAGTTCTGAACGGGATTTCTTGTTGGTACCAATGTTCTGTAGCAGCTGGTCGAAATAGGACGGGGGGGTTCCTGAAGGTGGGATACAGAAGATGACCGTAATTAACTCGTTCCGGTCACCAATTTTACACAGTGCTCGTCACGGCACAAAATCATCCTGCGCCCACAGTCGCTGCTGTTGATCACTGCTGCTTGCGTGTCGATGGGCATAGGGCCCGTGGATGTGGCGGCACTTGCGTTTATACTGTGTACGAATAGTATGACAACAAAAACATCATGGTGTCATACCCTTGCGTCGGCTGGCCCAAAAGACTCCGCAAACCGTGTGACGATAGACCAGGGACCCCAGCAAAGGTATATCCGTAGCCCCTCGCAAAGAGGGAAATGTACCCAGTATTACAGGGCACCTCTGGCACACGCGCGTGAGAAGTCCACTTCGTTGAGCTGCCTCTTTGAGAACCAGGCGACCCGTTGAAGCAACAAGCCTGATCCTGGTCCCCTTACTTCTGGTATGGCTTCGTGAAGTTTCGGGAATCTCAGTTTCGGCTGGGAAGAGGCCAGTCGTTTAGCACCGAGTCGTTCGGCCGCCCAGCTGCTTTTGTGCAAAAGTGCATGCGAAATAAGTCATTAGAGCATTTGGAAGTGCCGAAAAAGCAAGCTTTGGAGCTGAAGAGACGACCAGCAAACGCATGACAGATGGTTCGAGCAAGCAGCAAGTTTAAAGTGCGTTAGCGAGGGCCCAGCGCGTGAAACGCGACGATAACCTGGGAAACGAGGCCGGGGTGTACGTAAACGGCCGATCAATCGGATGAGAGAGTACCAGCATGGATCCTCTGGGCTTGATATCGCCATTCGACACCCAGCTAGCCACGGTTGCTCACCCGATTCAGGCGGTCGAGATCTTCCTAGCCTCGAAGAGTCGAAGCTTACACGGCACATGCAGCTATGCCAACAGTTGTCTCACATTTTGACGTGGAAAACAAGTTTGTAGATCCGGAAAAAAGTGGCTGTTTGTTGTCGGTCCCATCAACGCCCATCAAGGTCAAGCGGGGAGGTGCACGGATGGAAGCTCGTTCGAAACTCTCGCACAGCCGAACGGTCTCGCCTAATCAAGGGACGACTGGCAGTGGCTGATCCGGGTGGAGGCCGGCTCTTCAAGGCTTAGGGTGCCCTGATAGGCTGGCGTCGTGTATGACGGAATCTGCGTGTTGATACACACAAAGTTAGATCTCGCGTCGCGTGCCAGCCAGTCTAGCTTGAACAGGCCTTGATGATACAAATGGTGAGGCTAACCGGCTGCTTGGCTCCTTGCACAATCTGGGGCCACTGGAGAGCGTAGAAGCTGCTTTGATATGTATCCGTGTCACACATCAGCCTCAGATGACGTGACACTTGTCAGACTTGGTGGAGGCTGTTTGGAAGACCGTGACCGCTGATTCACCGTCCGCTGGCGGTGAAAGTTGTCCAAGGCAGCTGGGGAACGGTAAGACCTAGCTCAAGATCAGGGTTTGCATGAACGATGCCACCTTTCTTGCGGACCTGGTCAACAGCCAGATTGCCGGGCTGCCGTTTGACAACATCCAATCAAACGTGCCGGCAGGCTTGGAAAGGGATGTCCCAGGTCCGACTTGAAATGCTCTATAAATTTTACAGTCATGACTGTGAAGGCTTTATTCCCTAGTCCAACAAAACTTTTGCAGCTTCAACTCTGCTTCAATGCTTTCACAGTCCTTAGTAACTTGCAGAATGACCCTTGTGGACGAGACACGAGTCAGTGCGGGGTCTTCGAAAGCTCAATGCATCCTAGCTGCAACTTGACATCAAAAGGCGGGACGGAGAGTCGAAGATCGCAAGACCACTTCCAAGAGGGCTAAGGTCTTGCCACTGCAAGAGGAGACCCATACGCCTAAGGTGTCATTCGACACCCATAGCTCGGAAACCAATACCAGGGCGTGTTCGACGTACGAACTTGTAGGACTTGCAAACTGCAGTAGATGACATATCTTAAAACATCTCTCTACACTTTGGCCGGGCAACTCTGTGCTAACAGAAGCATACCATGCCTAGGCGTGCTCTGCAGGTATTCCTCTGGCCTTTCTGCCCCAGTATGATGGGCAAGCCTTCAACAAAAGCAGTCACTTGCAGCACCACATGTGCATGATCAATGCCGGTCATCCGCGCTGCTGACTACTGCAAGACACTCGCAATTTTACCGAAGCACTCGCTCTCGGATACCAATGATTGTTGATGGGCGTCATTTCCGGGTCGTGGGGCACGACTACTGTAGACTACTATTTTTGAGCTTGGAGATGTGCGTCTTGCGGTCGGGGTCTTCGCTAAGCGCTTCCTTGTTCTCCGCTCACTCGGCTCAGGAGCCTATCCTCGCAAACCAAGCAGAGTTCGACGCGTTGATCTCACAAACGCCATTCTCACTCCTGTCTGGCCTGACCAGAGTGAGACGCGTTCAGAGGAATCTTCGATGATTGGGAAATGTGAGTTTGTCGTCCACATTGGCACTAGTACATATTTGTCGTAGGCTGCCAAGAGCAGCTCGGATAGCTTCCGCCTTTCAAATTTCTGCCGCTCCAGACAATTTGTGTACGTGACTGTGTCTTCGCCCCAAGACTTTGACGCAGATCCATCGTTCTTGAAGTTTGTTCATTCTACGTACGCAATCTCTTCGTGGGTCGTTCATTACTAGCTCATTCGCAATCTTCCCGCATTATCATTGGACAGCTCGGGTTTGAAGCAGGGTACCTGAAGCACAAGCAACCTGTCTCTCAATTATTTCAGCCACACCAAGCCTCATCCACATCGACAACACCTTTTCGTCCCGTCCATATCCGGTCTTTTGACGGAACCTTTTTGTCCATATCGGGAAGACCCGTCAGAGTCTGCGTCTCCTCGAGCACAAACCCGAAGATCAACGGCACTACTGGACCTGTTGGCGAGCCATCGTCGTCAGCCTTTGCAATCATGGAAGCTGAGATACAAGCTCAAATTCCCAATATTGATCATGTACTATCAGAATATTCCGTGGTAAGTCGACGTCTTTTGCACGGTGTGGGTGACCAATTCGCTTTCGCACGCTGCTATTGAGGACTGCCCTGTCGCATGATTTTGTGCCCGGGAGTCATTTCGCTAAAGAGGCCCTACAGGGATATCTGAACCATGCATCCAAGCTCTACGTCTCAGAAGACGATCCGTCTGCTCAGTCGCCATTGGGCGAGGCTCTTGAGACTGTAACATCTCTGCTCGTCTCTGCATCCGGGAACTTTTCTGACCAGAACGAAACTGCGATACGCAATCTTGTTGAAAGGTTTATTGCGAGACTAAGTGAGGCAAATGGCGTCGATCCCGAGCGGCGACAGATGCCGTTCGCAGCCAGGAAGCTCGAGCAAACCATCCAGGTCAGCTCACAGCGGAATATTTCTTCTACTATGGGCTTGACTAGTGGCGCTGTTGATCTTGAGGCCACCAATGCTCGTAAAGTCGAATCCAAGGTCGACAGAAAGAAGCTCGAAAAAGCTGAACGGAAAATTCGAGCGAAGCAAGACAAGAAGGTCATGAAGAACGTTGAGTACGAAGCGTCGAGGTTGCTCAACCAGCCGGACCCCACGCAATCGTACGAAGAGTTCTTCATGGCCGTCAACCCTCTTCAGCTTGGTGCTGATGCTCAATCGAAAAGCAAAGATATCAAGGTGGATGGGATCGATGTGTCGATTTCTGGAAAGCGTATCCTGACAGACACCTCTCTGACGTTAGCCTACGGTCGGAGGTACGGTCTAGTTGGTCAGAACGGTATTGGTAAATCTACACTTCTCCGGGCTTTGAGCCGCCGAGAAGTCGCCATCCCCACTCATATATCTATCCTCCATGTCGAGCAGGAGATCACTGGAGACGATACCTCTGCCATTCAAGCAGTGCTCGATGCCGACGTCTGGCGGAAGCACTTGCTGGCGGAGCAGGAGAAGATCTCGAAGCAGCTCACCGCTCTTGAGAATGAGAGGTCAAAGTTGGCTGATACCTCCAAGGATGCTGCCCGTCTAGACAAGGACAAAGACGGACTTGACATTACACTAGGCGACATTCAAGCCAAATTGAGTGAGATGGAGTCCGACAAGGCGGAATCTAGAGCTGCCAGCATTCTTGCTGGTCTTGGGTTCTCACCAGAACGTCAACAATATGCAACCAAGACCTTCTCTGGCGGTTGGCGGATGAGGTTGGCCCTTGCACGAGCACTTTTCTGTGAGCCAGATCTGCTACTGCTCGATGAACCTTCCAACATGTTGGATGTTCCCTCGATCACATTCTTGTCCAACTACCTACAAACGTACCCTAGCACTGTCTTGGTGGTCTCTCACGACCGCGCGTTTCTGAACGAAGTGGCAACTGATATCATCCATCAGCATTCGGAGAGATTGGACTACTACAAAGGCGCAAACTTTGATGCCTTCTACGCAACCAAGGAAGAACGAAGAAAGAACGCTAAACGCGAATATGACAACCAAATGGCACAACGAGCCCATCTGCAAGCCTTTATTGACAAATTTAGATACAATGCTGCCAAGTCATCCGAGGCGCAGTCTCGTATCAAGAAGTTGGAAAAGATGCCTGTTCTCGAACCACCCGAGGCTGAGTACACGGTCCATTTCCGATTTCCTGACGTTGAGAAGCTTTCGCCTCCGATTATCCAGATGACGAACGTCGCTTTCGGCTACACAAAAGACAAACCTTTACTTCGCAACGTGGATTTAGACGTCCAACTCGACTCGAGGATTGGCATTGTGGGTCCTAATGGAGCAGGTAAAACAACAGTGCTGAAGCTGTTGATTGGGCAGCTCCAACCTACGTCTGGCTTGATATCGCAGAACCCGCGTCTCCGCATTGGCTTCTTTGCACAGCACCACGTTGATGCTCTGGACATGAACACGTCCGCAGTAGGCTTCATGCAGAAGACGTACCCCGGCAAGACTGACGAAGAATACCGACGGCATCTTGGAGCATTCGGCATCACCGGAATGACAGGACTGCAGAAGCTTGAACTGTTGTCTGGTGGTCAGAAATCTAGGGTGGCGTTTGCTTGCTTGTCTTTGACGAATCCACATATCCTTGTCCTGGACGAGCCGTCGAATCATCTCGATATCGAAGCCATGGATGCTCTCTCAACAGCATTGCAGCAATTCCAGGGCGGTGTGCTGATGGTGAGCCACGATGTGACCATGCTTCAGAACGTGTGTACCAGCCTGTGGGTCTGCGACAAAGGTGTGGTCGAGAAGTTCCCTGGAGACGTCAACGCATACAAGAAGAGGATTTCCGCACAGGCCAATGAAGCTGGAGTTGTCCAGGCGCATTGAGGAGGATCCAATACGGCGTCCGAGACTGATAGAAATAGAGGCCATGCTCGAAGTGCTCGGCTGTGCCAGGCGGCCGGCTGAATTCCACGAATAGTTCGTTGTTGTCGTCGTCTATATCTTCTTGACGCGTCACTGCGGCTTGTGTAGCCAAGAGCATGCTGTCGAGGTGTGCCGTTGTAGCACCGCCTGTGCATTTTCAACATCCCACCCTGTATCTTGTGGTCATGTCGCTGTTTGCTTGGATGCTTGCAAGGACAATAGGGCATGCCGTGATCAATGAGTCGGCTATATCGGCATTCACCTCCGCTATCACTGGCGCTAGGGCTAACTCCGGCAGTACCCGGAGGCGTTGGACTAGGGCGGTGGATGAGATCATCGACTTGCTTTGGCTGTTTGTTGCATTGGCAAGCATCATGACCACAGCTCCTTCCAAGGAAAGACAGATCCAAGCGGACACCTGCTTCACATTATGGGCTTTTGTGCAGCTTTACGAAGGAGGGAGTTGTCCAACTCTCATACCCTAAAACCTCCCTGAGCTCCAGTTGAGCAGAGCTCATCACTCAACCCACCAGCTCCTCTCCGCCTTTTCCTGTACCGATCTGCCGATAAAGATGAGAACCTTCGCATCGCTCCTCGCAGCAGTGCTCGCCACCGTCCTTTCGCCAGCAGTCGCGCAGTCATCTTCAAGCTGCGGTCCGGCGCCTTCGGGCTCGATTCAACCCTCGCTGGCATCAGGGTTCCGCATGCAAGTGGTTGCGACCGGCTTGTCCAAACCTCGTGGCATCCTCCTCGACAAGGCGGGTAATCTCTTGGTGGTGGAACAAGGAAGAGGCGTCGTCTCAGCACATACACTGGATGAGAACAATGGATGCGTCTCCGTCGGCACGTCGTCAGATGTGACTCCTGCGTTAAGTGTCTGTCACTCTGCCGTCAGGTGCTGGTCACCCCGACTAACATGGTAGCAGCTGAATCACGGTATAGAGATCTCGAGCGATGGAGCAACTCTCTTTGCTTCCTCATCCGAGAATGTCTACTCCTGGGCCTATGATCAGTCAGCGAGGACAGTCTCAAACAATGCCACCCTTGTCAGCAACATGGCAGGCAGCGATCACACCACTCGAACTCTCTTGGTGTCAAACAAAGCTCCCGGTTTGCTTGTGGTTACCAGAGGCTCCACCTCCAACATCGACTTCGATGCTGCTAGTTTGTCCTCCGGCCACTCTCAGGTCAAAGCATTCAACATCAGCAATATGACCGGCACACCATACGATTTCAATAGCGACGGCCTGCGGCTAGGATGGGGACTGAGAAATGATGTCGGCATTGCGGAGCATCCGAACAGTGGTGGCCTTTACTCAGTGGAGAACTCCGCTGACCAGATTACCCGTATGGGTGTCGACGTGCACGAGGACAACCCTGCCGAGGAACTGAACTTCCTGGGCTATCTCAATGGCACCCAATATACTCCCCAGGGAGGCAACTTTGGCTACCCGTGGTGTTTCTCTGCCTGGGGCGTTGACGATCTTCCAGACAATGACAATTTGACGGTCGGAAGTCAGTTTGCTGTAGACGCAAGCCCTGATTCCAACAATGAGAATCGGACAGACGCCTACTGTGCACAGCAATTGCCCGCACGCTTGGTTTTTCAGGCTCATATGGCTCCTCTTGATATCAAATTCAACAACAGCGGCACAGAAGCTTGGGTCACGTTCCACGGAAGCTGGGACAGGACTGAACCCGTGGGTGAGTTTTCCCAGCCTCCGACAGAATGGTACCGGTTCTGATGGCATCATTCTGCTATCTTGTCAATATCAGTACGGGCTGACAATCCTGATCCACAGGATACAAGATGTCTGTTGTGGCCTTCAACGCGGGTGGTGATCCAGTCGACGGTCCCAAGAGTAAGACTACCGCCCGTGATATTTTCGCCAACCAGGACAACTCGCAATGTCCTGGTGATTGCTTCCGTCCAGTGGGCATGGCTATCGATAGCCGAGGCCGTATCTTCGTATCCTCCGATGCCTCTGGCGAGATATACTTGATTTCCAAGGTCTCCGGGTCCCCAACTTCGTCGGGGAGCCCATCCTCGACCTCAAGTTCAGCTCCAACATCAACGGGTGCTGGCAGCCACGTCAAGGCTGCAGCCATGTCAGTTGTTGCTGCACTGTTTTGCGCTATGGCTCTCATGCAGTAAGATGCGATGGGGGGCCGGCAAGCAGCAATACAAGAAATAATGCCATGATGAAACAATTTCAATGAAGCAGGCGTGTTGTATGCTGATTAGGGAGACGTTCGTCGATGCAATACTGAGAAGATCACACTTGACATGTGCTCCATAGCGGCATGATGCAGGTATTCACGTCCACCGACTTGTCACCTCACCCAAACATCAATCTCATCCTGGCAAAGCAGTCATGGGCCTAGCTTCAAAATTGCTCTCTTTCATCGTCTTCGAACACATCCCACTGCTAAAGATCCCATACCGCTCCACTTACTCGTCTATCTTTGCAAACCCTCTCCTTCATCGTCCAACATCTGCCCACTTCTCCGTATTTTGTGTTGGGTCATGGATCTTCCATCGGTGCAGCTGGCCTTGAGCCATATTGACCCATCCGAGAGCGACCTCTCTGAACTTTCTGAGGATTTTGAGAACACGGATATCGACATGGAGGACGACTTGACCAACGCAGTGCCGAACATTCGAACCAAGCGCAAGGCGATCTCACCCTTGGGCATTTCTGACCACGAATCGATGGACGACGTCTCGGATTCGGAAGACAGCGATTTGCCCTCAAGTATCCTTAGATCCGCGAACCATGTCAGCGGAAAGTTTGAAGAAGTTCCTACGGAGGCAAGAGAACCAATGTGCCTCACTTGTCCTGGCCGACTGACTTGACCAGATCCTCAATCTCATTGTGTCTCACCTACCCGATGACAAGGATCTCTTCAACTTGAGTTGCTCATGCAAGACATTCGCTGCTCTCCTGGTGCCCAAAGAATCCGCCATATGGAAAGAGAGGTTCCTCTCCCGGTATGACTACCCCTACGTCGCCAATCCAAAACATTTTATCTTCGCATATCAGCTTCGTCGGGCCGTGCTTCGCCAGTTCGTCGAGTTTACTGACCCAAAGGATCCACGGCTCGGTGTGCAACTCGAGGTCCTGCGAGACATGGTGATCGGTACGTTGTCCATTGCAGGTACTCTGTGTTCCTTTCCATACCGCTCACTTACCCGTCATCTAGAGGCATACAGACCACGACGATGCCATCTTCCTCCGCCATCGATGTCTAAGAATCTCGCAGCATTTGCTTCTCCACATAACTCGCCCTGGATACGCACCTTCCTGTCTTGTTTCTTCTTCCCATGTCGTGGTCAGAGATTTGGCCAGCCACATCGCCTCTTCGACGCTTTGCAGCTCGTGCTTTCCCACCTCCTATTATCCCCTGCATCTCAAATGGCGCACGTCATCAAATCGTCGCGGGGCAACTACGATCTGGCTGTGGTGTATGCCTGGGACAAACCTCTAGTACTTTTGTACCGCGAGCTGGCTTCGGGAGAAGAGCCTTCCGAGCCCTCACCTTCTACATACCAGGAGCGACGCAGTCTGAGAAAGCGTTCGCCGCCGCCCAAGGTGCGCCTCGACACTCATGCATTGCTCCACATACGCAACTTTTGGCACCGTCATCTCATTGGAGAACGACAGGGCTTTGGATCAGCGAGCATGGTTGAGAATACATACGGGCATATGGCGAAAGATCTAATGCGTGCTGGAATCAATTTGAAGAAGTGGGACAGACCATTGAAAGACAGAGACTTGCACATCGCCACAGAATGGTACGGACACTACAGCACCTTGGCCCAGTGGCCGAAGAAGAAACAAGAGCTTGAAGAAGTACAGAGTCTGGCGGAGGACTGGCAGAAGGTGGATCCCTTGGTAAATCATAACAGTCTCTGTCAATGTGGAATAAGATGGCTGACATGGCGCAGAAACTCGATTTCTCCACCAGCGTCGACAACGACGAGGACGGGTTTTGGTCACCCATCTTTGCCAACATCCCCATCTTTCGAAACACCATTTCAGGCCTCAACCTTGACTCCAGCCCGTGCAGGTTCATTCGAGGTCTGGCCCCATTCGTCGTGCTATCCCTGCCCGACAACGAGACAAGAACTCCAGCAGACTCGCAAAATGCCGCGCAGCTACCGAAATATCACCCCTACTTGGCGATGCGGCTTCGAGGCGTCATCCATTCTATACCAGCGCAGCCGCGATTGAACAGCATCCCAGGTTGGAATCGCATCATCATGGTGCTGTACAAGCCTACACATCGCCACCTAATCCAAGTCCTCGAGCACGCGGAGGAAGAATTTGGCGATAGCTTTACCACGACGATAACGACGCAGATGACGCTGAACGGCACGAACAGTGGCCAGCTCGCTCAGGTCCTCGACGGGGTCGGCGCCGCGGGGCACCAACTTGACCCGGCCGAGATGGACGCGCAACTCGCTACACATCTGCGCAATAAACTCCTAAACAACCACCTCTGGCGCGACGGCTCGAAGTTCGACAAGGACACAATCGAGGAGATGGAGGAGAAGTACCGACTGAGCGAGTACCTCGAGTGGAACGACATTGACTACGGCTATGCTTACGAGGGCGTCATTCTCCCAGGCGGGAAGATCATGATGGGGCGTTGGTGGCGGCTTGCTATGAATGGCGAGGGGGACGGGCTCGAGTGGAGTGATGCGCTCGGCGAGGTCGAGGAGGGTGATGCCATGGACTTGGACGGGGGACCGGCTGTCCAGGATGGCCATTCTCCCGCAAATGGGACCGGTAGTGGCAACGGCAACGGCAATGGCATTGGGAGGAGCCGATCCAAGAAGGTGGAGAGAGGGCCATTCATTTTCTGGTGCTGAGTCCATGGCGTTGAGATGCGAAGGCTGGATGCAGGAACTGTACCCAATATTGATCTTGGCGACGACGTGGGATTATTATCTCGACCAGGGTTCCTCAGCTCATTTGCTCATGAAACTCCCCGTGGCTGCGCCCGTTGGTCCTCAGCATTCAGTGTTGATACGACAGAAAAAGGAGCAGAACAGACCGGCTTTGGCATCACTGAGCACTGAGCTCTTACATTGATCTGACTCTGCGTTGAGCCTGGTCAGCGGAACAGTGGCACTAGATTCGATGCTGATATGGTATTTCACTTCCCCCGTTCGTTGCGTCAGTCCGATCCATTTCTCACCGTTCGTTGCTTATGACAGGCCATGACGGTACTTGGGAAATGCACTTTCATCGCTGGGAAAGGGGGAGGGAGGCCATTTTCAGGTGCTCATATGTACAGTATCACATACAACCGACTGAGGCGCGTGGCGCGAGTCAAGATTCAGATTGAGGTCAGCTCACTGCGTCCTTTGTCATTATTATACTCCTTTCTAGCTATACCCTGCCGTTGAACCGTGTGGCGTATCCAAGTACATACGCTCCATGCTCCTTTCGGCCATCAACCTCTTATAGTGGACAAGGTCATGGGATCTAAAAGGTCATTTCATTTCTTGCGAATCGCCGCGCCAACCCGGCACTCTGGTCGACGTAGTCGAAGTCGCTGGCCGAAATGCGCTTCTCCAGCGCCGCCCCGTCCTCGACTACACTGCCACCGCCCGAGACTGGGGGGACAGCACCGCTCATCTCAACCTCGGAGGAGCCGGAACCGGCCATGGCGGCCTTTTGGAGCTGGGGACTCTGGTCGGGATAGAACTTCCCACCGGGGTGCAGTGCCTCCATCTGAGTGTGCGGGTACTGGTCGTCGTCGAACCCGTACGTCGTGTAGGGAGACTGGTGTACATGCGTGCGAGGTACTGCACTTGCGGCAGACTGATCCCGTTGTTGGGCGTCATACACGCCGTCGCTGGCATCGGCCCACACATCATCACTGTTGGTGGGGGCATAGACGGCGTCCATGTCGGGGAATTCGAAGTGCGAGCTCATATCCGTATCCATCCCCGTCGCTGTCTCAGGGACATGGTTCTGTCGATGGTCCTCGAAGCGGGGGGTTTCGGACGCGGGCCTCCCCGTCGACGTCTCGTGCAGGTCATCGTTCTGGACCTCGACCTCGCGGTCGCGGATCTTGCGCATCAGCTGAAGGAACTGACTGTTTTGGAACTTTTCGCTCGTGTCATGCGACACGCTGTTCAGCAGCTCGCCTGCCGTGCGGGCCAGTTCGTCGGCGTCGCGGGCGTTCGGCTCGGCGGTGCGTTCGTGCTTGTCGACGTATTGGAGCGCGTCGCTCCCGATCTTTATATTCTCTCGCTGGACTCCTTGTTGGGCATCTGCAAGGTCAGGGTGGAGCTGGGCCTCGATTTGGTGGGCGCGGTCCTGGTCCATTTCTTGGGCGTGGGCGAGCGCATCGGCAAATGCGGCCTCGAAGTCCACGTCAGAAATCTGCAGCTCTTGTCCCATGCCTGGGTGCTGCATTTGCGGTTCCTGCTGTTGGAAGTCGCCGCCGGTATATGATTGGTAGGGAGCTTGGGAATAGGTCATCAGCGAGGGCTGGAACGTGTTGCTGTTCATCTGCGGGAGGTCTCGCACTGCTTGCTTCCCCTGGGAGACGGGTGTGCTCGTGCTGGAGCGCTGGCGCAGGAATTCATTTTGCCATCCACCCAGCGGGGATGACCTTATCAACGGCGCTTCGGTACGAAATTGCTGCGCCGGCACGGGCGACTGGTTGTTGAGGGAGAGTCGCTGGAAGTCGGTGGCCCATCCTCCCGCCGCGGATGGGGCATGGTGTTGAGGATGGAAGAGCTCGGGCTGGTGAAACTGGAAGGGATTCGGCGCTGAGTTCTCGAAGGCGTGGAAGTCGGCGTCGAGGGCTCCGGCCCTGGGGTCGGCGGTGCGGAAGCCCTTTGCACACGGGTCAGCGGTGGAGAGAGAGCAGGGTGAGATGGATGGATACTCACCTGAGCAGGCGACTGTCTGTTCCCGACGAGGCGATCCTGTTGGAGTGTGCGATCTACCTGCGTGTGTTTCTGCAGGTTCTGAAGCGGGTTGGATGGCCCGCAGAGTGCGTCGGCCATGGCGGGGGGTAGAAGTCGCCTAGAGAGAGGGAGCGCAAGGGAGCGGCGGCTGGAGGGTTATCTCATGTCACGTCTCATATCTCATATCTCACACTTGTCTGGAGTACTCGGCGCAACAGGAAATGGAAATAGATCGGGAAGCGAATATGGCGGGCGGGCGAAAGGCGATGACAGCCTCGCAGTTGATGAGAATCGCAGGCCGCCACCGCCGCCGCTGGTGCCGAGGCTCGAGGCTCTTTAACTACGAGCCTCGCGGGACAAAGTTTACCCGGCCGGCCGCCTCGAAAAGTCCGGCTTCACTTTCATCTTGAACACTCGACGCGATTCACGGCGCGGACTACGAAGATTCAATCTCCCTACTCGTACAGATCCTGCTGCTGACCATTCCACCGCCAGACGCCCTTGGTGTCTTCCCGCCTAATATCTTTCCCAACCTTGGACAGCAACCTCTGACCCGCCTTCCACTGGTCACTGGCGTAGGAGAATCGTGACTTCCGCGTTCTGGTTCTTCCTAAGAAGCCGCTGTTCTTCTTCCAGCTTATCCCTTTCTCTGCTTGTGGTACTCAGGTCGCCTCGCTCTATATCATTGCCACTTTATGCCAGACACGGTGACTTCGGAGACGGTCCCGGTCCTCTTGCGGCTTCACTACAATGACAGGTAGGTCTTGAGCCTTTTGCTGTATCAAAACCTCGACTGTTCGCTGGATGGAGTCATACACGGTGAATGCTCCTTCCGCCGCTCATGGTACAGTCTGGCACGGAACGAGTCCTTGGTGTCTCCCAACCATCCCCTTCCTGAGTATTCGATCTCCGCTATCGTCTTCCCCCTGGTTCAAGGTACGGATGCGGAGCTGTCAAACCCCCAGCCTCTAAATGCCTCCTCGCTAAGGTAATCAGATAGGCTTCATCAAGCCGTCCAGATGAAGCATGACATGTCCAAGTACGTTCTTTGAAGGTGATGTCCCTCCATGGCCACGCCGTGCTTGTCATGATGCGAGGGACGGGCGCTAACTTGCTAGCTCGCACAGGGTTAACTAGGGCTGACGTTTCAGGCCAAAGCTCTCACTTTCACGTTCATACGCTGTACAGATCTCTGAGAGCAAAAATCGCGAATATTACTTTAGCCGTCGCTACGAGTACTTGGCATCTCCACCCAACACCCAGCTGGGGGAGTCGAGGTCACTGATGTCTAGTACTAAGAATGAACACAAGTCTGACAACCGGATCTATGTACTGGACTCCTATCCGAACATTTCACTTCCGCCTTAGACACAGGGTTGAGGATGGACATCGTGTGCTAAGTTCCAAACACAAACCATATCGAATATCATCACATCACAACCTCCACAGCCACGCGCCGGCGACGCTCATAACCAGGCCGGCAACAAGTTCTCCCATGCTGCCGCGCACCTCTACCAGACCAGCCCCACCAGTGGCAGCAGAGCTTGCACTTGCGCTTGCAGATGCGCTGGAGGAACCCGACGGCGAAGTGGACGCAGGATTGATTGAAGCTGTCGACATGGTGGTAGCATCAGTGGCCGAACCTGAAGTTGAAGTTGTCGATGTGGCGGAATTGGACTCCGTCCCTGTCGCAGTCGTAGTGTCGTTGATGACGCGGAACCAATTCGCAGCAACAGGTTGGCCCAGGCCAGCCGCATCCGCAAAACCAGACATATTAAATGGATATCTGGCGTTGACGTCCGCGGGAGGGCTGAACGAGGCGTACGCTTCCAGCCCCGCAAATCCCTCCGGCTGAGGGTACAGCAGCAGGGTGTATCGGTGGGCAATGTCCCCTCCCGGCGGCGAGGGCGTCACATAGTCGGCTCCCACAACGGTGGTGGCATTCTGTGCACTTGGTTGGACGGACAATTCATGGTTGATCCCCACGAGGTTTGGCTGGAAGTAATGCAACAGCTGGATGCGGGGGCCGTTCCCTGTGCCGACGTCCTCGTCGACCATGAACAGCACGTACGTGGCTTCCAGGGTCGCGTCCTCGGGGCCATATACTGTTGGGGCATCGAGTACATCTGCGGAGTCTTGATCAGCGAGATCCACATACATACATTCGCATCCATGTACGTAGGATGTGTTGTTGTTGGCGCCGGGATGTGGGGATGTCACGATAGAGTCTTACCGCCTCGGGGCAGAAGAATTCCCGCTGGGCTGACGCTCGTTGAACTGCCCAGGAAATCGACTCGCAGGTTGTTCTGAACCTGCACTGGGAAGTTCGGTGCTGCCGACGCGTTAGCTTGGACCCTTCCTATCTTCGGTCTCAAGGAGGCCTTACCGGACTGTGCGCCGACATGTGACACCAAAGCCAGAACTGGCACTGCAAGGACTGCGAAAAACCCCATGATTGGTGTCCGAATTGTGTGCTGGGAGGAGTGACGGGAAGAATCGAGCTCGGCCGCCAGAGTGAGGGAGAGATGGAGGTACAGAGAATGATTGACCTTGGATGGCCGGTATCATATGAGGACGAGGCACTCGGTATAAATACAGTCTCAACTACGGACACTCACCTCATCTCGCGTATGTCGTCGGCCCGCTGTCAGGGGCACTGTGGTGCTGCAGTCCAGCGGCCCAGCGCAGGGTTGCTCATCTCAAACGGCGAGCTGCTGTCGCTCACGGTCGCTTCTATGCTCGACTTCGCATCCGATAGGTTGACCGTGGTTGACGCCAAAGTGGCACCTCCCAATTTCGCGCCAACGCACCTCCATCGATGGGGGTCAGGACGTTATTAATGCTGGTCTCCGCACCGTAGCAGCTATTACTGCGGTGATGCATGGCCGGTCATCCAAGACGATGTTTCGGGCGCGGGTGACGACGAGGCTGATTCCGCATCGGGGTTTGGCCCCATGTTCACGCCATCGGACACACAAGACTAGCCTTGATGCGGAAACTCTCCTCGAGATTGTTCTTGGTAAGTGGAAGGACCTTGTCTTGTAACTGAGTGAGCGATCCGAGAGATTGTCGCCTTTCCACGCCACTGTGTCCGACCGTCGCGACATAAGGCTGGGATCATTTGGAAAAAGGGGGCCGAGATGAGCTCGGTCGTGACGGTCGGACTCATGCTCCCTCTCGGTCCTTAAGTGTACACTCGCTTGGTTACTGTACTCAGGGCCGGCTCCTCCGGTGGAGAGTCACTCCTTGTTCCTCGTCTGGTCTTGGACAGCGCCTCCTACTGCGGACTGCCGGGTACGAGGTACTGTGGAGGTCGCAATAGAGGGAGATCAAACAACATTACCAGCGCGCAGGGATCGACACGGGCGACGCAAATCATCTGGTTCGAGGGTCCCTCGCGAGATTCTGCTCTTTCAAGGTCTCGAAGTATCATAACGTCCTGTGCACGCACTTCACATTATACACGGTACGAGGTACGCAGTATTGTTGGCGGCAAGTCGAGGCATTGATGGCCAAGCCTTAGGCCCCTCCAGATTCACAGCCATCTGCAACCCACATCGACCGGCGTCGGACTCACAAGACCTCGAACGGGTGCAGTGTGTTCGTCGTCCGCACTAGGATCAGTGCTCTGCCTGGGTCTGTCACCAAGGACCTTGAGGAACCCTCAGCCCGGCAAGTGAGCAGGCAAATCAACCTTTGAGACACTTTTGGACCTGGTTCTGTTGCTCTCTGTATTTACATATGTGTCGAAATTGGCTGATCAATAATGGAAAGACTCGACAGTTCATTGCGGCCGAGCCTCAAGCAGCTCAGGAGTATGCCCCAGCATATCACGCTCGGAGTCTGTCTCTGGCTCCGACTCTGATCGCGACCCTCCTGCACTGTCCGTGACTTCCACTTCAGCCGCCTCGTCTTTTGCGGCCGGTTCGCCAGGGGACTCATCTCCTGCGTGCTGCTCGACCTTGTCAATCTGTTCGACTTCCTCGACCTTGTCAACCTGCTCGGCTTCCTCGACTTTCTCAACCTGCTCGGCTTCCTCGACTTTCTCAACCTGCTCGGTTTCCTCGACTTTCTCAACCTGCTCGACTTGTTCGACCTTCTCAACCTGCTCGGCCTGCTCTACTTCCGGCTCTATCGGGCTTTGCCAGTCGTCAACTTCGACGCCGTGTTCCTCTTGGTCAGCCAAACCCTCCGCCCAGGCCAGATCCGTCTCCCGGACTGCGTTGTATTCATCCTCGTTGAAGTATCGTTTCCCCGCCCAGACCCATTCTCCGTGCCCTGTCCCGCCTCCGATGTCTTTGAGTGACAAGGGGGGCACCTGGTCCGTGCTGAACACGCTCACAAAGTCCTCTGCTCCCGTGAGGATGCGCGGGATGTTTTGCCGCGTCGAGTACATAATCCGCTCGCTCCAGCCTTGTTCGGAGATCTGCTCATTTTCCAACCCGCGGATGTCGCTGCCTCGATTTGATGGGCCGGCCGGTTTGGAGATGCCGACCACGGTCGGGAAGGGAGCTATGCAGGTAAAGTTGAGAGAGTGCTGATTGCACATTGCGCCCATGCCGTTGTCGACGGGGTCGTTGTAGGGCACCATGCTCTCGGTGAAGACGACCTTCTCGGCGCCGCGCAGCGAAATGGCATACGCGGCGGTGCAGGAGTTCCAGCTCGACTTGAAGTAGATGCGGGTCTGGAAGTTGAGGGAGTCGTCCGAGTCTTCCTCCCAGAACGACATGTCCGGCTTGACGAACTCGTGGCGCGACCAGGGCGGCAGGACTGTCGGGTCGTCGGTGACGACGAACCGGCGATCGTCGTCCGGGTCGGAGCCGGACGCGCAGTGGCCGAACCAAATGATGTCCCAGTCGTCGCCGTAGGGAGAGAGGGACCTTACGTCTTCGGGCTGGCCTGTGACGAACCGTGTCGCCCGCGCTGCCTGCAGCATCTGGTACTTGATCGCCACGTCCCAGTCGGCGTCGTCTTCGAACACCATCGCCGATTGGATGTTCTCCCGCACCATCTCTTGCATGACGTTCAAGTGCGCGCGCCAGCATCCCGTGGCGCCTGGATCTTGTGCGAAATGCTGTGGAAGTCAGCTCAGCTCAGTAGCGATGCCGATCGATTCATCCTTCAGAGAGGGAGAGAGAGAGAGAGAGAGAGAGAGAGAGAGAGAGAGAGAGAGAGAGAGAGATAGACGTACAAGTGGAAGCGCTCTGGCAGGGACATCCGCCCCGGAAACCCCGTCCCTGACTTCGAAAGTGATGTTCGACAGCCGCGCCTGGAGGCTAAATGCATCTCGTTTGTCCGCCCGGTTAGGCATAGAGATCACAAAGACCTTCGCGAACCCGAGGGTCGAGTTCGTCGCGTCGGCCAGGCGGCCGATTCCGATCTCGTCGACGGGCGGTTGGGCGAACACGTCGGCCACCTCGACGTCCTCGAAGGGATTGGGCGGCTCGACATCGTCCGCGAGGAGTCCCATCACTTGGGACGACAGATCGACATCGTCATCGTCGTATTTGAGCACCGAGGGGTCCAGGTCCGGGAACGCGGGCCGGAATCTCGAGAAGCACAGGAAGACGATGATCAGAGTGATGGCAAAGCCTGCTACCTCGAATCGGGGAATCATGGTTCGATAGTATCAGGAGCTGAAGCTGGAGCTGATGCGGCGACAATGGCCATCTCCATCACCAATCCATTACCAAGGAGGAGGAGAAGGAGGAGGAGGAGAGACAAAAAATTGGTAACGAACCGAGTAGTAGTAGGAAAGGAAGAGAATGAGACTCATCCCAATCCAATCCAATACCTCCCTCAAGGGGGGGAGCGCGTGCCGTGTCCTGACATCTCACGGACCGGCGCGCTGGAATGTAGAGAGAGAGGGACAGAGAGAGAGTCTCTGGAGGCGATGATCCAAAGCCACATTGTTTCGCGGCCCTTGCGCGCCGTGCTTTCTTCACGTGTCCCCTCCCACCCCCCTTGCGTCTCGCGACCGCACGGGCATCATGGGATTGCAGATTCGGCATCCAACGAAGAATGCCCGCATCGTCATGGGAATCCAGCCCGGCCTGCGAGAGACGATGCGTTTTTAGTCTTCTTGGGCCACTGGACCGAGCAACAAAAGAGGCAAATTGAAGCATCGTGCGTGGCGAGATACAGTAGGTCAATGCTGAGAGTCTCGTGGGGGGAGAGGGAGAATGTAATCTGTCGGGGTTGAGGGTTCGTCACGAATGTCTCCAAACCTTGCATGATATATACGGTACCCCGTCACCCCGTACTGGTGCGAGCGCCACGTTTTGCTCGTGGAGTGAGAGAGGGTCTCCGCGAATCTGATTCTTCAGGCCGGCCTTCGTTGTAGTTCTACATAGTATGTATGTAGCCGGTTCATACAAGTCTATCTTCATTTTTGGTGTGTCATCAGCCATGGTCTATAAAATAATGTAGGCACTGGAGCTGAGCCCGTCTCGTGCAGGATCCCAAACGCCCCGAAGTCTTCAGCCCGAATCCCAAACCCCAAAACAAATCCTTCTATCCCTGGGTATCGACTTGATGTACAATATTTGACACGATAGATCGCTTCCTTTTCAAATTCGTATTGTTCTTCCCAATAAGTTTGTTCATCGGTCCGCAACGCCGTTCCAATCTCCCGAATCAACGGGTGTCGCTCCATGGTCGTGTCGTAATTCGCCCTTCGTTGTGCGCTGTCGTCCCGCAGGACCAGAGCATGGCAGGCTGCTCCCGGCGATGAGCATTTTGGCCCCTGGTGAGGGCAGGCAGTGGCTGAGACTTGGACATTGTCTGGTGCTCAGCATGAGGTATATTCAGGTCGCCCTTCCTCAGAGTGTCTTCGCCATATGTAGTTGCCCAACTGGGAGGACGCCCTCTGGCGGGTGTTGATGATGTCTAGTTGCCAAAGCCACCGATCTTCAATCTCCAGACTCAAACACCAGCCGCATATGCTCCTGCACAAAATCGCAGCTCGAGTTGCCCTGCCAGGTCTTGAACATGTATTCCAGATCGCAGGCCGTGTAGTTTATCGCTTTCCACACCTCATATTCCAAATCCAGGCCGAACATGCCCACCGTCTTCTGCGCTGGGCCCCACATGCGATCATGCTTGTGTAGGACCCATGAATGGTTGCTACGGCGGATCTGCAGGGCGTCAAGCTTCGGAAAGTGGTGATGAATAAAGGCGTGCGGCGATTGCAGGTCCTGCCATGGCGTTTGGGCTTTCATCTGGGCATAGTCATCGGCGGGATTAACTTGCAGAATCGCAAAGTCGATGGCGCCTTCGTCGGACAGCATTGCGGGCAGTTGCCTGGCCTGGTAAAAGGTCTTGTTCAGTGCCACGGCGGCTGCGAGATAGGTCTCCTTGTCACCCTCGCCTGGGAAGCCCTGGCTGAGGAGCGGGTACCACAGACCGGGCCCATAGTAGCTGTAGTAGCAGGCAAGCAACAAGTCTTCGACGTGCCTCGTCTTGTCATACATGATCTGGCCACTTTCCGAACCGGGCCTGTCTCTAATAGGCGGCTCTGCGGTGCCAGTGATTTGGTAGTAAAGCGGTGATTGACTTGCACACCAGAAGTCCGGCCAAGTGATCAGACCGGTCTCCAAAAAGGGCTCTGACTCGAAGAGCAGTTCAGGGTCCGTGATGGGAAAGTTGTCGGCGTCGAGGAATAGAACTTCATTGAACGAAGACAGCATCAGGACAAACGGCTTGAGCTGGTACGCTTCCAGCTCGGGCTTGCCGTTGGGTAACGGCACGTCCAAGTAGTCGTCGGCAAACATGACACATTTTGCATTCAGAGACGGGAGGACTTTCTCACACAGCGTAGGCTCGTAGTCTCCAAAGTCGGCGATGAAGACCTCGACCGGCAACGTGCAGCCCGTCCGGCGCAGCAACCTCAACGACACCAGCAACATGGGCATGAGCGCGCCATTCGCCGTAGTCACAATGCCCCGGCTCTTCTTGGGGAAGCTAAAGGCGCGAGCGAGGGCTGGAAGCCGTTCAAGAAATGCAGCATGGTTTTTCCGTGCTCTCAAGGCCTGTTGGTATTCGAGATCGACGATATTTGGCCGTCGGCACGTGTCCCAATTTTCGGCATACAGCTCCTTCCTGTCCACATTCTCAAACCCCGTTGCGAGAGGACTGCCGGGGTTGAAATGGGTAAAGACTTTGTGAATGAGGGCCCAGCGCTGAGCACATTGGGCGGGGAGCTGCAGCTTCAGAACGTCACCGAACGGCGGAAGCTGCTTCTGGAAGGGGCTGATCGAGGGTGAGAAGAGAGAGGCATCGAAGGAAGCGTCGCTGCTGCCGAAGAGGCGTGTCCTGGAGCCCGACGTTAGCGGTTGCAGGTATCGATCGGGCCGCAGCCAAGGTAACACAAGGAACAGCAGGAGGAGGACGACGCCGACGCGAATGAACAGCCGCCCCGACAGCGCCTGGCTGCGACCGATTGACAGCATCTTGACCTGTGCGCCCAAGGTGCGTGTGTAGCAGTGGCAGAAGCATCAGCGGCATCAGCAGCACCAGAAGTGCATCCGACATGACGGCACGATTTCGCTTATATGTGGCCACCACCAGTGAGTGTCAGGGGTAAAGTTATCAGCAACAGGGGGGTGCTGCGGCAGTTCCCACCCGGATGAGATTAAGAAGACGGGTGCCTTGCATGTGAAAGTGTGGGCGCGATAAGGAAGTGGAGATGGCGAGGAAAAGGACGTGGCCATAGTAATTACCACGAACTCCGGATCAAGACAGAACTCACGCCATGGTGATGTTATTGTGAACGTTTCGCCTGCGCAGCTGAGCTTGACTTCAGCCCGCCCGCCGCCTCGACCGACCCTCGACGCTCCGCCCCGCTTGCTACGTAAAGTACCTGCTGTGGTCATGTCTTTACCCCGGCACTCCGAGGGTCCCACGGGTCCTCACTTGTGCTGTCCAAGACTCCGGTCATTGCTCGTGCATCGTGAACTTCTATGTCCGTCTATTTGCTCATAAGCCGTGTCCTGACCAAAGGCCCTATAACACTTGGCCTGAAATGTCCCTCCCGCGACAGACTGCTCTGTACCTTGGGTCGTCTAGGGGTTAATGTACATCCAAATTTCGCCCGGTCCGTTCATATCCAGTCTCCCTTTCCCGTTCCCCGTTCACGGGTCAGCCGCCCCGCCGTCTTCAAAAGAGATGCCTTGCTCGGTGGCCTTTTCGGCGTTGAAATATCCTGAATGTGTCCAGTCGAAGGGCACCTGCTCCTTCGCTTCGTCCCATCGGACCCACGTGGGATGCTGCCAATCCGGCTCACACTTGATGAGATCCGGCGGTGTGTCTTGCCAGTGGATCTTGCCGTATTTGCCCAGGCCCATCTCATCTTCTGCTCGATGGACGATCTCGGTGGCATACCCGAACTTTTTCTTTGTGCCGCGTGATTCGTCATCGTTGTAGCCGATGTTGACGCTGGGGACCACGGCAATTCGGCCATGACCGTGCTTCCAGAAATCTTTGCAAAGGAGCGTAGGTTCGCCCATGTAGCACTCGTCCTTGTACGAGGCGCGGAAGGTGACGTTGTGCTCGAGGAGCGGTTTGGCCGTGAAGACGGCGCCGCCGTTCCAGCATGAGTAGACCTGGTGATGAGTTAGCGGGATCCGATGCCTGAGTGTTGCCAGCCCAGCCTACCTGAAAGGGGAGTTTCGCCTCGAAGCGAGTCTTCGTGTCCGGATCGTTCCAGAACAGGTTGTGCTTGAATTCGAAGCTGCCACTTTGCGGGATCTCGATGAACATGTCGCCGCTCATCCCACGGCAGATCCATGAGTCGTAGAATGTCTCTCCATGGTCGACCCAGTCCATGGCACAGGTCATATCGGCTTTTTGATAGACCTAATTAAACCGTTAGTGCCTAGAAAAAACCTATCCGCCTCGCTCCAATTGTGCTTTACTCACCTTCTGATACACAAGCTCAAGAATGTCGTCCGTACAAATGGAGACATCGTTCAGGAAAATAACTGTGGTGTCTGGGTCGTACAGCTCGGGCTGTCGCACCAAGGGATCCAGCACCAGGTTTCGCAGAACAGCCAATTCCGTGATGCGGTCGTTGCCCGATTTGAGCGGATCGACATCGCTCGTGCTGAAATAGTATGTGACGTTCATGGCTTCCATCTCTTCCCGCAACTTGGCCAGAATCTCAGTGGTGCCGTCGTTGGAGCGGCCGCCGACGATGGACAGAACGCAGTCTTCTGGGCGGAGAAAACGGATCGCTTCCACCACTGAAGCCATCAGACGAGGCAAGACGTGCGAGCACTGGTATAGATTGAGAGCGAAATACCATCGTCTCGGCGGAGAGTCCCACCTCGTTGCAAAGTTCCTCCGCCGTCGAAGGATCTCGTATCGCTCTTTAATAGGTCGGGGACATCGGAGTCGGGGAAATGTTCTGTCTTTGGGATCCATTATGGCGTTGAGGAACTGGCCGACGATTTTGGTCCTCTCGGGATCGAGGTCTGGAATCCCCGGCGGCTCCCATTCCCCCTCGTAAAAATGGCTGACGGCTCCCTTGTGCGAGGCATCTTCTGCAATATCGCCGAGCTCGAAATCGGAGAGGTGGACGTCGCCCTCAATGCCTGTCGCTTGATAAAGGAACTCGTCTACCGCATCGGTTTTCGTTTGGAACAGCGAGGCAAACGGCCCGTTGAGACAGGAAATAATGATAATACAGACGAGTAGAATGGCCAGGTACAACTTGTCTGAGCCCCGTGCAAACAGGGTCGAGGCGACAGACATTTTGGCTCTGTGTGCGCACCCGGGGTCGAAGAGGAAGTCAAGGATGAATTCCAACCCGAGGTGTATAAGTCTGGACACGCTAGAACCCTCGACGGTGTGGACTATTGGACCCCTGAGCAGCAGCCGCGCCCATCAATTCCGGCCTCCGTATATGGAACTTTACTGTCGATGGTGTAGCTTATCGTGGCTTTCGATAAAGAATCACCACTACTCCGTACGGAGTGCTCATGACGGAATCCACGAGTCCCGACATGTGCTTCCAGGCCCGGCCCAGGGGACACGCAAGCGTGTGAGATTGGTCCAAGAAGGCGCCCCCGAGCCCCTTTCTGCGAGCACGCCGCCACCAGCTGAGAAGAGGTGCTGAGGACGCCGTGGAGTGGTGGGACTTTGTTCGAGGGGCAGTCGAACGCGGCGGGCGCTAGTCGCACGGTCCAAGTGTTAATCGCAACCCTGTTAGCACTGCGGCATCTGATTGGAGCGCACTTGCGGGTACCTGCGTCGAACCTTGTTCAGCCGCAGCCAAAAGGGGGAAAGCCCTGCCGCTGAAACAGCCACTCAGCTTCTGGTGGCGGTCTTAGTCGCTGTTTCGGGGACTCGCGTAGACTTTTTCATTTGGGCCAGCCCATTCTACCCGATGATCGAGATGCTGGTCGACGAGATCGCTATTGTCCAATCTCCGGTCAGCAGCTCATGAATCATGATATCAAGGAGTCCGGTCGATATGGCGGAGTGATCTGGGAGCATGTGCAGAACATGGCCTTGTCGGCTTGGCGACATCGGCGGGAGGGTGACATGAAACTATGCTGGTGCGAGCAGGAGTGTCGATCTATCCAGGTGTGGGAGCTTGCGTGCTTGCTTGGTGTATGACTTAGTAGTTGTAACCACCGGTTGTGCAAGGTCTTGTTAGAGTCGCAGCATTGGCACAGGCCACCTCACTAGTGGACGATGATTACCACCTACCATTTCGCTTAACGCTCCCCTCGGCTTGGCTGCCGAGTCGTCGGTGATTTAAAGCGGAGTCGCGATAAGATCGATCCAGGGGCAAACGGTGGCATGTTGCAACTCGCTGTGCTAGGGACGAGGAAGTACGTACTGTACTCGTAAGCTTGAAGCATGAAGCATGTGCGGTTTGTTCTCCAGACCACGTCTCTCAACACCTTCAGTATGGACAGGACTCCAAATTCGACTCTGTATCTCTCTCTGTTGGCAACCCACTGTCCCGGTAGAGGAGACTTAGAGGAGGGTTACACTCCCTGCGAACGTTGGTAAGTGTGTCGAGTCCCTCGGCAAGCCGGTCCATACTGATCACCCGTAATGCTCCAGGCGCGCCGTCCATCATGGCAGTCAACAGATTTCTGCTGTGGTTGATACCTAGCCCTCTCTCCAAATCCACGAACGCGAAGCCCACAGCGTCGGTTGATAAGATTGCCGCTCTCGACGGCCTGCGAGGCATTGCATGTCTCATTGTGTTACACGAGCACTGGACAACTGCGGTGGACGATCCCTGGCGCTACTACGCTCTGAAGGACCTTGCCACCGGTACCATGTGGAAGCCTTTCTTGATTCTCCTCTGGGGCGGAGAGGCCATGGTGAATCTCTTCTTCGTGATATCGGGCTATGTGCTTTCGTACAGGCCATTGAGCATGCTGTACGCGTCGGAATACCCCAAAATGTATGAGGGCATCGCATCTTCGGTGTTTCGAAGGGCGTTCCGCCTCTGGCTCCCAACAATGGCGGCCATTCTGCTGATTGCGTTCCTGACGCAAATGCGAGCTTTCGAACCGGCAAGACACGTATACAATCACCTGAACAAAGCTCAAGTCAAGGCCTTTCAAGCAAGAACCAACGTAACTCGGTTGATCGAGCAGGGTCTGATATCTGAGAGTCCCGTTACACACCTTGTGCGTGAGAAGCCTCCGCCGATGGCCAACTCCACCCTTGAACAGGGGCTAGATGCCATCAAGCAATGCTTGCTGCTGGTCAGAACTTCGGCAGTGGGAGACGTGGCCAAGCATGACATGTTTGCCTACGATGCGCATGCGTGGACCATTGCGGTCGAATTTAAATCAAGCATCACCCTCTTCGTCCTCGCCATGGCAACATCCATGTTCACAAGCGGCTGGCGGCTTCTCTTGCATGGCGCCGTTCTCCTGTATTGTGCCCTTGAAGGATACCGCACTTCCCTCTTTGTTGCCGGCATGATCATTGCCGAACTCGACTTAATTCGAAAGCACGCAGAGAGAAGGCCACCTCATCTCGGTGCCTTGCTCGGAAACCCATGGCCGGCATTCATTGCTTCCCACTCATCTCGGCGATTCGATCCCACGTCCGCTGCCTGGGGACTCTGCTTCGTTGTTGGGTTGTATATCCTCTCTATCCCGTTCATGGAGCCGGTTACAGCCTCACCATATGTGTACCTTGCTGAGCTACTCCCAGCGTACGTTCCCGAGAAGAACAAGCTGATCCGATCTATTGGAGCTGTTATGACCACTTGGTCATGTGTCCACTCAGGCACCCTTGCGCCCTTGCTGAACAGCAGCCCTGCACAATACTTAGGGAAAATATCGTTCTCTTTGTACCTGACTCACGGCCTGGTGATCAGGTCAGTGGGTTACGTCGTGCTTTGGTGGCTCCGTGCTTACACAGGCGCATATGTTCGGGAGGAGACAACACTCGGCCAATTCGTGTTTATCTGGTTGTGCGGCTATATTGTAATGCTGCCGCTCCTCTTGTGGACGGCCGACCTGTTCTGGAGATCGATAGATGTCCCTTCAGTGAGATTCGCTAGGTGGCTGGAGCAGCAATTCAAAGCTCCACGGGATGGGAAGTCCCGAGACACAGGCACGACCGGCTTCAAATGAAAGCCATCTGCGAATATCTCGCGGCAATGAAAGCTGTCTTGCAGTAATCCAACGCGTTCTCGGTGTCCGAGTGTCATTATCCACGAGAGTAACGCGTTCTATCCTCAGCCAAAAGCCACGGAAATCCTTTTAACTCATCCACCGCAAGAATCAGATCGGACAGCCCAGGTAGGTGGTGGCTGGCCTACTTCCAGAAGAGGATCAACAAATGCGCGGGAAATGCGGGACTGTACTCCCAAAATGATGGGTCGTGGCCCCCGAGACACCGTGTTAGGCAGGATTTCAATTTTCAAGCAGGCCACAGGTCACACAAGGATCTGGGAAAGGATCAGGGGGATTCCTTAGATCGAACGGTGGGAGAGTGATGCTTGTACACATCTCACGTCAGAAGCGGGAGAATGAAATGGCTCCCCTTTCCCTAGCAGTCTCTGATGTGATTAATCTGGCAATTTTCTTCCAGATCAGAGTCTTTGATGTTGTCCTGGCCGGTGACGGACAAGACGCTCTCCCACGAGGTTCAAAACACTCGATATTATGACCATCTCCTGACGCTGACGACAACTTCAAGACAAGCTTAACGGCAGTATGTCCGGAGCAGGTCGATGGTCCAGAGGCCGCCTCATAGCCGCGGCGGTGTTCGCATTCCTCGTTCTTTTCTTGATCGGTGGTGCCTACCGTTCTCGAGAACCAATCCAAGGTTTCATGACCAACAAGTCCCTCACCTTGAGCTCGAGTGCGAAGAGTGCGCCGTCCGGACGCGTGCTCGTCAAGGTTGGCGGCGTGCCGCAGGAAGGATTCGGGTCCTCCTTACACTTTATCAAGGACGGAATCCGCATGGCGCATGTCCTCGGCGTCGACTTCTATCCCGTCCGGACGTTTGATTTTGACGTGTTCGAGTACAACGCCATGGATGAGCTGAATTTGGGAGTCGATTCATCTAAGAGAAACTGGAACAACATGTGCAATCTGCATACGTCCATAACCAAGGTTGGAGGGCATGAGCCGTTTCCCGACCGTGTGATCCGACTGCGCAAGGGAGTTGAGCGGTTTATTGAGGAGTCCAAACTCATGTCGCAAGGCGAGGAGTACGACGAGGGATTCATCGGCGAAGTGCGGCAAAATGTCCAGGGATGTGATGTGATCATCTACGCAGATCAAGAAGTGCACCAGGACTGGGAATGGGACGACTATCCTCGGGCGTGGGTGACCGAAGCGATCCGACGCAATGCTGCCATCAAGCTGGCTCAGGGCAAAGCCAACCCCATTCCTCATCGAGATGTGCACGTCCACTATCGCTGGGGCGATGTCGTCGACCTGATCCAGAAGCACCACGATGGCGGCAAATGGAACTTCGACAACACGAAGCTGGAACGGTCGATTCAATCGGTGGAGGCGTGCCTGGGCCGCAAATTAACGTCTAATGTCTTCATCAAGCACTCACCTGCGCAAGAGTCTGACGACGAGTTGCGCCAGATCATTGCCCCCATCAGACAGGATGCGCGCATCATCGAGGGAGAAGACGACATTGTGGACCTCTATCATCTTTCCCAGGCCAAGATCCTAGCTGTATCAGGAGGCACATACTCGAGTGCAGCGGCTGCCATTGGAAACTTCTCGCTGGTGATCCACAACGGCTGGCATGTCCGAGATTATGACCATCTGCATAGAGACGGGGTGCCGCTGCTTAAACAGGGTGAGAAGCTGAGTGCAGAGCAGTGCACCCATGTGCGTAAGACATTTCCGTCGTGAAGGTCGTATTTTTAGAAGACACCTTTGCGTGTCGGCGGATATGGGTTTTATGAATCGGTTCCAGGGCGGTGATCTTGAGGTTTGCATTCCCATGGCAGGCTTCGAGGGCTGATTCTGCGTCCCTGCTCACCACGGTGAAGGAGATGGAGGCAGAGGGGCTTAGAAATTGAAACCAGTGTCACTACACCACTGTCAGGGCGATATCCTCGTGGTTACGATCATGGTCACAGCCTCTTCAGCCGCCCATAACCGTGACCTGCAGCAGCCGCGGACTGTATAACCCAAGTGCTCGAAAATGTCAAATGCGCGGATCTGCCTTGGACGTACTGCCCAAGTCCCAACAATGCAGCGATAGGCTTCTGTTGCCTCGACGGCTGGGTCTGCTATGCGCAAATGGAAGTAAAGGTCACAGGGACAGGTGGCGGCGTGGCTTGCGGAACTCCTGGATGCTCGATCATTTCAGCAGCGGGTCTGCTGTCGGTTCCGACTGCGTGAAGAGCGTTTCAAGGGCCCGGGCAAACATCTACAGTCACCCAGATCTCCTCGACCACGGCGGCCTGTGCCAGCTCGAACCTGTCACTACCAGCGTCAAGTCAGACCGCCGCCCCATGTGCCATGAGTAATTCGGACAAGATATCGCGGGGGTAGGGCTGGGAGTAGGCTTGCCTGGGACTCTGGCTGGCGTGTGGGCGGCATGGGTAATGTAGATTCGAAGACGCTGGTGACGAGTTCCAGGAAACGCAGGGAGTACCTTGTACTATGGTCATTCCTTGAAGTCGTCAAATGAAACCTGGCGCCAACTTACTGCAATTTCCAGGCGGCGGGCTCTCACTGTAAAGTCGCTAACCTGTTCAAGGGATGGAAGATACCTCCATATGAAAACTAGAGGATGGCTGTATTGGCTATGTAGAGCGGCGGGGGGCCACAAGGCGTGTTTCAATAGACGACTTCAAGGAATGACCATAGTACTGTTGGCCATTCGAGAGCACACCACGGAAGCGGCGCCCAGCATGTCAGCCATCAGACAAATGCTAGCGCTCCTTACGTCATAGTCACGTGCAATGCGCCGAGCAGTGCCAGTCCCGCCTTTGAGCGCTGCTCGCCCTTCACCTACCTAACTAGTAGCAGATAAGTACCTAGGCACCGAGTACTGTACTCGGTACCTCAGGTATTAGTCGCTGCCAGCCAAGCCTTGCGGCACCTACAGTAGTTGTGCGCTTGTCCCCATCTCTCCTCTTCGCGGTCGACATCAGCATCTGCAGCATCAAAGCTCGCTATCGTCCCTCCCACTCCCATGCCCCTGTCGCGAGGATCGAGCGCCTCGGTCTAAGTTGCTCAATGCCTGAGATCCATTGTAACCAACGGCTTGCTCGGGAAGGCCATCTCTTAGCCTCGACACGAGCAAAGCCTCGGCTGATGGATTTCCACTGCCGACCCCCCACACTTTTTGTTTACGGTGTAAGCCCATCCCGAGAGTTCGATCATAAGAGAGCTGGTCCGACGTATCTTCTATCCGCGCTACAGTCATTTCCCTTCCAAGTCGTGCAAGCTTTCTTTTCGTACCTAGCTAAAACTTTGTGACCCGTCCATTCCCAAGATGTCGTCGCCGCCCGCCCTTAACACCCCGCTAACCAAGCTGCTGGGGATCAAATATCCCATCATGCTGGCGGGCATGGCTCGCACGTCCGGCGGCCCACTGGCGGCAGCGGTCTCGAATGCAGGGGGCATTGGAACGATCGGCGGACTGGGGTATACACCGAAGCAATTACAAGAGGTACTGTGCTCAGCCCGCCCCGCCCAGAACATCTGAATGAACCGTCAACGCTAACAAGACTGCGGCGCTCAGATCATCGACGAACTGAAGGCTCACCTGACAGACCCGTCGCTCCCCTTCGGTGTAGACCTCGCCTTGCCCCAGGTCGGTGGCTCCGCGCGCAAGACAAACCATGACTACACGCACGGGCAACTCGACGAGCTGATCGAAGTCACCATCCGGAACGGGGCCAAAGTCTTCGTCTCCGCCGTGGGCGTCCCTCCTGCGCGGACGATCAAGAGACTTCACGAGGCGGGGATATTGGTGATGAACATGGTGGGCGCGCCGAAGCACGCCGAGAAGGCCTTGAAGGCCGGGGTGGACATCGTCTGCGCGCAGGGCACCGAGGGAGGCGGCCACACCGGGGATATCGCGAACAGTATCCTCATCCCGGCGGTATGCGACGTCGCGAAGAAATACAAGTCTCCCCTGACGGGTGAGCCGGCGCTGGTGGTCGCCGCGGGCGGCATCTACGACGGCCGCAGCCTCGCGAGTTCGTTGATGCAAGGCGCCGCGGGCGTGTGGGTGGGCACGAGATTCGTCGCGGCCGAGGAGTCCGGCGCGAGCAGGATGCACAAGGAAGCCGTGGTGACGGCCGATTTCACCGACACGCTGCGCACGCTCGTCGTGTCGGGCCGGCCCCTGCGAGTCCGCCTCAACGAGTATGTTGCGAAATGGGAGGCTCAGCCGGAGAAGATCAAGGAGCTGACCGACAAGGGCGTCGTGCCCATGGCCCACGACATGGAACATCAGGACTCCGAGGTGGACATGCCGTTCCTGATGGGCCAGGTCAGCGGGATTATCAAGGACATCAAACCGGCGCGAGAGATTGTGCACGAGATGGTGGCCCAGGCGGTGGACATGTTACGCTTGGGCGGGACGTATATCGATGCGGCTGGGCCGCGGAGTAAACTATGATGGGCACGGCGACGACAAATCTCTTGCTAGCACATAGGACATAGGTATACTCTAATCTCTCGGGATAGCATGTGTTTCTGCGATTCTGTATAGGACAATACGGATGGACATCCAAAGCTCTCCGGGCAGTCTGTACAGCCTCGCTCGCGCTCGGGCGCAGAGACGCTGCCCGTTAAGCTCCCTGGCGGAACGTACAACAACACAGGCGAGATAATATCCAAAGGGAAAAGCACAGGTAACTGCGTGAACTGCTGAGTTGGGACGCCTCTAATGCTTGATACCATTGACGAGAGCATTGGCTGCCGCTTTCTGCCCGTTGGCCTTTGTGGCGACCATTTCCGGCGGAGGCACCGGTCCAAACACGGGCTTTGCGATCTCCGCGGCCAACTCTTCTTCGCCTTCGTAGCTGGCCTCGTCGTCCTCGTCCTCGTCCTCGTATTCTTCGTCATATTCGCTTTCCGTGCCCTCCTCGTCCACCAGGTCTTGCTGGATCGGCCCGCCTCGGCCCTGCTCCTGCATGGTCTTGATGATGTTGCGCATCTGCTGCTCCTGCTTCCGCAGCCTCTCCAGGTCCTCCTTGTCCCTCGTGCGCTCCTCGGCCATTTCCAGGATATTCCGATTAGTCTGGTCGTGCTTGCGCGTGAGGGTGAGGTTGTCCTTCTCCAGCCGTTTCGTCTTCTTGGACATTTCCTCCATCTCCTTGCGAAATGTGAGGAAGAGCTCGTTGCTGTTGTTGAGGGTGTCTTCCACCTGCTGCATGGTGAGTTCAAGAATTTCAGCTTGTGATATCGACAAATGAGTTTTTGCGGGAAATGGGCTCACCTGCTTGAATTTTTCCACATATATGTTCAATTGACTCCTCAGCTCGGCCTCTGTGTGAGAGAAGGTCGAGACTTGATTCGTGAGTGTTCGACACCGGGCTGCTTCTGTGTCCGCCCTCCGTCGCTCGACTTCATGCTTGGCTTGCAGGTGCGCGATTTCTGCATCCTTGTGACGAAGTATGGCCTTGAAATGCATTTCTCGAATTTCAGCCTGATCTGCTAATACCTTGCACCGAGTCTTGAACCTGCGAGGGGATTAGTTCAACCGGATTGGCAAGGAAGGCGGTGCACTAACAATTCGTCCAGCTCGAGGTGCAAATTCTCCGAATGGGTGGTGTTCTTCTGGTCCATGGCCTCTTGCACGTCGTAGAGCATTTGGTCCAGCCTTTCGTTGATGGTTTCTCGAGCCTGCTTTTCCGTCTCTTCCAGCTTCTTGTTGTCGTCCTTGAGCTTCTTATTCTCCTTGGTCAGTTCCCGGCACAGCTTTTCCAACTTGTCCTTCATGGTGGCGGTCTTGTTGTTCTCCGACTTGGACTTCTCGGCGTCCTTCTGGTACTGATCCCGGCTCTTTTTGGCCTTGACGTGTTCGCGCTCAGTCTTTTTCATTTCCGCCAGGAGCTCTTCGTACTTCTGCTTAATCATGTCGATCCCCTTCAAGGGCTCGACGCCACTGATCAACTCGTTGATGTCTCGGATGGCCTTTTTCACTTCCCGATCGATCTCGGCTTGTTGCGTCTTCTCGCCAGCCTTCTCCTGCTCCAGTTGCGACAATCGCTGCTGGACTAGCTTTGCGTTTTCCTCCGCGCTGAGCTGCTTATCCTTTTTAGCCTTGCCTTTCTTCGCAGCCGGGGCAGGCGGGGGTAGATCGTGGGAGTCGCCATTTGTGGTTTGCGAACTAGGGCTGAGTGCAGTGGTGGCCATATGAACAGAATCCAGACTCGTCGGCCCTTTAGCACGGCACAAATTTCAGGTCCAAGCAGTATTCTGCGAAACTATTTACCGAGGTCGTGGTTTTCGGCGTGACCATCTGCGCAAGGACCTTCGCCGTGGCGTCAGATGGCAATTGGCCGCAGTCGCACGTGGAAATCCGAGATATGCAGCTGCTGATTCTATCGTCTTCTCAATCCTTTGCGCGCCGTGGTCGCCGATGGAACGTGGAAAGACTGGGAAGTCGAGAACGGCTGAAGGAGTCGATCGAGGTAGGTCTTTGGTGGACGACGTGCCGTGCAGATCTGGGATTTCTCTCTTTACGACGGCCAAGCAAATGCGCAGTGCAGCAAAAGAGACGACGAACACTTGGAAGTCAACCACCGTGCAGGACTGGTGCGCTTATTGAACAGGTGTGTTATTATGTGTATCGAGCCCACACAGTAAATCACAAACCAGACATCTATTACCGCTTGACCAACGCGACCGCACAAGGCAGGATTGGGACTGGCACGTGATCTGCGGTTTTCGCTTGTTGCCTCCAGACTCGGTGCCAGACATTTCCCTCTTAAATTGCTGCCTCGTCAATAAATTACCGACAACGAGGTCGATCTCTCCCCAGCATCTCCCCCGCGACCGCACTCCTCGCGCCCTCCCAAGCCATCCCCTGCATCAGTTTGAGTCCGCGAACACTGCCAACCTGAGATGCTCAGGCATGGCCTTCGACGCTGTAGGCCACATCAACCTAGACGGGGATATGCATCGGTGACAGATCTGGAGGCTTACCCGAAGCCTGGAGAAGGCATCCATGGCTTTACACTGAAACAGATCCAACATGTCCCGGAGCTGCATTTGACAGCGTTGCGGTTGGAGCATGACAAGACCGGGGCAGAGTACCTGCATGTAGCGCGAGACGACAAGAACAATGTTTTCGCCATCAATTTCAAGACAAACCCTACCGATCGGACAGGCTTGCCACACATCCTCGAGCATGTCACGCTATGTGGGAGCCAGAAATACCCTGTACGGGATCCGTTCTTCAAGATGATGCCACGGTCGCTGGCAAACTTCATGAACGCATTTACATCCTCCGACTACACTTCCTACCCCTTCGCGACGACGAACCTCCAGGATTTCCGCAACCTGTCGTCCGTCTACCTCGATGCGACCCTGCACCCGCTGCTGAAGCGTTCGGATTTTCTGCAGGAAGGATGGCGGCTTGGACCTGAGGATCCTAGAGAGCCGGCAACAGAAGATAATGTAAAGTTCAAGGGTGTCGTCTACAATGAGATGAAGGGCCAGATGTCGGATGCGAGCTACCTTTTCTACATTAGATTCAGGGAACATCTTTTCCCTTCGCTGCATAACTCAGGTGGAGATCCCGAAGTCATGACCCAACTCACCCATGAACAACTGGTCGACTTTTCCCGGTCGCACTATCATCCCAGTAATGCCAAGATATTCTCCTACGGAAGCCTCAGTCTGGCCGAGCACCTCCAGCATGTCAACGAAGCCATATCCCAATTCGAGAAGGCAGCCCCGGATTCTGATATCAAGATGCCCATCAGCTTTTCTGATGGGCCACTCTCGTTCGAGGTTTCGGGCCCGGTCGATACAATGCAGCCTCCTGACCGGCAGTTCAAGTCTTCAATCACCTGGATGGGCTGCTCTTCTGCAGACATTGTAGAATCGTTCTCCGTCAGCATAATGACATCCTTGCTTATGAATGGATACGGCTCGCCTCTATACCAAGGATTGATTGAGTCAGGTTTAGGAACCACATTCAGTCCAAATTCTGGCTATGATAGCTCTGCAGCTGTGGGAATTCTGTCAGTCGGCCTAGATGGTATGAAGGCTGAAGACGTTGCTGGGTTGAAAGAGACTATCCAGACAATCCTGAGAGACAAAGCTCATGAAGCTTTCCAACCACACAAGATCGACGGCTACATGCATCAACTGGAACTTACCTTGAAGCACAAGACTGCCAACTTCGGTATGGGTCTCCTGGAGAAGAGTCTTGCTGGGTGGTTTAATGGCGTCAATCCCATGGATGGTCTGGCTTGGAACCAGATCATCGCCGCCTTCAAGCAACGAATGGGTGAAGAGAAGTATCTCGAGCGCTTGGTCGAGAAGTACCTCTTGAACGACAACAGCATGCAGTTTACCATGAGACCGGACGAAACATACGGCGCCGCTCTTGAAAGCCGAGAAGAAGAGCGAAGAAAGAACATTCTGGAGGACATCAAGAAATCCTCTAGCTCGCCCGAAGCATCACTCTCCGGGCTCGGACAACAAGAACTCGAGCTTCTTGAAGAGCAAGAATCGGCTCAACACAAGAACTTGGACACCCTTCCAACCCTCCGAGTCAGTGATATTGCCCGAGAAAAGGAGACGAAGCCGAGATACCACTCCAAGGTCGGCGATGTGGATGTCCTATGGCGGGAAACGGAGACGAACGGCATCACATATTTCCAGGCAAAACATTTGCTTACGGACTTGCCGGAGGGTCTGAGGCTTCTGATGCCTCTATTCACTGACTCACTCATGCGACTGGGCACCAAGACAAAGTCAGTAGGAGACATTGAGGCTGAGATACTGCTGAGGACTGGTGGCATCTCTGTCTCGTCATTTGTTGCGCCGGAGCCTTGGAGCTTGGACAATTATCATGAAGGCCTCCTTATCGATGGCTATGCTCTAGACAGGAATGTCCCTGCTATGTTCGACCTTATGCGAACCCTCCTCCTGGAGGTCGATTTCTCCAGTCCCAAGGCTGTTGCTGCCATTCGTGAGCTGCTGGAGGCCAGAGCTTCGGGTGCTCTGGACACTGTTGCGGAGAGTGGGCATCACTTTGCTATCACAAGTGCTTCAGCCGCATTGACGCAAAGAGGAAGGATACAGGATCAGCTCTCTGGACTGTCCCAAATTGAGTCCACGGCGAAAATACTGGATGCGGCTAGACGTGATCCTCACAGCCTTGAGCAGGTCGTCCAGAAGCTAAAGACGATCCAGTCGATAGCGGTCGCCAATTCTTCGAATCTGTCGATGCGCGTCGTCTGCGAGCCAAACTCGGTCAAGACGAACCGGAGCCTCATTGAGGGTTTCCTCTCGCAATTGCCACAAAAGAAGCCATCGGTTGCAACCTCCACAGGCTCAGACGCCGTCGCAGGTTCTTCGCTTTCGAGGCGAGCATTCTTCAGCCTGCCTTTCCAGGTCTCTTACACCGGAACTTGCTTACAAACGGCGCCATACAGCTCACCAGACAAAGCGCCGCTCACCGTGCTCGGTCAGCTCCTTGTTCATAACTTCTTGCATCCCGAAGTCAGAGAAAAGGGCGGCGCTTACGGGGCGTCAGCCAGCGCAAGTCCCATCAGCGGCCTGTTCACCATGTCTTCATACCGAGATCCCAACCCTCGGAACTCCCTGAATGTCTTCAACCGCGCTGGACTGTATGCTCGTGACAAGGACTGGAGCGGCCGAGAACTCGAAGAAAGCAAACTCAGCATCTTTCAAGGCATCGACGCTCCCAGGAGCGTCAGCAGTGAAGCGAGCAAAGAGTTCATGTACGGCATCACGGAAGAGATGGACCAACAGATGAGGGAGCGCTTGCTCGGAGTCACGAAAGATGACGTCCAGAGAGTCGCTCAGAAGTACCTCATCGACCTTCCGTCTGATCTGAAATCTGTGTGCGTGCTTGGAGAAAAGAAGGACTGGATCGAGCAAGAGCAAGAGCAGTGGCAACTGAAGAGCCTCACGATGTCAGCAGAGAGCTAGACATTGTCATCAGTAAGTGCCATCAACATCGTATATTTATTCCACTCTTCCAAATGATACCCAAATACATTTATTTATAACGACCGCATGGAGGCAATCCATGGGCACCTTTCCCGACAGCGCGACTCAGAACAGAGCACATACGTCTACGGCCGCAATCACTCCCCATGGCCGGAGATCACAAGTCAGAGATGCCATAGAGCAATCCGACGCGCGAGATAAACGGATCAGATTGTAGCCGTCCGGTGCAAGCTCAGCTTCGGTTGATGCTCGCCCGGCGAGGGCTACAATCCATCCATGACATACCTATTTCAGACCTGTCTATCTTAAAGATTGAGGAACGGCAGACTAGAGGTGTGCGCACATGCCTTGGATCCCTTTGGATTTCAGTTACATGAGTTTCCTTGTTATATCGACTTGATCGTCGAGTTGGACGTGTCGTTCGTCGAGCACAGCAGATTGCGTGTCTGTTCGTCGAGTAAAACACATTGGGTTTGCCTCTTCAAGTCAGACTCAACCCCGCCAGGTTCAGTGATGTATTGCTCAGTTGTTCAATGTCCAGGTCGGTGCGTGAATGTCGTTTGTTAGTGTCCTCTCCTGTTGTGCCACCAACCAAGTCGAAGCGAAACCGTCCACTCCTGTCTTTGGACGTGTCCGTGCTATCCTGTCTAAACCTTGGACTTCCCCTACTTGTGAAGATGGATGACTTGCTGCTGACGTTCGTAGCTTGGATCACGATTTCGGGACAGACTTACCAGGAATAATTGGTGTCACTTGGGACATCCTGGACATCGCTGTGTTCACAATTACCTTAGCGTCCTTCTCCCACCTTATGTTCTTTTGTCGTTCGTCATTGATCATTTCACATGTGCCCCGAGCTCCCATATCGACTCTGGCAGCCACAGACTTCACTTCATACCTCGTCATCTCTAATATAAAATCACCGATCTAACACCGCGAGACCTCCACCCACCTCCCATCTCTCCTTCCATCTCTCGCGACTCAATTTTTAGGCCTCCCTCTCATATTCGTCTTTCAGCACCACTAGAGCCTCCCACGCCCGCGGTGTGGTCTCAGATCCTCGCCTCCACACTCACTGGAATCACAATGGCGCCATCCAATATCTCAAGCGAGATCGAAACGTTTGTCTCCCAAACACGGTGCCCCCTTTCTGTCCCTTTCCCCCCTCTCCTTTCCCTTTCAGGAACACCTTTCTAACGCGACACACCCTTGAACACAGGTTCAAAATAGCGCTCAGGAAGGAGCAACTCCCCGACTTCACTATCTTCTGCGGCGAATATAGCTGGAAAGTCCACAGCCATCTGTTTGCCGGGCAGTCCAAGGCCTTCGAGGCTATCTTTCAGGTTCGTGTGGGGTCCCTAAACCGAGAAATGAGAGGGGTTTCGGACCTCTGAGTCCCACTCGGCGTCCCGTCCATGACACTGTCTTGGGCTGTTCTGTGCTGTTCAAAGGTACTGCCGTGTCTGTCTCTAATCACACGTGTGCAGGAAGGAGCCGCGAAAGAATGGATCACGACCGAATCACCCGTCGTCATCGCCCATCTGATCCTCTGGGTCTACACGTCCGGGTACGGCGACCTTGCCGAGGAGGCGTCCCAGTACGACAATCCCACACCCGCCATGGAGATCGACGAGCTGATGAAGCATGGCCTCATCCGGCCGCCCTGCGAGGATGGATCGCCTGGGGTGCTGAGTCCCGTGGACGAGCTGTTCATACCGGCGGAGAAGGAGTGGCTGCCCGACACGCTGCACGCGGCCATGTACCTCCTCGCGAGCAAGTACGGGATCACGGAGCTGAAGGACAAGGCGGCGCTCGAGATCGACGTCATGCTCACGGAGCTCGACTTTGAGAAGACGTATTTCATGCCCTTGCTAGCCGAGCTGTTCAGGGTCGTCAAGAAGGGCCATCGAGAGGTCGAGAACGGCGGGAAGAGCGGTGAGAGGGATCGTGATGGCGATTGTACTGCAAACTGCAATGCCGCCGAAGAAGAGAATCAGCTCGACAGCGATACCAAACCACCGCCGCCGCCTTCTGCAGCTCCGGTCCTGCCATCGGGCTCAAACCCGCCCGTCTCGCTCTCCCCGACGAACGATGAACAGGTGTGGGATATCCTCGCCGACGAGGCGGCCAGTGGCTTTGACACGTACCAACTTGACCCGGTGTTCCAGCACGTGATGGTGAACCACCCGCACTTCAACTGGGAGGTGTCGACGAGGTTGCAGAAGAAGTTCGCCGAGTCGCAGACGAAGTTGGCCCAGCAGGAAGAGCTCATCCACGGCTTGGCGATCAAGGACGCTGCCAAAGGGAAGAAGGGTCGCAAGAGGAAAGTGAAGGAGGAGAAGACAGGCTAGCGATGCTGAAGTGGAGGAGGTGAGGTGCAGAGACACAGCGGTTACAACAAAACTTTTGTACCGTCGTGGTCGCGAAGCTGACGGTCCTCAGCACGGACGGACAGGGCGGTCGTTTGAGCTTATGGCGTGCTTATCTCTTGTCTTCAGGCCTGAGCGGAACGGAGCCGGGGCAGTGCAAAAGCAGAGGGAGAGATGCATCCAGAGCGAAAGGAGCTTGTGCAGAACGAACAAAAAAGTCTTGACGTCCTTCGAAATCGTCCTGAAGGATAATTAGGGACGAGCTCCGCAGAAAGGCCGTGCATTTGGGGTGGTGCGAATGGTTGACGCTTGGTTGGTTCATCGCTCAGTCGCAATGGGGTGCAATACTTGGACTCCTTTATCTTCCGCAGCAATTATCTCCAAGGCAGGGAGCAAGACCACTTACTTTGGTCGTAATATGAATGTCATTCTGTGCTTTCGAACACACGCTCCTGTGGCTGAATCATGCCGGGAGGGTAGACGTTGTCAGCTCCATGACTGGCGCGGCTGGCAGGACATAGATGTACAGTAGTATCGATGCTCGCGACGCATATCGTATAGGGTGGAGGATCAGAATGACCTCGTGGCATCAAAGTAATGACCGATTCACTGTCCCTCCTCGAGGTGCGATCAAGACCACCTTCCTGGATGAGCTCGGTCGCAGTATCATTCCCACGTTTCGGTGGTTGGTAGTTAGGGTATGTTGCTTGTATCCGGGACCTCTGTGCTCTCCATTCGCCTTGGTCGCTGAAGTTCCTCTGGCTTACTCTTCTTTCTCGAGACCAAGCGTAGTGAAATCCGTTTTCTTGGGTTGAGCCGTGTTCGTCCAAGGGCTACTATAGCTAGCTGCCTTTCTCGGCCTCAGTACATGCTCGACAATGGCCGATCCGGTCGACGCGGCTCACGATGAAACCGCTGCATTTGAGCTTCGAGGGCCGACGGTCCGCAGCAGCCTCCTGGACTCGACCGGTCGAATCGTCTCCCGACACACGGTACCTGTGATAGGTGTTCAACCTCGAGAAGGCGTCGTGTTGCTGAAACCGGCATGCCCAGTCGGGAACAAAGGTAGGTAGGTAGGCCTGGAGTCGAGTTGCAGATCGACTCGGCCTGGTTGAGCACGGTGAGAGAACCTGTCTAGCTGACCAACCTGGTCATGAAGTCGGTGTACATCTCGGCCACACTCCACTCGTGGTTTGGGGCGATGAAGCTGCCAAGGAATAAAGACGCCATGATGCCCACGAAGCCGTAGATCCGGTCCCTGGGGTCGTCGCATTGCGACAGCCGCGCTCTCTGCCAGTGCCATGTACAGGTTGACCCTCGAGGCTGAGTCAAGGCCGCTTTCACCCGAGTTCCGACTGGGATTAGCCTGAGCCGCACTGAGCGCCTGACCCAAGCATGACACGCCGTTTTCTGGCCCCTAGCGATCGGGTTCCCTGCCTCTCATCTGGACATGACTTCAGTATGTACATACTGTGCAGGCTGCTCACCCCTCAGTCCCATGTTAGGGCCCCCATTCTGCGCTTCTGTAGCGCATCAATCGACGATCCACATCTGATCGTCCCCGAACCTCGTCCCGAGAAATGCATGGTTGAACCAGTCGCCAATGGCCACCCACAAGTACTCGTCAATGTCATCACCCCATGTCTTTCTCATCCCGATCCTCAGGGCTTCGTTTCCGTTGAGCGTTTCCCTCATCAGATCTTTCATTCTCTGCTCTAGTTCTCTCAACACCACTCTGTACTCTTCGTTTTCGACTCCGAGATGCGAGAGGGCCAGTAACTGGTCTGTGACTTCTTCGCCTCGAAGCGTCAAAGCCAGCCGCTCGGCAGTGTTGTACAGTGTCGACAGAGCGGTGGGGAGAGCACCGACGACCACCTGGTATTCGCTTTTGGCCAGGATGGTCTTCCGTCTGCTGTTGGCGGCTCCAAATGGGAGAAAGGAGAGGAGCCAGTTCAGTGTCGAAGGCTCTTGGAAGGTTCCTGTGATCAGGATTCCATCGACGGCGTTCTTTTGGGCATGCGGCGTTTCGCCTTGATTGATTTCGGGCACCAGGAGAAAAGCCTCGCCCGCTTGGCCTTGGGGTTTGCTGTTCTGGTGCAGAAAGTCGTGGAGCGGAAACTCCGAGCGGTTCGCTACGACCGAACCATGTCGCAGCTCCATCGCACGCGTTTTGGTACTGACAGAGTACCACTCTCCGCTCGACGAGTCGCGAAAGAGAATCCCGTCTTCAGGAACTCGCCTGCAGCCTTTCCAAGGATGTCTCGGCTTCCCGTCATTGTACTGCGCGAGATGAAGTCGGAATCCAGGATAGCTGACCTGTAACCCTTTGTCGGTGACAATGCCCGGCTTCTTGTCGTCCCATATCAGCTTCCTCGATGTCGGGCTGAGAAAAACGTTTTCGGCTTGAAGGAACGATCGCGGTGCCCATCTGAAACCCGGTGCGTCGATCCGTGGCTCCTCGAAGAAAATGACCCGTGCTGGTAGCGACTTGAATTTCTCGGCAAGCAGCTTCCACACCACTTTCATTCGCACGTCACGGAGTTTGAGCTGGAGCCGATCTTCCTGGTCACGATGATTTTTCGTCCGCAGAGCTTCAAGAATGTCGTCTCCAGGGGCAAGGATCGCCTTGGCTGGCAGCTTCATCAAGGTCCCGATGCATATCGGCTCGTCGGACGCATTCGAGACTCCACGATGCAAGAGGGCCTCATCCAGAACCTTGAGGTTAGGGCCACTTTCATCATAACCTTTGGTCTGGAAGAACTGTTCGACCCGGTCAATTTCGTGCCGCGTGTCGAAGAAGATAATCTTTTGCTGCAAGTCGTTTGGCCAGATCATCTCCATGTTGGCTTTGAGCTCGGTGAGGGAAATGGCCTTGTCTGCAAATTGAAACCACAGACGCTTTGCCAGTGCGCCTTCCTGCAACGTCCACAGCCTTCTGAGCCATCTCGACGTAAATATTCGGGCCAAGACTTCCAGTGTGTCCATAGACGCCGTTGAGTACGACCGCAGCGAGGAGTCGAGGACCAGAACGCTGCTTGCCTGCTCGTACACTTGGTGGATTTTGGTCAAGGACAGCTTTTTGGCCTCCTTCGGCGCTACGGGGCAGCAAAGCGTGTCTAGCCAAACAAGCGGGCATTGGTCTCGGCGGTCTGCTGAAGAAGAATCTCCGTTTGCCGAGTCTGTCGTTGTTGTTGACATGGGCAGGGCTCGAACCATGTCACGCAATTCACGGAGCTTGCAGGCGTTGAGCGAGTTTGCTTCCTTGTTCGCGAGACCATCGGCCCAGATCTAGACTCGTAAGCATTTAGTTCTTCCCACGCAAGGATGGACTCACATGGGATATTGCTATATATGGCGTGGAGCTTGTTGACCTTACGACTTTGATGGCCAGGTCCTCTTCTTCCGAGCTGGTGTCGGTTGCAACCTCGGCGGGTTTAACTGCTCGCTCTCCTCCGTGGAGTAGGAGCAACGGGACAGAATTCGTCGTCCTCAGCGCGCTCACGACATCTTCATGGTTCACAGCGACATTATCACACGGACATCCTTCTATCCGGTGACCCTGAATTCCGCTGGTGGCAGCTATTTTGTCAGTCACACAGTCGGCCCGATCGCATTCGGCGTGACTCTTGGCTGGCATCCTCTTGTCCAAGTATGAGAAGTAGTGCAAGGTTTGCAGGTACTTGAAGCTGTGTGTAGTTCTGTCCAAATGACTCTTACACCATCCGTTGTCCACCATCCTCGACACAACGTCCTTGTCCGCATAGTAGCCACCTGCCCATTCATTTGGGCAGACCTCATCAAGCTTCAACCAATAGCAAACAGGCTGCATAGCATGAGCGATGGTCTCGGCAACTGCTCCGATAGAGAACTTGATATCGGAACGGAAGTCTGCCGGCAGATGGGTATAAAAGTAGTATGCTTGTCGCAGGCACAAACGCATATGTTTGCAACGAACTGCGAGGCGGTTTCTTGTAGGATGGAAGGATAACAATGAGATTGACCATGAGTTTTGGAGGTCCAACAGGAAAGTTCTCGTCGTGATATAGGACAAAGCGCCTGCCTGGTAGACGAAATCCCGGTAGACGCGATCAACAATTGGTTGATTATGACGATGCGCAGAATCTTCTTCAGCAGGCGCGTAGTTGTGTTCCTCAGCAGAGTCGGCGGTGGTCTCCGGCGCGCCCAGTGTTTCCGCATTGCCACCCAGTGATTCAATGATCAGTCCGAAGAAGAGCCATTCCTGGAAGAAGGCCTCCAAGGCTTTGGTCGAAAGTTGAGCAGCTGCGGGAGAAATTTCCCAGGGATGGTCTGTGGTTCCGCCGGCACCTTCGTACATTTCGCTGAATCCTCTCCTCAGAGGGTATTCTAGAAACGGCCCTCCACCCCATCTTTGCTCGGCCACGAGTGGGACCCTAGGGAGCGTTGGCACCCGATTCTCAGTTGTGCTTTTGGGCTGCAGTAAACAATCCATATCTGGTGGATTCTGTCATAAACCGCGATCGGGGAGCTCCGCACGTACGGTCTGTGGGGTGCTGCAGGTCAGAGGCTGAAGGAATTAGCTGACACTTCCAAGAGATAGAGTCTTGTGGGAACGACAGGGACATATGAGCGTTCTAGATGCACTAGGCAACCCCCCCTTGAGAAGGGGGGAAGGGGGGGATTGAGAATCTTGGTCTTACCCTCTTTCCACTATCACGAAGGACTTTTGTGCTACACCCGGTGTGTATTTCTGGTTGGCCAGGAGGCAAGCCTGCCGTGAGCCCGCAGTCCCGACATTTTGCGCCACCCATGTTTCAGCGCCAACACCTGCCACTCCGCTCCGCCTGAGCGGGCAAGGTGCATGGAGGGGAGGTACTCCATACCCACTGGCCTGGCCTCTCGCACATGAGTAGCCGACGTAGTCAACACAGGGCCTAGCAATAAATGAGGAGATGCAGAAATACATCGGTGCTGCTCCTTCCTCACTGTGCTGAGCAAGTCGCGGTTGCCCCTGTAAGTTCTTGGCGGGGAATGCCAAGAACGCTAGGCCTCTTTCGGAAATATAGCCTCGCGCGTGGCGGTTGATTGGAAACGCGTCCGTCCTTGACAGTTTGTGCCTCTGAGTTTACTGAGTACAAGAGGTTGAACTCAGTCGACCCCTGAGGAAACACTGCAACTTCATTTGACCAACCCCAGGAGGATTGGGTGCTAGACTCTTTGCCAGAAACTACTGTGGCCGGTCCGATCAGGCAGGACGAGGCGACTGCTCTGTGGCGTGTCGAACTGGCCGCGCCCTCCCATTGACCCTGCCCTCTATGGTCCTCGGTCGACGTCCCTGCTATGGGACAGAACAGGCGATCTCGCCTACGTATCTCTTTCTGACTAACGCCCATCTACCCCAACCCTTGCATGGCCTGACAGATATCTGGTGGAGACCCGAACATTCTGTCTCTGGTTAGCCCGGGATAAATCCACATGGCCACATTGAGATGAACACTCCCCCAAAATCCGTCTAAGTACCTAGGTAGAGACTCGTTTACGACCGCGGGTATCCGACTGACTGGGGTTGGACATATCCTACACAGTCGTACCACCATATTACCTCTCGCGCCAACGGGCGAAACACAACGCCGCTAAGTTTTTCATCCTATATAGAAGAGAGAGAGAGAGAGCTCTCATAAGGTTAAGAGTGCGCCTGGACAGTTAATGAACATCCAATATGGCCGACAGGAACAACACAATCGATACCCGGACGACTACCAAGATGCCCGTGAGCCGACCAAGCGGAGCTCGTTCATTCAACGGCGTCAACCACCTCAAGCTAGCCACCAGCGACATTTGGAAGTGCCACGACTTCTACACCAAGATCCTGCCACTCACCCCACTGCCGCAGTTCCACCACTACACCCCCGAACACAAGCTTTTCGCCGTCATGTTTGAGCACACTGGCACCAATCTCGTCGTCGAGGCGCGGTACGAGCCCGACCAGGCAAAACTCCAAGAAGGCTGGGATCCCGTGACCTGGGGGGTTGGCACGCGCGAGGATCTCGGGAACTGGGCCGCCTGGCTGGACGCGAACCAGGTCAAGCGGAGTAAGATCCTGGTGGGCATCAAAGGATGGTGGTTGGCGTGTGAGGATCCGGACAAGAAACATGTCCGGCTGTATGTCGAGGACGAGGAGCATGAGTGGACCGATCATCCCGAAAAGGACGCATACTGGTTGAGGAATCTGGTTGCGGATCCAAAGTACGTATAATGACCGGAAGCTCGGAGATGCCTGGTAAAGGTGTCTAAAAAGTGTTCGGAGTTTGTACGAAGCCAATCCGAAAATGTGCCAGAGAAGTTATTTATCAGGTACTGGAACCTGAGGGTGTCGGTACAGAGTTGTGGTGTAGCTAGCTACTTATCAGGCTCGATGGTTTCTGATTGCCGTGGGCAACCTTTTTTGGGGGAGATAGAGGGAGAGCCTTTGCGATTATAATGTCCGAACAGACTGACGAGTCAAGGTTCTCTATACCTGTCTGGAGACACAAGATTCTTCATACACTCCAATGGCAACGCGATTGGCTCGAATATAGTCCTGGCAGTTGCGAGAGAGACAAGTGATTGAAACGAATAGCCATCCACATCCCCATGATTCAGGCATGCTATCACTGCGTCCCTCTCCTACAAGGTATATTTAAAGTCGGGATGGTGGTCGCCCAGCTTCTTGATTTGTTCTTCTAATGGCACATGCTCCACGCCCCGGAGCAGGTCGTCTCGCCTGTCAACCTTGCGTCTGTTCAGGTACGCCAAGTAAAACACTTGCCCCAGGGCCAAGACCAATGTTGCGGCCAGGCAAGCCGTGTTGGCGCTGGTCGCTGGCAGATACCTCGGGGCATGCTTGGACGGGAATATCCACACGCCTAGAATGCCACCAGAGTTGCCGACCATGAAACCGAGCGCCACGACGACGGCACGCTTGCCGTAGGCGGCAGTGTTGTTCGGAATCCAGGCCAGCACCGACGGAGTGCACGCATAGACACCGCCAATCAGGAAGAACAGCGCCGGGTATCGAATGCCGAGAGAGGTGCCAGAGAAGTTGAGGATGCAGCCTAGGATCCCCAGCGCGGCTGTGGCCATGGCAACCAGACCGCGTTGGCGATAGTGGTCTGCCACGGCACCTGCCACCATGGTGGTGAGGAAGGCGAACATGAAGGGCGGGACGGTCAGCAGTTGTGTGACGGTTCTGCTGTAGCCGAAAGTCAACACAACCGATGGTGTGAACTGTACCGGATCGTCGTTAGCATGCATATAGTAGATCGATGTTTGTGGACCGGAAAGGAACGTGACTCTCAGGAAGAAAGGAATAAAGACAAGGTCGACTCACATAAGCCACGCCCTGAGCAACGACGCTCACAGCGAATGACATGATCAGAACGTTGATGACGTGGGGATCTCTAAGACAGGCGTGGATATCTTTCCAGGAAACTTTGCTGTCTTCGGTCGTTTTCTGATCGGCCGCCATCCGCTTGACGTAGTAGTCCTTCTGCTCCTGCGTGAACGTGACAACGTCCCGTGGGGTGCTGGGCATGATCCAAAGTGTGCCAAATCCCCAGACGACCGTGGCAAGTCCTTCAAGCAAGAAGATCCATCGCCATCCGGCAAAGGATGCGACCCCGTCCATGTGTTCGATGGCGGCCGCCAAAAGGCCGCCAAAGGCCGCCAAAGGCGCCCGCGATGGATGCTGCCCCATAGAGCAGTCCAATTCGCTTCTGGATCTCGTCTCGTCGGTAGAATTCAGAAAGGACCAAGATGTAGCCTGGGAACACTCCGCCTTCGCACAGACCGATGAAGAATCGACAGGCAATAAAACCGGCGTAATTCTGAACGAGGCTCTCCAAAGTACACACCAGTCCCCAGGCCATGCAGAGGCCGGGAAGCATCCAACGAGGACCGATTTTTTTGAGAACGGCATTGGATGGCATCTCGATCAGAATGTATGGAATGAAGGTGACAACCAATGCTGCTCTAAGTCAGTGCATGCATTATCCAACGGGAGAATCACGAACCGAGCTGGTACTCGTGGTCAGTTAAGCCAAGGTCCTTCTGCAGACCAGCAACTCTGGCGCTGCCCACATTGGCACGGTCAAGCAGCAGGAAGACGAAGGTGATGAACATGATAGGCTGGAGCAAGAGATCAAGTCTCAGGACGGTTATGCGGTCCATCCTTGCGTCGAACTGGAAGCCGAAGCTCCCTGCTTCGAGATGGGTGTCATCGGAAACAACGTCCACCTGCTCTTCGGAGACGGTCTTTCCGAGCATGTTTTACTGATTTGTTGCCGCGACAAGGATGTGAGGAACCATGGAATGGGAGGCTAGAGTGAACGTACAAGAGCCCACAAGCTCGGAGGCGTGGAGGATGTTCGTGAATCGACGGGTGCGAAGTTACTCGATGCACTTCGTGCAACAACCGGTCCTTCACCGAGCGTTAAGTAGCTGGAAGCATTGTCGTCAACCCTCCGTTGACAATATCTGTGACAGGAAACCATTCCGCGCGTTCCTGAGAAGACCTCGGGCACGACGACAATAGCAGAGCTTCCAGGTTGGTCTGGAGCTTGCCACCGCAGTTCTCCTGAAAAGTAAAAATGAGCCACATGTGTGAAAAGCCCGGGCTAAAACTGTGGGGGATTGTGGGGAACCCCAGAGTTTCCGCTTTCCTTTCGCAGCTCGAAGGCCGAGAAAGCCAGAGACGCGCGACTTGAAATGGCCACGATGCCCGCTTCAGCATGATGTCGATTCACCCCGGAAGTCATGGACAGACCTGCAGCCGGGAGCGGATGTGGTAATTCGCCGCACTAGCATCTGTTCTCGTGGCATTCTCCAGACAACACTATGCATGCAGAAGGTCGGGAGTCTCGCTTCATGCACGAGTGTGGGAGAGCTCCGGGCCAAGGCGACGAGGGTACTGAGAGAAGGCCAGGCATGAGCGGAATCGTGCCGGAGGAATCCCCAGGGAACTCAGGAAGGCCTCCTTATATACACGAGACCTCGTATTCGAAGCCGATGGTGATTGTAGGTTCCGAGAAAGAATACTGCCAGAATGACAAGATTCACGCTCGCAACGCTGCGGACGTCTGCTGGTCCCCAGGCAGCCATCGGCGTGCATGATAGTTACTACCAGCTGTCCCAGGTCTCGAGCGATCTCCGCCACGCCAGCGTCAAGTCCTTGCTGGGGGACTGGTCCAGCACGCTTCCAATTCTCGAAACGCTCGCAGATGAGATTGCTTCTGGACGTGGCGTCAATGTTCACGGTATCCCTGCCACCAAGGCCGATCTCCTCACCCCGATCATGTGGCCGAACAAATTTATCTGCGTTGGTGCCAACTATGTCGGCCATCTCAAAGAGATGGGTTTGAGCACTACCAAGTGGAAGACCATGCCCTTCTTTCTCAGCCCTCCGACCACCTGTCTGGTTGGGCCGGGAGAGACGGTTGAAATCCCAAAGTTGACCAAAGAATTCGACTGGGAGCTCGAGCTCGCCATGGTTGTCAGCAAACGGCTTCGCAATGCGACGATCGAAGAGACGAGAGGCTCCATCGCAGCATACACCATTGGGTTAGATCTCTCGTGTCGAGACCTAACACTTGTCGGCGGTGACATCCCTGTGGATCTTGTCCGCGGCAAGGCTCAAGACACCATGGCACCATGCGGTCCGTTCATTGTGCCCGCGAAGTTCTTGCCGGATGTCACCAATCTCAAGCTCACCCTCGACGTGAATGGAAAGCAGATGATGAACTCCTCCACCAATGAGATGCTGTACTCATGCGAAGAGATGCTGGCGACCATAAGCGAATACGTCACACTAGAGCCAGGCGACTTGATCTTCACCGGCTCCCCTTCAGGGTCAGCGGGCTTTCATGGAGGCTGCTGGTTGAAGCCCGGAGACGAGATCCATGCAGAAATTGAAGGCATCGGGGCGTTCGACGTCCGCATCAAGCGGAACTGAATGTATATAGGAATCGAAGTAACCGCCCTCAGCCAGGTGGACAGCACACTTGCCCATGCTCGACCATTTGGGCATAGTTGTGTTTGCTGATAGAAGCAATAAGGAGAGTTAGGGTGTCCACGCAGAGTGACTACTAGCTAAGTGCTTTGGCTCTCTGGAGTAGTTCCTTGAAGACACCGTTTCCAATAGAATCTGCCTCACCTCTTGTTGTCGTCGTGTCGGCAAGGTAACACGCCAAGTGCCAGAATTCCGGTCCGGCACTTTTTATGAAGCCGCTCGTCTGCTGCTGTGTTGGCGTCATCTGAAGTAGAGTTTCGTCCCATTTGACCTTCCAAAGCCGAAGACCATGTTGGATCCGTTCCGTCGAATCGCCTCTTCTTTTTGAACTCTGGATGATCTGGAGGAGGCCTAAAAGCCACGGATTAGAGTCGAGCGAAGACACCGAGAGGATCTACCCACCAAATATGACGGAGAACAGGTAAAACAGGTTAATATTCTTCATGTCAGAAACGCCCTCACTGCGATTCTCTGCGAGCGCTAGAACGATCTTAGGAAACGGGAGAAAGTTGGTACGGTTCTCGCTGAGGAGGATGTCGCGACACGCCTTGACGCTCTCTGCCATGTATGCGTCTAGAGAGCATGGGTGGCTCATATGAACCTCGTGGTAGAAAAGGCGAGGTGTTGTGCCGTAGAAGATTGTAAAGGCCACATCAAGATGAAAAATTCCGTAAAGAAGTCTGATGGAGAGTCAGCAGCAAGAGTGATAATAGAAGTAGTCATACCGCAAGCCAGACTCTCTCTGCGCCCAGGCCCTCCAGGTCAGAAATTCTGGTTCCTCGGCTGAATGATCGGAATCATCAGCACTCGCATTGTGTAAGGACATTGTTCGAAGAGCCTGTCCTCAACTTAGCATGGCAATTCAAAAAGGGGCCCCAGGACTGGGCTCACATGGATGATCTGATCGAAACGATCGGACCGCACGTACTGTCGTTTCCACGTATTGCCCTCGCGCAGCTGCAGCTGAGCGGCAGAGAACGCAGCTTGAAGGGCGTGCAGCGCGCGACGGCGTCCCTCAGCGCCCTCGGGGAATACCCCGGATGCAATTCTCTCGAACTCTGGATCACGAAATGCGAATTCCTCGGCCAAATCAAGCATAGACTGGGCTGTTGCGACCTCATCGGCCGACAGAGAGAACAAAGCTCCTGTAAGCGTCATCACAAGCACTAAGGCCAGCGATGTATCCGCGACATCAAAGGTTCTGCGATGCACTACTGGGCTGTGACGGTTCCAGTGGTGGAAATAGAGCCACAGGAACTTTTCGACATTCGCCTGGGTCAGTATCGTCATGCCCAGAGCAAGATTGATGCTTGGAGCACGCTCCGGATGATGGCGAGGAAGTGACAGAGTCAACGTGGTCAAATGCTCCGCGAATTCGGTCGGCAGATCTCTTCCCATCAGGTCGTAAGTGGCAGGGGATCCAGTTCCTGCCTGGCTAGCCGGCATCACGAATTGTGTCCAGTGCTGAGTTTCATGTAGGGGAAGGAACGTGCCGGGTGAAACGTAGTCGGAGATACCCGGCTCGTGGCCTGAGGAGAACAAGATGTCTGGATCCACGCGGAGTGTCATGTCTAAAGAAAGGTCGTCGGACATTGGAAAGGGCGCGAGGTATCCTTCTTGGAACATATCCAGTACTTTGTCAGAGTTGAGCGAAGAGCATAACTCGCCATCATCGGCGCTGGCCTCGAATTCGCCCAGAGTTCGCGCTACCTCACCCGCCTGGACATTTTCAGCATCGAGGATTATATCGCTTGACCGCTCGAAGGTATCCGTTAGACCACGGTGAGGATTGGTCCAGTTCAAGAGAAAGGGGATGGAGATTTTGTGAATGCTGGTGTCTTCTTGGGCGCTGATGTGGGGAATCATTGGAGGGGGGCCACCGTGATCATTCGTGCTCTTCCCTTCGTGCCGGTCTGGTTCGGTTCGACGATAAGTGCAGGAGTGGCCCGAGAAGAGGCAGTTGTCGCAGGGCAAATCCAGGTCACAGGAAATCTTCCATCTCGCGCAAACATCGCACGCCTGCTTTCTTCTTCCTCTTCTCAGACGGTCTGGGATTTGTCGTAGGCCCCGTTGCGGACAAGACTGATAATGCCTCCTGAGAACATCCCTGCGCGACGCGTGATCAACATGACAAGGACCTGTGCATAGTTGAGGAGGTGCCCCAAGACTCACGACCGATGAAAGTGTTTGGGGCAGAATTCACAACGCCAGCTTGACGCGTCCCTCTCTTGAAATAAGGTCAGATCGCGGTTCAGTCGCTGCAGGGAATGACACTCACTCCGATGACTTGCAGGTTTTACTCGACCACCGACACTTGCGTCCAACGGGTCAGATGCCATGGAGGAATTTGCATCGTCCGACTGGAAGAACGAGGATCGGAGTGTTTGTCACCGGCAGGAGTGTTTAGCTGAGTGCTGATCACGATTGCGTCTATGCTTGGATGCTCGGTAGATTGGTTCGAGTCAAGAGAAATCATTGCAGGACCGAGGTGGTGAATCCCATTTCAGCGGTGGTGACGTATCGCATAAGGTGGTGTAGTCCTAATGGTGAGGTAAGAGGAAGAGATTGTAGGAGGCCTGAGCGTCGAATATATATCCAGTAAATGTTGTTCTCGTAGTGGGTTGTGGTTGACAACGGCTTAACAGCAGATACTCGAGGCTGGTAATGGGGCTCCCTCTTTCCGCACCCCGGGGTCAATTGCTCTGTTGCTGAAGGGCCCCCAAGGACCCCGCAAAGTCTAATTAGGCGCAGCGAACCTGCGGTAACCGTGACTACCCTGCGCTTGACGGCGACCAGCAGCAACTTCGCCTACGAGTACTCCCTCCAGCCAACAACGAACCCAGCGACGTCAGACCATCACACTCGGAGAACGAACAGTGTCAATTGCAGTTTTCATTCACAATTATCCATCCGTGTGGTACGGAGTAAGCAGGAAGATGAATGCTTGGCGGGGTTGCTCTTGCTAAGCGTTGCGCACGTGGAATCACGTGACCACCTCCCCCAATAGGGGCTACTTCCCCCTTTGCACTCACTTCCTCACTCACCCCCTCCACCCTTCCATTGCATTGTACGGGAGCAATTATTATATTATCCAACCAGAATGAGGCTACTCAGCTACTATGAACCAGCTCATGGGGTATTGGTTTCACCGATCTCGAAAGCCCTAGCGCTAACAAGATACTGGAACAACAAACCGGCGGCAGGGACTCGATATGCGATGTTTGTGCCAACTCCCGGCCCAAGGACCAGACCGACGTCCATACTGCCCTTCAAACCTAATACGTCTTGAACTTCAAGGGGCCTTGTGCGTGTCTCAGCCTTGCGCCGAAGAATTGCAGGAACACGACGATGAAGAAGGCCGCCCCCATGATCGCGCTCTGGATCCCGTATTCGGTCTGTGTGCCCGCAGAATTGGCCCAGTCAATCTGAACATATCTGGAAAGAAAGGAGCGTCAGCCAACTTGGTCGTCGAGCATGGATACGACAGGCTTCAACATACCCAACGATGAAACCGCCCAGGGTTCGTGCGAAGTTGATCAGGCCAGCGCACTCGCCGGCAGCTTCGGGATACGCGTCTAGCAAGTATGCGCCAACTGCAGACGTTGTGATAATAGTCGCGAAAGTGTGCATGGCCCAGCCGCAAGCCAGAACCCAAAAGCTCCATGTCCTCGAGTTTTCCAGGGTCGCCCCAATCAGGTTGTATCCGATGAGCTTGAAGGGCAGCACGAGCCAAAGGACGACCAGTCTGTTCTCTGGCGCAATCACACCGTTGTGGTACCTCGCCCAGATCTTCTCGATTAGGTCAAACAGGAAATATCCGACTAGGAGGCCGAGGACCGCGCCAACCACCGGGGCCACATAAAGAGCTGTGAGGTTGCGGAAGTCAAAGTTGTAGGCTGGGATAACAAACACCCCAATTGTCGTGTTTGTTCCTATTGTCCAACCGAACTGCAGGCGTCCATTGTCAGCATCAGGAAGTACATGAGAAGATGGGGGTCGTACGTCGAAGAAGTAAAACAGGCAAGTCAAGAACACGGGCAGTTTCAGCACTGCATACCACAATCGGCTAGCAGCATCCAGCAGGGTGTTTGTCGTGTACTTTTGCTTATACTGTTCCACGCCGATGAGCCTGAGGAGGCGATTCTGCCGTTTCGGGATGCGATCAGGCATCAGATGGCGCGGATAGAATGGCTCGTCTCCCAGAACGACCGTCAACACCAGGCCGAGCTATGTTGTCGTTAGCAGCGAGAACTGTGTCAGCAAACACATGGCGAAGGCAACTCACGGTAATGATGCCAAAGTTCAACCACATTCCGGTCCTCCACGTCGACGTGCTGAGGATCGCTGCCATGAATTGAGGTCCCAAGAAGGGCGACAGGATTATGGCTGTACTCCAGACGTTGATCTTCCTCGCATGCTCGTGGAAGTACCAGACATCCTTGATCCACATGAGACCTCCTCCGGCTCCAGCCACGACGAAGAAACCGTTCAAGATGCGGGAGGCCATGTACGACTCGAAAGATTTCGCAGCTGCGGACCATGCTGCTGTACCGGCCGAGAGACATCCGAACCAAAAGAGGACAGGCAGACGACCAGCCCAAGCAGACAAGATGATGACCGCCAGACCCCCGGCCCCAAGCATAAATGTCATTCCATAGGTGGCATGGTTGACCGTGTTGGGGCTGATACGCCACTGCTGGGCCTGGGGGAGGAGAGCGCTGGCACCTGTCGCGGCAGAGTAGTCCGAGGTGGCGGCATTGAGCCCGATGACCAGCAAGATGGCGGCCTTCTTCCATCGGGTCCAGTTCAGCGGGTCCTCTGGATCATCGGTGGCTTGAGGAATCAAGACCTTGCCGTCCTTGGACTTCTTGAGGGCGACGTCGGGCGCAAGGTTGTATTTCGCGCGGATCACAGCCTCGTCGAGCAAGTACCCTTCCGTTTCACCAATGCGATCCAGATCGATGGCTGCATTGGCTTGAGCACCCCCCTTTTCATGGTGGTGCTCTCCGCTAGAGAGGGAGGGTGCCACCGACCGTTCGGTGTCTGGGGCTGCCTCTGTGGCCGTAGCCTCGGGCGCCTCTTTCGTCGCGGCGGCTGTTGGGGGTTCGTCGGCCATGGCGGCGATGCTGGATACAGAGAGACCTGACGAGATCTGAAAGGAAAGGGAAGCAGAGAAAGTGCCAGATCGCACAACTGTCGCGAAGGCAGGAGCAATTGAACAAAAGTACCGAGGAGAGAGGAATCCGGATTGGAAAGAAGGGACGGACTCCGGCGCCTTCAAATATTGCTGCTGGCAGGCTCGTGTCACGCTCACTGCAGTCAATAAATAAACAACCAGGGGTGTGCTAGTGTGTTAAACGGTCGGCGTGCCGTGCTTCCCTCGATCGTTTCCGGAGGCGTGAAGTATAGAAGGGCAGGGGGCCCCCCTTCCTGGCGAGGCTAGATTCGCTTACCCTTGGTAGAACCAATAGCGTGTCTCTACCCCATGATGGGGTTCCCAGTTGGACTATGCTCCCTTGACCCTTGACACTCTTTTGGCAAGCGCTGGACCAAGAATAGGCGAGAGTGGTTGGGCAGCACGACCGTGCGTCGCACTTTGATGCGCACATGCGCTCCGGCAGAACTCGTCGCTCGCGCGCTACGGACGGTGAAAAGAGCCTATCCTCGCACATGTCAAGCCTTTGACCGTCAATGCTTGGGCACGACGATCTTCACCCTTCGCGTGTGCTTGGTACGAACTTGGACCGCGCTTGGCCGTCAGCGGAGGGAAGTCAGCAGCCACATGACAAGGTCAAATTGACAAGTGAGCAAGCTTCAATGCCGATCCGACTGACAATGTCGGGGGGTGCCAGACTGAAACTGCAGAACTCTTTTCGCAAAAAGAGAAGGGAGCAACTCGTGTCGACTTAGTGTTCGTCCGCCGGTGGAGTCTGACTGCAGCGCATTGTTGTGATAGGCATCGAGGGCCTAAAAATGGTGGCTGTCTCGCTGTCATTGCCTAGTGTCTAGCCATCATCTGCGGGCTTGTTGCACAATAATAACGATGGCTGAGCTGGACTGCCTCAATGTCAGGGCGTAAGGCTGGTTGTGGAGGCTGATTTTCAGGGGCGAGGAGCGGAACCTAGACTTCGCTAGGCAGGGGGGGTTGTCTCCGGGGTGCCCAATTAGAAGCCGCCATCTGTGCTTGGGGCCCAGTTTGACTATTCTCCAGGGGGTCCGACTTAGCGCGCTGCACGCTGTGAAGATCGTGGCGCTGGCTGACAGGAGTCCTTCGACTTCATCGCCGCCGCAGCAGCACGCGACCGCAGTCTCCTGGTGGCCCCTGCAAAGGTACCTATGGATGAGAGTACGAGGTACACTATCTGGCAACCAACCCCAGACGGACGCCCGTCTCCTGCGGCGCAACGACCGCGTCCACGGGAAGAATTGTACGTCAGCCCGGACTTTTGACAATGCATTAGAGCCGGGTGCCTCATCCGACACGCGGGCTGTTAGTTCGTTTGTTGCTTCTTCGAGTAGTCGGAACGGTGCTAGGACTCAACACTACCCTGCCCCTCTGTAAGATCTTATGAAATCCTTCAAAGACACAGTCAATGGCCGAATGCGGGAGGCGGTAGCTGTTCTCAATCCACTCATCCTTGTGTACGGATCACTCCGTAGACATCGACGATGCGAGTTGGAGAACACGAGTGACACGGGTGGCACCACTGAACAACGATCTGGGGAGGAGGATCTAAAAAGGGTAGGTAAGAGCTCGAAGTGGCAATTCCACGAGCAACATGGGGCATGGTTCTGGCTTCATTCATCATTGACCGCTCATCCTTCAGCCTCAGGAGCCAAGAGGTCGGTGTGTGTGTCTCTCCACTCGCTTCCCATCATCCAAACCTGCTCGTCTCCTTCATCCCTTCGTCTCGTCCCATTGCCCATTTTCCAAAGCTCCTAATGTCACAAATAGCTCCTCATTAAGTGGCGAGGAATGAACGAAGAAAAGTCCCGGCCTTTCCCTTTTCTCTGCTCAAAGATAGTACACGAGAGCTAGATCAACGCATCAGATGCTCGGCCTGAGGGAAGATCTTTCCGAGAGACACAAAACACGTAGACCCGCCTGCAAATGGGGTATTTCGAAGTGAAGATTAAATACGACACAGCAACGCAGCAGGACATAATCTCACAAGAACAACATCGAGCTTTCACGGCGCCTGGCTTTGGTGGTCGCCGCGTTGTCGGGAGACAACATGTTGTTCGACCCGCCATACTGGGGGTTCCCTCCTTGCTGCTGGGGAGGCTGTGGAGGTGGGTATCTGGGGGCTGCCATGGGCATCTCATGCGGAATTGACACGTACTGTCTGGACTCGTACGATGACTGAATGGGTGCAAACCCGAGATCCGTGGCGGGATCAAGCTGGTACTCGGACTGCCTTCCCAGGGATTTGGCACTTGGCCCAACCCTTGCGTTTTGCGCAAAGCTGTCTTGGTTATACATCGGTGTCGGTAAGTCAGTAAACATCTGTCGACGGGGCGACCGAATGTCTTCGGGCGTAAGAGTGCCCTCCTCACGCTCAATCTCGATCGAGCGCACCGACTCCCGCTCGACAGGTTTATCGAAAATGGCATCGAAATCCGTCAGGAACATGGCAAACAGGGGCGCTGGGATGTTGAGGGTGGGTGAGAAGACAATGCCGACATTCTTGATCGTCATCTTGTTGCGCTCGGCATTTTGAACCACCTCGAGCAGGTATTGTGACAGCGTCCGCAGGAGGGAGAAATTGGCCGATGGCAATTGGTGCACCAAGGCATTGAACATGGCAATCTTTTGTGGCTTGTCAGGTAATTCTAGACCCTTCAGGAACTCAAGATGCAACTCTCGCGTGAGGATGGTCGAGGGCAGTTCTCGCAGATACGTCTTCAGCAGGGAGGCAACGGCATTGATGTCGTAATCCTCGTCCTCCGTCAGCAGGTCGACATCACCTTCCATGTTGAACCGATCCTTCAGCAGGCGAATGACAATGTTTGATCCGCTGAGTCGGAACAGGCCCTCTTCATTGGTGGCGTGCTTGGCTCGGAGATATTCGACGCAGCGATACACCACGGCAGGAAGATACACATCGACGTCTGTCGGTGAGTAGTACTCTACCGCCTCCTGTAACTGCATCCCAAACACTGGCCGTACGTGTCCGCCGCGGTGAGCATTGAGCTCTGAACGCTTAGGCTGAGCTGGCTGCACAGGAGCCAGTTGCTCATACGACGGTCTCCTGAAATGGAAGAGATTGCGCTTCTTTTGCTCCCGCTCTTTGCTATTGCTGCTCCCGGTGGACTTGTTGCCCCAGCTTCCAGCATCTGAAATTACGGATCCGTTAATTGGGCCCGAGATATTGAAAGGCTTGGAGGCCGGGACGGGTTCTGGAACGAGGTCCGGAGTATGGCTGGATGCATTGGACGGAGACGGCGTATCCAGGTGCGTCTGGGGGCTGCCGTTGGCTCGCGAGTCTCCGTCCTCATATCCGAGCTTGGGGACATTTCTAGCCTCCTTTGCATGTGACGACTGAACGCCAGCCCCATACTGCGATTTAGGATCGACCGGCCTTTCATCAATGTAATGCAGCAATGTCTCCACCCACTCATCCCGCTCCGCATCGCTCTCGGCGCAGAGCACGTGCCGAACATGGCTGTTCAGGTCTTTGCGCTTGGGCTCGAGGATGAGAAAGGCATGACGGAACTGGTTCTCCGATTCAACCTCTGGATGTGCTGCCGGGTCAGATTGCGTTTGCCGCCCGATGCGGGCATTGAGCAGCTTGATGGTACCGAGGTGCGCACCGCCTGGGGCTTCAAAGTATCGCAATTCTGGACTGTCTAGGACGAAATATCGCGACTTCCATCCCCCAAAATTCTTGCCCTTTTTGGTCAGGTAGCCCGATTTGGTGGGAATACCTGAGTGAGCTTCTTGGCTTGGTTTCGGCTGTGCGTCTTCACGATTCTGTGGAGGCAGAGTGAGTTGCGGCTCGATGACCTCCGTTGACAGAAATCGACAAATAATCGCGGCCGCTTTCTCGTCCATGGGAGTGTCGAGGAGGTCGTCGAAGTAGGCGTTGATCGAACTCCTTCGGGCGTCCACCATCGCTGGAGCGTGGCCAAGGAAGAGTTTGCGGTCGGGCAGTTTTGGCAGATCGGCGCAGCGGGGCTTCAGTTGCTGGTCGAGGTTTGCAAGCAAGCTCGGGTATTTTTCAATCCGCCAGAGTTCGGATGAGGTAGCGCGTTCGAAGACTGACAGGCTGAACGATGCATTCTCTTCCTGCGTCCTCAGCGCAAGCATGCTGTTTCTTGAGGGCCGAAGTCGGGAAGAGGCCACCTTGACCTGGATCGAGGGCAAGGCGTTTGGAGGCAACAGGAGGTCCGGCCAGCTGGGGTCGGCAAGTCGACGGCTGACGGATGGTGCTTCCCCGGGGCTCAAAGGGGACTCGTGAACTGGGCCGCGATCTGCCTCGCCGCCAGGCGCAGTGTCCACCTTAGACAGTGATGAAGGACCAAGCTTCTTCTGTGGATCGGCAGCACCTGCTTGTGACTGGTGCTGTGGGGCAGGTGCCTGGGTGCCTGGCGTGGTTGGCATGGGAAGAGGTATCTTCGGCGCACGGGGCGAAAGAGGGAAATTGCCACCAGGCAGGCGTGGAGACATAGGTAATGCAGATCCCATCAGCGGGCGAGGACTCATGGGCAGACCAGGGCTTCGCAAAGGAAGTGAAAATTGAGTCGATGAAGCCACAGAACCTGACGTGACAGATGATGGCGAAAGGTGACCTTGACGTGGAGGGACGACTTGGGTGACTTCAGCAGCAGCAGCAGGTGGAAGAGGCAACTGCTCCAGTGCGGTCCCATCTGCTTCTTCGCTTTTCGGCTTTTTGTCTCTCTTCGACCGACTTCTCGCCTCTTGCTCCTTTAGTGCAAGCACCTCACGGTCTCGGTCGTCTTCTTCTCGAGTCTTACGCCGGCCTCGCTGAGCGGGCGCCCTGTCCTCGTCTTCGTCCCCACTGACAATTGCCTCGGCTGGTATAACAATCTGGTGATCTGGTACTTCCTCCTTCGCCGGACGCAGGTCAAGCGGTCTGGGCGGTGCCTTTCGGGAAGCTTGGAACGACTTAGGTGGCTTCTCTGAAAGCGGAGTAGCCTCAGTAACCGCTAAACTGGGTTGAGCAAGATGCGTTGCGAGGCTCTGCATCTTCGGCGCCTGTTGTTGTAGGTGAAGAGGTGACGGGAGCATGGCAGGGTCGAGCGGCGAGCTCTTCACATGGGCATCGGTCGCGGCAGTCTTGCTTGGATTTTGCTGGTCTTGCCTCAGCTTCAGGTCCGACCCTGCCACCGGCATCGGTTCCTGTAGTGTGGCCGAGTGCTCGCCATCAGATTGAGGCGAGTATCCTTCTTCCGCCCGCAGACGGCCGACCTGTGCAGCTGAAGGTTGAGCCTGGAACTCTTTCACCTTTTTCCTGTACCGATCTCTCTCCTTTGTCAGTCGCTCCATGTCCTTGTTTAGGCCCAACAAGAGCGCCCGCTGCTTGTCCACAAGTTTCCACAACTGCGCATTCTGAGCAGCCGCATGATTCTTGTCCCTCAGGAGGTGCTGTATCAGATTCTCTGCCGAACCAGCTGTAGCAATGAGGTTGAGGACTTCCTCTCGCGTCAGGTCTTTACCCTCACCGGCACTTCTTGCAACCTGCGAGGGATTCGAGATGCTGGAGATGGCGGAATCAATCGACGACGTCCGCGGCATGTTGTTGGGTGGGTGCGCGCTCGTGGTGGATGTCAGCGAGCCGTAAGACTTCGGCGATTCTGATAGGGGATCGGCTCCTTGGTCTTTTTGGCTCTGCGAGCGCGATATGATGTGTGTGTCTCTGTGGCCGGGCGCGGCGTCCGATTCAGCTCGCGCACCACCGCGGTCGTTGCTCTCCTGCCGCGTCAAGGGACTCTTGCCCTCGACTGTATTTCCGGGCGACCTCTTGCCAGACTCATGAGTTGGTGTTGGTATCTGCCCGACTAGATTATTTTCTTCCGAGACCTTGCGCTGCTGACCCGAAGGCGACCTTGAGCTGGACAGCGTGCTCAGGTAGTCGCGAGGGATTAAGCCACCTTGTAGCACCGAGGGGCCTTGCTGCTTGCGGGAGGCCAGAACGTACGGATGGGGACCGGCCAGCGGTGAAGTCGAAACAGCGGCGGCTGTTTGGGCCAGGCGATCCTGGGGAGACGGAGGGGGAATTGTGTCGCCAGTCAATTGGGACATTTTGGGGCAACTCGATCAGGCTGCATCGGGAACCGGCGTGTTTAACTCGGAGCCATTATTGGTACAGAAACAGGGGAAGAAACACTTGGAGCGCGCTGACAGGCCAGCTGTGCGAAGCGGCGTGAAGAGGAGTTGACAGCGTCGCAGGAGACTCACGGCTCGCATAGAGCCCGACGGAGAAGGCCTTCGATTCGCTGGAGCTCGCTACAGCAGCACGAGCAGGACGTGTAGTTTGAGGTGTGGCAGCTAAGCGCCGGAAAGACGTCGATATGCAGGTGATTGGTGTGGACGAGGGTGCTACGAGGGTGGAGGTGGATGTGAAGGTACCAGGTCGACGGCCACTGCGAGCGTCCAACTGGCTCCCACTCGTTTGCTAAGTCCTTCAGCAAGACGCAATCAGCCTCCACTAAGGGACCTAAGTAGAAGCCTAGAGTACGAGGACCTCGCCTTCGTCTTCGACGCGTGTCCGAAGCCAAATATTGTTGATCTCCTCGAGCGCTGACAATTTGTCAGTGCGCTGGCTCCGATTTGACGTCTGGCGTGGCTCTCGCACGAGCCAGCATCCGGTCTCCCTGCTGCAAGGAAACCGGTCGGTCTCATCTGGCAAAGTTGCGCCTGGTCAGATTCTCAAACATTTGCGGCAGTGGATGAAACAAACGTGCTCGGCTCGCTGTCACCTCCTCGCTGCTAATGGGGTTAGGGCCACGCCTAACAGCCGCCTAGAGCTGCAGCTTTACCCAGAGGTGCCACCCACCCCAGGTTGCGTTGGGCTCTCGAGGTCATCCTGGCCATGTCGATAAGATTCTGGACCCTGAAAATCCGTCAAGCGAAGCGAAGGTTATTACGATGTGCAGAACTAAGGCGGTATCCCCTTTCCCCTGCTTGACAGACCGACAGAATACGAGTAGGACTTGAAAGGCTACTTTGCAAGAGCATTGCCCACGCCGCACTCACATGGACGGCTTAGGCTTACGGAGTTCTGTGATGCGCTTTCTTGTACAAGTACTGTACCTGGCGAGGAACCCCTCCATCTTGTCGACGCGATGTTTCAGCTGCAGGAACGCATTTGTCGGTCCGAGTCCTTCCGTATGATTGGCCTCCTCTGGCCCTGGACTCGATCCAATCATCTCTGCATCTCTGGGTTCCATGCACATCACGAACACTTTCTTTCACACCGGCCAGATCTGGTTGTGGCCATTCAGCTTTCTGGAAACGACGTCTTCCGGGTTCTTCAGGATCGCCACTTGGCTCCCGCTGACCATCATCCAGAACTGAGGGTGTCCTCGCACGAGCTGTCTGCGCTGGCACCACATAATCAGGACTTCCGAGTCCCTCTCTGGAGGCCACCCCTTCCAGCAAGAGGCAAAGTCCTGTGATTGCTGCTCGTCTTCAGTAGCTGTCTCTCCGGGCGACTCCCGGAAAGGAAAGTTGCATCTTGGTAAAGTGAAGCATGCACAGTATACTGGGGTCGAGGGCAAGAGACCTCCGAATCAGATAGCCTTACATCGGGTGACCTTGGTGTCTCCTACCCGGTAACGTGGCTCGTCCGCTCCCTCGATGATTGTTTCAGCCCTTTATCCAAAATCAAATGCGCACGGGTCGAACACGTCATCAAGGCCGTTTCCGTTTATTTGGCACTTCGGCCGTCGATTCTCGACTGGAATTGCGGGAAGTCCCTGCTGAAGCGAACTCGATGTTTCTCTTTCCCGCAGCCGAGAGAGCCTTCTTAGTCGCCTGTTCTTGCTCCCTCAGGACCTGTTGGCTGCGGAGAAGCTCCTCCTTGTATGCAGCGGGCGGAAATCCCGCGGGGTTGAAGACATCCACCGGCAGAGACATTTTGTACTGATCGTGGTCTTCTAGGCCTGCCCGTCTGGTCATGGTAGCCAGTAGGCCCGGATTTCTGAAGGTGGACTTATTTGCCAGGTCCTCGTTGAAATGAACCCCCTTCGCTTTGAGTTCCAGGAACCGCTTGAACTTCGCGTCGAGTGCTGGATCAGGAGAACCCGGGGGCGAAGGCGGTATGGACGTCATGGGATGAGTCGCCTGTGTGAGATCATGAATAGCCGCACGTTCGGTCATTTGGTGCTGGTGCTCAAATGGCTGTTCCTGCTCATGGTCGCCGGATTGGTCGGGCATCGTAGGACCTACCATCGGGCCGTCCTCGCCAATGTCTTTGGCAGCCGCTCCGTGGCCATTTCTCGCTGTAGCGACTTCTCTTGTTGTGGTTGTGCCATTTGCTGCAAGCATCTGAGCTTGAGCCACATCGTTCGAAGAAAGTGGCGGGGGTCCAGCTCCTCTGGTGGGTGATTCATCCTCATTGTCACTACTTTCATAGCCTACGAGACCAAGGCCACTCATTCTGCGCACGAGACACAACGGCACGGCAAGCAGATGAGTTCAGGTTGGATGGTGATTCAAGTTCAAGAAAACAAGGCGCATACCTGTGGCGCACGAGGTTGTGGCTTGGCACATTTCACTAGCCACAGCGGCGCCCGTCCGATTAGGCTGAGCAGTTGCGTACTTTCGAAGAGATATTCAATACCCCAAAGCTCGTCTCTCCTTCACTCCCAATCTACCCATCTACATAGTCTCACAATGGCTTCCTTGATGAATGCAGGGCCTATTGCCTCAGATCAGCCGAGCTACTCGTTTTCCAATGCAGCTACTGGACCGCTTCAAGCGGCAGGTGTCAGACAACACGCATTCTATCCGTGAGCCCTCCCTCATGCCAGACTGGAGCTCAGGAACTGATCCTCACAGATACACGGACAACGGCGGCTCGACGTTAGGCATCACAGGCGCCGACTTCGCCATCCTAGCAGGTGACACGCGTTCGACGTCGGGCTACAACATCAACTCGCGGTTCGTGCCCAAACTGTTCCGCATCGGCGAAGACTCCTCAGATGAACAAGCATGCCGCATCGTGCTCGCAGTGGTGGGCTTTGCAGCCGATGGCAACGCGCTGAAAGAACGCCTCGACGCAATCGTCAAGATGTACAAGTACCAACACGGCAAGCCCATGAGCGTGAAAGCATGCGCGCAACGACTGTCTACAATCCTGTACCAGAAGAGATTCTTCCCCTATTATGTGCACGCAATCCTCGGCGGGCTGGACGAAGATGGAAAAGGAGCACTCTACTCATACGACCCAGTGGGAAGCTATGAGCGAGAACAATGTCGAGCGGCGGGCGCGGCGGCGAGTCTGATCATGCCTTTCCTGGACAACCAGGTCAACTACAAGAATCAGTACATTCCGGCGTCGGGCAAGGGACATGATTTGCAGCAGCGGCAGATTGAGCAGTTGCCCAAGGATGTGGTCATCGGATTGGTCAAGGATGCCTTCACCAGTGCAACGGAGCGGCATATTGAGGTGGGCGATGGGCTACAGATGCTCGTGATTACGAAGGAGGGGATTGAAGAGACGTTCACGCCACTCAAGAGAGACTAAACCCACAATCAGAACTGTATGCATAGCTCGGCGAAAGGGGATCAGGCTCAGATATCTGAAGGGCAGGCCGGTGGTTTGCCTAAGCCCATCATAAATCGCTCTATCTCATGTCTTTCAATTCGCGGCTTTCAACTGGAGATGACCGTCCGCCCAGCGCCCAGCCTAAGCTTCTTCCGTAGAACCTTCCAACGCCCTGGTGCATGCCCTGTGTTCATATTCGGTCGTGATATCTTCGGTTACTTGGCGCCGATGACTAGAACCTCTCCTTCATTCGACTCGCCACCGTCCTCAAATTCCCATAGACCTTGCCCGGCGGCGCGCCGAGGATCAGGCTCACGACCGCCTCCCTCGCAATTCTGATATTCTGGAACCCCCCGAGAATGTGGATTTTGGTGTCGGCCAGCACCACCCTCGTCTTACTTGTATTCTCGATCGCAAACTTCGTCTTCCCATCCTTGCCCGCTATCCGCCCGATCGCCCGGCCCAGGTGCTCGCCCTGCAGGGTCTTGACATCTTTGATCTCAAATGTCTCGATGTACAGATCGTCGAGTCGTAGCAGCGCAATGGCATCGTCGACATCAAACCCCAAGGTAAAAGCCTTGACAAAGTCCTCGCCTTTCTGCAGTGCGCCGGCGTCGGTGGTGAATTTCGAGGTGCGCAGCTCCACGGCTTTGGACTTGATGTTCATGCGCACCTGGAGTTTCAGGTGCTCGACTAGAGGCGGGTAGATCTTGGACCAGGAGTTCTTGAGCGGAGACATGCGGTGTGGTGGAATGGGAACCTTGCGGGACTGGATTCGGATTGCGGTGTCTGAGATGGAGGACGAGGAGGGGATGGCGGGGAGGAAGCGCGGGCGGCCTTCTTCGTCTACTTCCATGGACGAGTCTAGTTCTGATGGTTCCTGTAAAGGCGATGTCTGTAGTTGAGGCTCTGTTATTATGTCGAGGTCTTGTTCTTCCTCGTGCGCAGTAGTGGGTAGCGGGATGTTGTGCGGTTCTGAGTCTGCAAGGCCAGCGGGAGCGCGCTGCAGCGCTGTTGGAGCAGGCATATTGTCTCCTGTTACTTTTGCTGATGTGTTCTTCTCTTGAGTACCTGACGGTCGTGCTGGGCGGTGGTGAACTGATCAGCAGAGAAATTTCTCCGCAGTGTGGAAAAATGGATGTGGACGTGCATGTCGCCGTCTCCGCACCAGCGACGGACGAGGCGTTCAAGTTTGCCGTTGCATCATCTTGCACATGCTTTTGTCTCGTCACCACATCACCGGCACAGAGGCGTCTGCACGTTCCATAATCCTCTCAAGCAACATGTCGTATCAATCATGACGGAAGCCTTGTTTCGGGGCATTTGTGATGTCTCGAGAATCGCTGCCATCGCGCCACGAGCGACAAGAGTTGTCCAGCGCCGCACACCCTGCGGCGACCGAAGCTTCAGATACCATGTTCCGAGACGGATATCAACCATCGACACTGCCGCAAACACTTTGAGCCACCGTGGACAGTCTGTAGGGCTTTCCTCAAGGCCAGGTGCATGCCAGCATCAGAGTTGGCTCCAACGACTCAGCCGGCCGCAATGGAGGGTAATTCCCTCACGGCCGAATTGTCTCGCTGCGCGAAATATTCACACCTGCAACCCTGGGTCTTTGGGGCTTCGACGACGCCAGGGAGTGCTTGATGACCGTCGAACTGGTCGTTTCATTTCCATACAGCGTCGAGATCTTCATGCGACTCGAGCTCTCCCAGAAAAATCAGACAAGGAAAGAGATGGACAGCACAGACAAGACGGCGCAGAGAATGCATCGGAACCGGCAGCAGGAGAAAATCCTTCGAAGGCTGGTCCAGGACAGCAACGACACGGGCATTCAAGCAGCTTCTACGATAGACTACACATGCCGCAATTCCACCGCCCGACAAAGCAAGAACTTCTGGCCGCAGCTACTGGCTTCTGGTCCAGACTCAAGGTGCACTTCAAATGGTTCACCATTAAGAGCAGCCGGCCTTTCAACATGGACGAGATTGTTGGCTTTATCTCCTGGATCGCCCTGGGTCATGTCATTTGGTTCGTCATTGGTACCACCACGTTTGTCTCATTGGCCATTTTAGCCATCAACACCGTCTTCGCGCAGGAGACCCTGGCTGGTTGGATAGGGAACTACCTGACCAAATCCTCGGGCTTGCACGTTGTCTTTGAGTCTGCCATTGTACCCAAATGGGGTGACGGCGTCATTACATTCAAGAACGTCTTTGTCTCTCGACGACCGGGTCGGACCAAGTCAAATGTGTCCAAGGGTTCGCCAGAAGCAGCTGCACAGGCATCATCCACCGAAGATCCCGTACCCCCAGAAGAGCAGAACTACACCCAATTTGACATCACCGTTGGGGAAATCAATGTGACCTTGTCGTTCAACAAATGGTGGAACTCGAAAGGTCCCTTGCAGAACGTCGAGGTCAAGCACGTGCGAGGCGTTGTCGATCGAACGCATGTCTTCGCGACGGGTGAGCAGATCGATCCAAAATCGTATCGACACGAGCACAACCCTGGGGACTTTGAAATTGAGTCCTTCAAGATCGAGGATCTGCTTTTGACTGTGCTTCAACCGGAGGGTTTCAGGCCTTTCCCCGTCAGCATCTACACCGCAGACTTGCCCCGACTGCGGAAACAGTGGCTATTCTACGACTTCCTCTCTGCCAACAGCATTACCGGAGAATTCGACAAGTCTCTGTTCACGATCCATCCTCGCCAGACGCATTCCTATACTGGCGTTCAACTCAACGATCCCGAAAATCCCTCCAATGAACCCTGGAAGAAGCAGTCTCGCATTCGCATTGACGGGATCAACATTGATCACATCAATCGGGGCGCAACCGGACCTTTGTCCTGGATACACGAAGGCAATGTCGATATCGTGGCCGACATTATGATCCCCAACGACAGCGATGACTCGGTCATTAAAGTCATGACTGATTTCTACGAGCGTATGGAAGCCACGCTTACTTCCAAGAAACATCTCGAGCAACAGCACCTCGATGAATATGCCTCCGGGGATGACCCCGTGGCTGTTGGTGGGGTAGTCGTACCTTCGCCGGGCGCTCAGGCCGTGAGGGAAGAGGACAAGCGCTTCCTTGTCATGGATTTGCGAGTCCATCTCAATGACGTTCGAGCTGTGGTGCCGCTGTTCACCCGTGACCTGTCATACATCAACAACGCACTGATCCGGCCCATTGTCGCCTACATCAATTCGCGACGCACGTTCATCCCCATCAACTGCAGGGTTGTCAAGCGGCTGTCAGATTTCGACGGCAGTTGGACGGTCTTTGACTCTGGCTTGATGGACGACTTGTCGGCCGAAGTGTACGACGCCTTTGCGCGGGATGTCACGGACGAACAGGCACGATTGAGACGATTCAAAAAGGTTGGGCTCTGGAGTTTGCAGCTTGCGGTGCAGGCGATTTTCCTGGTGAGTCTAGAGCACCCTTGACCTGGTCTACACCGTCTTCTCCAGTTCTGCTAACAAACTCGACAGGGCATGGCAGGGAATATCGCATAATCTTGAGACGACCCTGACGACATTTCCACTCCCTATCGCGTGGTTTCAAATACATGCGGTGTACAAAAGTAATGACTGCACTAAGAGCTGGGGAAAAGGTCTCACTGGGCGGGTCACAATTGTCTGCATCGGCGTCCGGTAACAGGTAGCAATATACACAGGAAAAGGCAATCGATTCTCTCTGCGGGCGTGCAAAACTTTGTTTACCCACGGCAGTCACTTCTCGACGGGCAGGGATCAACCGGCCTCATTCAGGAGTTCATTCCCATCTTGACGATGTAACCATCCTCCCAACGGCCTGCGCGACTGTCTTGCTACTGACTTCCACATTTGCTATAACATCTAGCCTATAACTTATGTCCTGCCTTAGGTGGTGTCCTAGCGCGGTGGGCTTTCCAGCAGAAGGTCAAAGCTTCCTTCTCTCGGCTTTCAAGTATCTACTATTGTCGAATACTTTATCTTGTCTTTCTTTTCATGCACAACAAAGTCGACTTTGTGTTGCTAACGATGCATCTCTGGTGGACAGTACGGCCCCTGTTCGTCCCGACGTCGCCGAGCCGTGGCTGAGTAGAAGTCTTCAGCCTTGAAAGGGGTGAGGCTCTCAGGTCGAGGTTTCCCGCAAGGCGATCGTTCTAGATGGAAAGCGTCCAATGGCTAGCCCTTGTCTGATTCAAAGGCACCATGGATGCTTCTCGTCGGCCAAGGAAACCCGTCCCTTAAAGCCTTGAAAATGGCACCTAACCAGAATGGAAAACGCAAGACTCCATATCTATCCATCCTCACCACCTTAGGGAGTGCTACCTGTTTGATATCGTTCGGAATAAACACCATCTGTGGCAAGCCGGATCCCCAGGATTCCCTTCGTCGTCAATTCGCCATAGGTCCCGACGTTCGGATTCAATCATGGACAGCCATACGAGGATTGATGGTGTCAGGGCTCTCCTTCGGCATCCTGGCCTCGGCTCCAACATCTCTATGACTGTGTCTGCTCCAGGCTGACAACTTCCAAGGGGACACAGGGTCTTCCTTATGCAAAGTACCTGAAAACCCTTCCTCACGCCCCGGTCTACCTTGGGATCAGGCGAGGCTTTGCATGGTATGTGATGACTGTTTGGTTGACCTCAGCCATGATAGCTCTGTGGACGGTCGCCTACAAGTTCACCATCATTCAAGTCCCGGGCCAAGTACGCGAACAGATTTCCGAGGACCTGATATCATTGAGAATTCCTCCCGCCCGTTGTCTCGAGGAGGAGACTGGCGTAAGCAAGTGGTTTGACGACAGAGTCTCGTATCAGCCTCTGGTACCCTGAGCATGCAATGTGTACCATGAGCTTGTGGAGATCTCGACGAACAAAGCCTTCATCCACCACCTCTCGGGAGACCCCGAGGAAGACGCAGATCGCATGGGTACCGGGGGAATTATCATGGTCGGATCTGCCTCGTGCGCAAGCACCCTCTTCAATGGGGCCGATGATGGTATACTCTACACCTCTGAGAACGTCTTGGTCGCCGAAGTCGTCGACAGCGTGATCGATCCAGGTCGTCCTTTCGACACCGACTCTGATTGCCATCCTTCGATCCAACCGGTGCTGGAAACTTTCAGTTCTCGATCCCGTCTCCAGGGGCAATTACAATCCGACAAGAACAAGACGTTCTTGTTTACCGACATCGGTACATCGTTGCACGTGGCGTGGTTGACGGAATCTGCCAGAATATTATGCCGTCTCAAACGGGATATCTCGTGGATGGGCGAGTCTCGAATGATCCGCCCTCCGGCTCACAGCGTTTGGTCGAAACCTACTACGAGGATGGGACAAGTTATTGGGTCGGCCCCCTTCTTGGAACAGACTGCTTCAGTGGATCGATATCATCCGGGGAGGACTCCGTGTACAGAAAGGCCAAGTCTCTCAATGTGAGGGCAAACATGGTGACCTGGGTATCAGATATTGAAACTATCCGTCACAATCAGTCGACTCAGGTTCAGTCTCTGGGCCACAATTTCTATCGATCAGACCGCATCGCCGGAACGAAGCGACTGTCCAGTACAGACGAGACGAGATACCCTGTGTTTGAGGGAACCAGGGTGATTGCAGGTCGCGGTGGCTATGTCCAGGCAGCCTATGTAGAAACTGTCTTCATCATCGTCGGTCTGGTACGGTGGTATGTTGGCCCGCCTGTGTTGACGTCGTGGGAGGACAGCATGTGTCTGTATTCTGCGACACAATTCTCGCACTTCAAGAGCTGGCGAACCTTTATCCTACATCTGCGTCCGAAACAGCTTACAACAGTGGCTATTTCTCTGCAACGACACGACTTGATCACAACGGACTCTCGCTCATCAACGCCCTCCGGAGCACTTGCTCAACAGGCTATGAGCCAGCGCCGATCAAAGGTATCGCCACGACATGGAATGTGACTTTGGCGAAAGAGACTTCAGACCAAGGGCCACGACAGATTCTTCTCTACCAGGAGAGACAGTATCTTTGATCGGCGTCGAAAATGAAGTTCTGGGCAGGCTCTATTGCCCATCGACAGCGCAGCGAGTAGTAGTCAGGATCTCCCATCAATAATTTGAAATGAGGCGTCCCTTGTCGCGGCATACAGATTGATATACATAAACCGGTCCGAGTGAGAATCCGCCGATCCGCCTAGATAGATGCCTCCCCGTTAATTACATTCTTATTGAATTCAGACTCTGAAGTTCATTGATGGACGCTTCCCGGACAGCCAACGGGACATTGAAGTTTCCTTCACCAACGCCAAGCTCTCCGCTTCCAGCAGTCGATCGTATTTGTTGATAATAGTCCTTTGGTCAATCGCGTGCAGACTCGTCAACCTCCCTTGACTTTCGAGCTTCCGCTTGGCGAGAGCCAGCTGCATCCTCGTACGCGACCATCCAATTCTGATCGATCGATCACAACCCTCCCCTACTTTTGACACACTACCTCAAACGTTTGCAGGAATGTGCTCTAAAAGAACATATGAGGTTAGCTGGCGTCTTGTCACCTGGTCATCTCACAATTTAGTAACTCATCGAGAGCAGAACGCATTGAAACTACTCAAGGCCCGGAGGCGAAGCGGGAGGCCCAGACATGCCGCCGACGCCGCCGCTCCCAGGCTTCACTCCACCGGCGACACATTCACCGAAGCTCGCTCCTCTTACAGAGGGACACCGAGCATAGCGGGCATGAGGGACTGGCTCCGAAAGATAGGCTACACGGTATGTCGTCAAGGCTCGTATTCGAGGATGATGATGATATTAACTATTGACAAAATCAAAGGACGCTGATGTAGCAGCCTTGAACATCATACACGTCGCCGGCACGAAAGGCAAGGGCAGCACCTGTGCCTTTGCTCGGTCCCTTCTACAGGAACGGGGCAAACGTACGGGCTTCCCGAACAAAATCGGGCTCTACACTTCTCCCGACCTTACATGCATCCGAGAGCGGATCCAGATTGACGGACAACCCATCTCGGAGGATTTGTTCACCAAGTACTTTTTCGACATCTGGGACCGGTTGTCCTCGCAGCAGGATGGAGTCGCTCCCAATGACCTGAGAACGCCCCGGTTTCTGCAACTCATGGCATTGCTGGCCATCCACACCTTTTGTCAGGAGGGGACCCAAGCAACTATCTTCGAGACTCACCATGGGGGCGAATACGACGCCACCAACGTTGTTTCTGCACCAGTAGTGACCGCAATAACCACCATCGGACTAGATCATCTGGCACAACTAGGCCCTGAGATCGAGGATGTCGCTTGGCACAAGGCCGGGATCTTCAAGCCTGGATCTCCTGCTTTCTCCGCCTCACAACTACCGGCCGTCGAAGCTGTGTTGCGATCTCGGGCCGTTGAAAAGAGTGTCCAGTTTGAGGTCGTCCCCGTCGATCAATCTCTGCCCCGCCATGCAAATGCGTTGCGTCCACAGGTGCAGCGGATCAATTGTTCCTTGGCGATTGCGCTCGTCAACGCCTTTCTCTCCGCCAGGAGCCCCTTCGACAACAAGCAGCTTAGTGCGCAAGATATCGAAAGAGGTATCGAGAACTTCTCCTGGCCTGGCAGGTTTGAGACCATCAAAACACCCCGATGCACTTGGTTCCTCGATGGGGCTCACAACGAGTTGAGCATAGGGCAGGCGGTTGAGTGGTTCGCTGAGATGACGACGAGCCCTTCTATCCGCGATGGTTGCCAACCAGATTCTCCACGCATGGTTATCTTCTCACACGTGTCGGAAGAGCGAGATGGACCGTCGCTGTTGAGAGCCCTGGCGACGGCCCTTGAGCGGAATGGCATACGACGTCCTGAAATGGTGTTTACAACGTACCAAGAACGGCGTGACGGGAAAGTGCGATTTGGTAAGCAACATGCCCCCCATCCCCCCCTTGGGTGTACTTGGACCATACTGACAGGGAAATAGATAAGACGTTGAAGACTCCAGAAACTTCACTGGTAGATCTTCCAAAGCAATACTGTAGCCTGTGGGAATCAATTCAGCCCGGTGCAAGGACCAGGTATGTACCTTCAATCGAAGAAGCGCTGGAGTACGCAGACAGGGCCAGCTTGCAGCGAGGGAGGCTGCAAGTGTTGGTGACGGGCAGCTTGCACCTGGTGGGCGGCGCGCTTTACTTGCTGCGGCGGCGGTGGAAACAGACGCCTACTGATGATCCCTGATGCCATGCAAAGTACCAATGGAGTTGTGATTTCGAGACGTTTTCTCTCTGATTGAGTATCAAGCCAGGGACTGTAACACACGTGCTCCGCGACTCCTACAGGTCAGCAGCAATCCTACCTACCTTTCGACCGCCTGAGCAAGTACTCGGGCTGTATGACCTGAGCTTGAGCTTCCTTTGGGAGTGGCTTGGGTTACATATATGCGCTGACTGTCTTTTTTCGGGAGCCACGCACGTCGAAGTTGCTGCAGCTCCAGTCTTGGGCGCTGGTGGTGTCTTGAGGAGCGAACACCACGTAATTTGAAGTTACCTCGAAGTGATGGGTATATCCCGACTTCGAGCTTACGGTAGGATCCAAAAGAGTCTTAAACTTGTCTGGCACATTTCTCATTTTGCTCTCGTCTCCGGCGCAGGCAGCATCCAACCCGCTGCTATGCGCCATGGTCTCGCATCAGCTGGAAAAGGAACAACCAGACGCGGATGCTCATGCTTGTGGTCGCCTTCCCATAGCTGAAGCCGCCGGTGAGGAGAGTATGACCGCCAACTTTCACGCCCACAAGATCAACACCTCCCCGTCCCCCGAAAACCGCTCTCTGTTCACCACCGATAACGCCCTGTACCATGGCGCCAGCTCCGGAAAGAGCACGTAGCCTAATCCCTCCATGACCTTGCTGCCACGAGCGGGTATCATTCCACTGTTCCAAAACATTCTGTGTAGCACGACCGTCTCTTACGATGTAGTGTGATGAAAACTGTGACCGGCTCAATGGCCTCGTCGCTGTCCACAAAAATAGACGCCGTAATGTGCCGTTGGTCACTGCAACCTCTGTACAGATCCACTGCCTCTCTTGAACCCATTTCACCCCCGAAAAACACAAAACAGAAAGGTATAGAGTAATTACATGCCAAAATCCTGTCCACTCGAGATGCGGACGGAGTCTTCTGGCCGAGAAATTGAAATGTACGCCGATATACGCCGCGTGCTGGCTGCAAAACGCCAGCTGAAGCCATGCCGTACACTTGATTTGGACAAATCCTCCCAAGACGTATATTCATCATGTCGTCGTTCATTTGATAAGTCATGCCCGCGGTGGCGTAGCTGCGACAGCAGTCGAAGGGGTACTGCTTCGGTGAGAGAAAGGTGGAGAGGCTCTGCTCGGCGAGGCGATAGCAGGGGCTGAGGCACGCTTCTGAATCACCTGGAGCTTCTTCCGGATGACCGTGAGTCGTTGCCGGATACTCGCGACCACTGCAAATGCGTTAGCCCTCTGGGCCCTTGGTCACAATAGACACGAGGAGACTTACGGTTCTTGACAGTTCTCCTGTCTTCGGCCTCCAGACCATTGATCGGAGCCAGATCCTCTTTCTCATCCTGGTCGCTTGTGCCACTGCCTTCTCTTGACAGATTGTCATCGTCACTCTCCAAAACAGCCTCTAACATGCGAATCGCCGTGACATACGATATTTCACACCCGGCCAAGTCTTCATTCGTTAATTCATTGATCGCCGCTGCTCGACTCATCTCAAGCGCACGATCATACATCAGCTTCTCTGCAGTAATGCCCGAGCTCACCACGACATGGTCAGCAGAAGTGCCCAATCCCGCGCTGGAGGCAGTGGTCGACGAGACGTTGTTCGGATGACTGGGGTGGTCTTCGGGGAGTCGCCGCTGGCTATCGATGAGCTTGAGTCGGACAAGATCTGCCTTTTCAAGAACTTCGTTAAAGCGACTTCGGACCCATTGCACGACATTGTTCATTCTTTGCCCCGTGGCCGAGGAATTCGTGCTTGATCGATATGTGGCATCGCCAGGCGCATCGGCACGATTCTTGCGAGCCCACCAGCGTGCTGCAGTATCCATGCCCTTAGCGAGTAGTGCCAGCGCCTTGACATACAGGACAAGCGCCTCCTCTGCCACAATGACCGTCGCTTCGATGGTGAGGTCTTCGCTGGAGGCCGCGAACGGCCCATCAGCGACATTGTCGCCAGAGGCATTGCGCAAGCCCAGACCTGGTTGAGACGGGCCGGCGGGGATTAGTTGTTTGTACTTGACTTCGGCAAACCCATAGACGACATCACTCCTGGTCGCAATTTCTTCAACAGTCTGAACGAATCTGCTATCTTCATCACTAGCGGGTGCTCCTTTAGAGTCACCAACCACTATCAGACTGCTTTGCGCTCCGGGGTACGTCGGGAACGGACTGTAAGTAATCGGAGGAGATTTGCCACCGCGCATCAGGTTGACGGGGGGAGAAAATCCCACGCCGAAAAGCCGACCGCTTGCCATGTTCAAGGCTTTCGAGATTGCCGAAGTCGCGGATCCGGGGCTGGGACCGTAACGTCTCTCATACGAGTTCTGACGCTGGTGCACTGTGTCTGGTCTCCTCCCCGATGCTATCTGAACCGCCCGAGAGGCACTGGTTTGTGCACCGGTGGCGGAGCCAGGTGCACCTTGCGTCGTAGCTCTGCGAACCATAGCTCCGGACTTTGGAGACATGGCCGTCTGCAAGTTTCTGTTCAGTCGAGGACTAGCCTCCAGCTCATCAGCTAAGGCGTTGACCTCTACAGCCTTCTTTTCCACGAGTACGTAGTCGCGCTCGAACGCAATATCTTGAGCGACTCGTTCTCTCTCGGTCTCCTCTTGCAGCTTACGCTGGGCAGCTTCCTGAGATGCATTATAGACTTGATCGCGCAATGACGAAGGCGGCAGCTTATGCGAGCCAGCGCTGGTCTGACGAGCCATTGGACTTGACGAAGGTCGAGCCACCAATTCTTGTCTCCCCGGAGCGGTGGCGTGTGGATGTAAAGCAGGGCGAGTCTCTGCAGGACCTGAAGTAGACTCAAGGGCCGCCTGCAGCTCGTCAATGGCAACTCTTTGCGTTGCTATAGGTTCCCTTGGGCCAGATGATCGTCGGCTTGTCGAATAACGCCTTGATATATTGTCTTCCGACACAGTTTTCGATGAATCGAGATAGGGACTTTCTAGCTCTTTTCTCGAACCTGGCCTAGCCAAACCGACGGGGTCTGTTCGACTGTTGCGCCGTCGACCGCTCTCAAAGTGTGCCGGCTCTGGAGGCATGTCCTCCGGGTGGAGACCTGGAATAGGGCCTGACACAACTTCGTTGCTGAAGAAATCAGGAAATGTCATTCTCTCTTCTGGATCCCTCTTAAGGAGCAGTCGAATGAGCTTTTTCATTTCGTCCGAGATGATGTATTCGTCTCCAAACTTGATCTTGTCCTCGCTCTTCTCGATTTTCCGAAGCAATTCGACATGGTTTGAAGCTCGAAACGGCGGCCGGGCGGTCATCATTTCAAACAGGACGGTTCCGACGGACCAGAGATCGGCCTTTGCGCCGTATTTCTCGTACCTCAGGATCTCGGGTGCCATGTATAGCGGCGAACCACACAAGGTCTCGGCAAGGGCGGTCGAAGGCAGTGACCGAGCAAAGCCAAAGTCTGCAATCTTGAGCATAGGGAGCGATTTGATGCCGGTGACCGGGTCTAGCGAGTCGTCGCCGACCTTGTAGGGCATGGGGTTCGGCTTGTGCTTCTGGAAGTACTCGGGTGACGGGTTGAGCAGAAGGTTTTGCGGCTTGACGTCTCGGTGGATGAGGTTCCGAGCACGGAGGAATTGCAAAGCACTGGCGAGTTGTTTTAAGAAATGCCGGACAACCACCTCGTGAAGACCGCCATATCTTGGGTTGGGATACTTGACCATCATATTGCCCACCAGGTCACTGTCCTTGATCTCGTTTCGTCTCTTGATGAAGTGTGACAGATCCCCCAGAGCAACATACTCCATGATCAGGTGGATGTGCGAGCTCGACTCCTTGCAATCGATCAGGGCGACAATGTGAGGATGATGCAGGCCTTTGAGGATGGAAATCTCCGACGTCAGGTTGTCCTTGAGTTTCTTGTTCAACTTGGACATGTTGACAGATTTGATGGCCACAATAGTCTGCGTGCCGGACGTGCTCTGTGAAGCTGTCAGTTCGTCTTCGAGGAACTTGTAGCGTACTGTGACTCACCGTGTGGATGGCCTTGTAGACTGTTGCAAAGCTGCCTCGACCGATCTCTTCATGGCGCTGGAAACTGCCTATCCGCTCCGAGTCCTTTGACCTCCTCGGAGTGGACGACTGTGAGGTTGTGGACGCCATTTTCTTCCCTTCACCTCCTCCGCCTACTTCGGTCGATAACGCCGGTCGGGGATGTTGAGGCGAGGTGACGTGAGGGTTACCTTCTGAGTTGAGGTGGGAGACCCAACGAAGTGGCGTGGCCCATGGATTGCTCGAGATGGAGTCAAGGCAGAAATGACAGGTTCACGGATCGTTGAGGCACCAGGTAGCAGTAGCAGGTAGCAGGCGACAGGCCGGATGGGAGTGTGGAGATGGCGCAATAGGGCGGCGGGCTGCGTGATTAGGGGCTTCCGTGCAACTCAACTTCACTGAATTTCGACAAACTGTGTGGGGTTGAAAGGATTGTATCGAAGTGATTTGGCCGATGCAGTGGTTGGGTTGTGAGATGCGGTTGTGGGAGGTCGTGCTCGTCGGGCGCAAGCCTGGGGGATTGGAAGTGTGGTTGGACAGAACGAGTGACGCAGTGCAGCGACTCTTAGCCCGTTCAAGTTGGTGAACAACCGCCGCAGCACGCACAGAGACAGTGATGCGACGAATGGAAATTCAAAATGAAAGATAACAATAGATGGTCTGAGGGACAAGAAGGCAACGGCGACAGGAGGACAGCAGAGGTCAGAGAGTGAAGTTAGTCATGCAGTCAGTCTAGTCATTCACTGCGTTCTGGCGCGACAGAACGGACGTGCAGGTGCGTGGTGTGTCTTTCCACGGCCTTTGGGGGTGTGGGAGGGAGGCGACGAATGTACGTGTGACCTGCTGAGAGATAAGGGTCACGTGGGAGCTGCAATCAGCGGCTCGCCAGCTTCGCCTCAGTTGGCCCTCAGATGTGCAATCAACCGTCCGTTGTCCGTTCGCTGCTTGTCGGCCTGTGCATCTTGCCCCCCGGATTTCGTTGACTCTCTGTGCCCTCAACGAATGAACGCTATTTCCACCGCGCCCATCTGAGACTCGCGTGCATTCACGCCATGCACCGAACGCTTATCACTGCCAAATGGATTCCTGTCCCGGAGCTGCTCTATCTTCCATCGCTCCTACTACCACCTCGTGTCTGCAGGTCTGTCTATCTGACGTAGGTTCCTGGTTGAAAAGGCCGAGACTGTCGAATCCTCAGCCGTGGCTGCGATTCAAGGTCACGCAACAGTACTTCTGGTTTCGAGACGAAAAGGGTATCAGTTCACTCAAGCACTGTCTCAATGATGACGAGATGGCGGATACTGCCGGATCAGATGTCCAATCCACGCACCAACAACCACAGTCCCACTGGCACCACCACGTTGTCGTTTGCGGCGGTCAAAGTGCTCTCCAGAAGACTCGCTCCTGTCCCTGCAATCAGGCATTTCCCCATGATTGACCCGATCGTGTTCCCATCATGCCATGACGCCCATCCTCCGAGCCTGAGCCAGGCCCAACTCGCTACTAGACCACATGTGACCGCAGATGCAAATGCGAGGCTCCCTTCCAAGCTTTTCCCACCCACCCAGTACCATTTTGTCTTCCCATAACGCCGGCCGATTAGGCTTGCCGCTGCATCACCCATGCCCACACAAATAACGCCGCTGACCATGCTCAAGTCTCGGATGGGTGTATCCCAGCCAGTCCATGGCGCATCACCACTGCGCGGCGCCGCAGCAAGCGAAAGCCACAACGGGATCGCGCACCCGATCAATAAGAAGATATGGGACACAATGACTGGACCTCGATGATCCCGTCCGTCCACATATGGAGCCAGAAAGGCGGTCAGAGGTTTCGAGATTGGTGGGAGTTGTGACGCTCGGAACAGATCGAGCAGTAAGAATATTGCCAGGATCATGCTGAGGGCCAATGCAATAAAACAAGGATCCACATATATCGTGGGAAGGAGCATGGCTACCATGATGCCATGAAAGACCTTGCGTCTGGTATCAACCTCGACGACAGATGTAAGTCGCAGGACGGCCGCGATTCCAGTCCCTAGAACTACCACGCAGTATGCGCATATGGCGAGACGTGTGTTAGCAGGTCCAAGAATGTTTTGTCGGAGGTGTTCAACTAGCCCATCCTGGAACGCCAAAGCGGGCTCTCTCTGTCGAGCTGGGAGGCTGATCCAGCGCTCCAAGTTATTGCTGACTACCCAGAACCGGACTGCGGGTAGATTTCCAAGCAAATAGCCCAGTGCCCACCCGATCGGCTCATGGTCAGACAATGCATGTGTGGCCACATAGTGCCGAACCGGACCCAGAATTATGGCAGCAACGAAGAAGTAAGCGACTGCCGCATATGCATGCTTCCGGACTCGAGCTTGTTCCACGCTGAACGACAGGAACGCCGCAGACGGGCCACTGGGAGCTAGCTTCGCCTTCTTCAAAGTGACCAGGTCCTCTTTGCGGTCGCCCTGATCGAAAGCTGCGAAAGTATTCCTGCGAAGTGGCGCTGATATCTTTGCCGTATCCAGTGAAATAGCCTTTGTCATTGTCGCTTCAAGCGCAGACTTCGGCTCTTCAACCGGGCCCATTGCAGAGAAAGCCCTTCCATTAAGTTGCAGCTTCAATCGAGGACGCAGTCTCGGGATGCTCTTTAGAGGCTGTACATCGTCATCAGAGTCCGATTCTTCGGGGTCAGCATGACGAACCCTCCCTCTGACGAGGAAAGTACATATGGCTTGATCGATCTGTGATACCAAGCCTCGATTTCGTCTTATTCTCAGAAGCCTCCAGGTTGGCACCCTTGCCAATATAACTTCCCACATCAACACGTTCTTGCAAGTGATGAATATGCACAAACCGCCGAGCCATATCATCGCCTTTAAGATTTCAGCTTGCGGGGTACCCGCAAAAAGATACAGGTTAAGCAGTGCTGACGACAGTAGTTGTAACTCCGAGATTTCCAGACTGGATGTGGTGAGGTAGCCCAGCACCGACATCAACGCGTGGTGCAGTGGAAATAGCAGAACCAGGTCTTCTTGCATTAACGACCGACCAATCTTTAACGGCAGTGGCTTCGTGGTCGAGGTAGAAAAGATTCTGGAGTTCGAGGCGTGAAGTGGTAGAATCGAAAGTATCCAGTGCATATACTCTCCGAGCGGAGGGGCCTGTGGTATTGTTGTGGCTAATCGTGGTATGGAGGAAAGACCGCAAACAATGGCGGCAGGGAGAAAAGAAGGGCTGTGGTGAAATAGCGAAATGGCAACCATCCATGGTAGCGACACGGGGTACAAAAGAGGCCCTGGATCAAACCGGGATGGGATATGAAATCCCAGTCGTAATGCCTGGATCCAGGTCTTCCCCGATGCCAGCGCACGAAGGGTGAGCCGGAGAGGGTACAGCAAGTAGACGAGAGGGGGAATGACAAGGAAAGCCGCAATCTCGTTCAGCCAATCCTCCAGACCGGTCGAGCGTGTTCTGCTCTCCCACACGATGACGCCGATGCCCCAGAGCAAGATGGTCTCTACGCATCGTCGGACAATCTCGCGTCGTTTCCGGTCCTTGTATGTTTGATAGTCCCTCACCTGTCTTCTCGTTGCCTGTGACTTCTTTTCATTTTTCTCTGGTGGCTCAAAGAATCGAGGCTCTTCCCCATCCACAAAAGCCGGAGGTGTAGACGGCGGGCTCGTCGCCGGAGTGAGATTTGCTGGTGTGCTTCCTCGAAGGCCCTTGTGCAGACGCAGGGCCGGTGCAGGCAGGCCTTTGAGAAAAGGGCCCTTCTCATCATCCGCCTCTGTCCCGCTGTCACTGGACTCTGAACGACTCGGGCGAGGTGAAGGAACGAATCCATTGGCGACCGAATTCGAGCCACTGGAACTCAACCAAGGCTGAGCTGTCGTAAGGCTGTCCCCTCTTAGATGGTATGGCCGGGGCGTGCGTGACAATGTCAGATTATGCTGGTCGTGGATTTCCTGAGAGCTGGATCGACCGCTGTCAGTCCTCGCCGGCTTCAGGAAAGTCATCGGAAGCCAGAACCGGAATCGTGGGGGGAGTCGGCGCAGTCTATGGTGAGAACTCTTTCATGGCGGATCAGCGTAGTCAAGGGGCGGTACTGCAAACACTGCAGGCTCAGGTGCCATCCTGGTGTAGCATGACCGGATGGTTTTGTTGGGAGAGACTGAGCAGATTCACATGCAACGCAGGTCCTGTGAGCTGCGGATGCCGCTTCAAGTTTGGTCGGGGTCTTCTGAATCCCACAATCCGTGCCGAGTGACGACGTAATGCTTAGGGCCGCAGCACCTTTCAGTAATGTACCAATGGCACCGCTTACGAACTCAGGTCAACCTCTGGTGAGGGCGCTGTTTGCATTTACAGATAACAATTCTAACGTTCAATCCATGCATATCAAAACATACGGATAGTGCAACGCAATCCCCGCTCGGTCAAAAGTCACCCGCATGTACAATCGCCCTACAGTTCAGCTTCCATCTTGTCCAGAATTGTCCTGGTGAACTCATGTGTCGTCGCGTTTCCCCCCATATCGCGAGTCCGTACCTTTCTGTAACGGCAAGTCAGTGGACGAAGACTGTAGTCGCAGCTGGTGTCAACTTACCCGTCAGCAATCACATCGTACACGGCCTTGGAAATGCGGTTCGCATGGTCATCTAGGCCCAGATGTCTGAGGAGCATGGTACCAGAGAGAAGCAGAGCCGTAGGGTTGGCCTGATCTTTGCCCTGAATATCCAACCCGACGTGTCTGCACCCGGGCTCGAAGACCGCAACGTCACGGCCCATGTTGCAACCAGGAACCACGCCAGGTCCACCAACCAGAGCAGCAGTAATATTCGTCAAAATACCACCGTAGAGATTGGGCATGACCATCACGTCGAACTGTTGGGGTCTTGAAACAGCTTGCATGGACGCGTTGTCCACAATCATGTCGTTGACCTCCAAGGTCGGGTAGTCCTCGCCAATCTTCTTGACCGTGTTCCGGAACAGACCGTCTGCAAGTTTCATGATGTTCGCCTTGTGGATGCAAGTGACCTTCTTCCTGTTGTTCGCCAGCGCAAAAGAGAAAGCGAACTTGGCAATCCGCTCGGACTTGGCTCGGGTAATGATCTTCAAGGACTCGACAACACCCTGCACTGACTGGTGCTCTAGACCAGAGTACTCGCCTTCGGTGTTTTCACGAACAATGCAGAGATCCACATTCTTGTGCCGAGTCACCAAGCCGGGGATGTTCTTGATCAAAACCACGGAGGCGTAGATATCGAGTTCCTGTCGTAGGGCGACATTGAAGGACTGGTGACCGGATCGTTCGATGGGGGTGTGTAAGATTCCTTTCAGGCCGAGCTTGTTCCGTCGTAGAGACGATATTGACTCCTTGAAGAGGTCTTCTGAGTGCTTATCCCCAGTATCTACACCTGACACGTCGACCTGCTCCCACTCGATGGGGACGTTGTCGGCCTTGAATATCGTCTTTACTGCCTCGGCAACTTCGGCACCAATACCATCACCTGCGGGGGGTTCCATCGAGTAAGTCCATTGCTTCAGCGGCCGCTGAGAGAGCTTGGGGGTATATCGTACCAGGAATCAATGTCACAGTATATTTTCCACCATATTTTGTGGGCTTGAAGATGTCGGATTCGACGGTAGCGTAGGCTGGACAAAAACAGAAACGTCAGCCATTGAACAGTATCGACCAAAGTCGTCGTTCAGCTCACATCTGGCAAGAAAGGGCGAGGGGGTGGTAGGTCTGCTTGCCCGCTGAGCAGCTCGGAAAAGCGCCTGCAGCAGAAAAAGCTCATTAGATTACTGTTTGTCGAGTGGTGCAGGTCTCGTCCTCACCTGAGCGCTTCGACTGGACCTTGCTAGCGACATTGCAGCGACACGGCCAGGTAAAATGCGAGGGTCAATGGTTATCGTGTCGCGCAGCAGCAGTGGTGAAGAGCAGAAAACTTATCGCAAGGTGGAGGAGCTTTGTTTCTGATGCAGGCCGGAACGAAGCTCTGGCCAATCGTAGTGCAACATCCGAATGACGTCGATGATTGCTCGGAAGGCCGAGCGACAGCGCGCCAGCTCTAATAAAGATTTCCGCACAGTATGCGCAAAGGAAGCATTGAATTCTGGGGCCCGATCGCTCTCTACTATGTAGTAGTCCCTCCGAGTCGTTCAGGGTCGTTATGCCGGCCTCGTAGCACATATGGCTAAAGCGAGGCAAACGAAAAAGGGAGGGGGACACATTCGCTGCCTTTACTTCACCTCTGCTCTCTATTAATTCTAACTGTGACTACTTCGTGATGCCTTCAAGACACTCGGCTCTCGACTCTGATCTGAATCGCCAGTGAGATCCCAATAGTATCCCCAACTTCATGCTTCACCTCGACTGCATGGTAGGCTTAGAGGAGTAATAATGTGCCAGACAACTATGGAGAATCACCCATTTAGCAGAAGTGACTTCCTCAAACATGCTGGGTGTGTCGTCTGTTCTTGCAAGAAAGAAAAGAAACAAATCAAGAACGCATGGAGGTGAGAGCATTCTGACGCCGGTTCTTGCGTGCCAAGGACTTGAGTCCAGGTGATCTAGTGAGCATTAAGCGAAGAATCTTGAAGACAAACCGACGGCAAAGCAAGACATGGACTGTCGGCTAAGGCGAAGGCCGATCAGAGGAGTAACGGTGAGATCAGCGATCGATGCCTGGATCCCATCATATGGCAGCAGACCGGGCCTGGTCGAGTCGCTGCTTGAGGAAGGAGATCGAGCTTGGAGGGTGATCGAGCCGCAGGATGCTCGTGGAGCAGGAAGGGCAATCTGACCATTTGTAAGAAAGGGAAGTACCAAGAGCGGGACTGAGAGTGAGAAACTCATCTGGCATGAAAAGAACTTTTGTATACGAACTCGCCGCAGTTGCCGAATCCGGCGCCCCCACGATCCCTGCAGGGCCACTCGCTCGCACTCCGCAGGCCTTTGCCTGTTTGCGTGGACCCGTGGCTGGCGCAGAGCGAATGCACGAGACCTGGTCTAAGTCCCAGAGCAACCTATCCATTCCTTCAAGAAGCTGACCATCGTGTTTGCTTGAACTCAGGCGGGCAAATAGATGCAGCCAGCCGTACGGTCTCTTTCCAGGCTTGCTGTTCAAACGGCGACCGTAAACTCACGGGCTCAAATCCTTCGTCGATCCTTCCAAACCAGACCATCCTTCCACGTCAAGAGTGCTTCAGCATACAGCTACTGCAGGCAGCTCTCTTCATTCGCTTCCTCTTCTCCTTCCAGACCTTCGGGAGATCCAGCTTCGAGATCGTTGCGACCGTCGACCCCTGCTCTTTCCTCCAGCTTGCCGCGATCTACAGCTGTTCGCTCTGCCAGCATGTGCCGATTCATGTCAGACTCGCCGGGGACTGTTAACACCCAAGGCCGAATCATCCTCCCTGCCAATGTGGTCCCAAGACACTATGATGTGACGCTTGAGGTCGACTTTGACAAGTTCATCTTCAAGGGGGTGGTTGTCATTGATCTGGACGTCGCAAAGGACTCCACCTCCATCTCGTTGAATACCCTAGAGCTCGACATCCACTCTACCACCGTTCATGCTGATGGTGCCCTGATCACGTCTTCGCCGTCGCTCTCGTATGACGCGGACACGCAGACAACGACTATTGAGCTTGGGGAAGGCAAGAAGCTCTCAAAGGGCCAAAAGGTCCAGTTGAAGCATACGTACACGGGTCAGTTGAACGACAAGATGGCCGGCTTTTACCGGTCGAAGAGAAAAGATGGAAAGTATCTTGCTGTCACACAATTTGAGGCCACCGATGCAAGGAGAGCGGTTCCATGTTTCGACGAGCCGGCGCTGAAAGCAGAGTTTACCGTCACGCTGATTGCCGACAACGACATGACCTGTCTCTCGAATATGGATGTTGCGTCCACAAGTACAGTGGATTCGGAGATTACGGGCGGAAAGAGGCAGGCTGTGAAGTTCAACCGGTCGCCACGCATGTCAACCTACCTGTTGGCTTTCATTGTTGGAGAGCTCAAGTCGATCTCGACGGACAAGTTCAGATTGCCCATCAAGGTGTGGATGACACCAGACCAGAATGAATCCGACGGACAGTTCGCGCTTGAGGTTGCTGCTAAGACCCTAGCATTCTATGAGAAGGCATTCCAGGCACCATACCCTTTGCCGAAGATGGATATGGTTGCTATTCCTGATTTCGCCGCGGGGGCGATGGAGAACTGGGGTCTGGTAACTTATCGTGTGGTGGACCTCCTCTTCGATCAGAAGTCCGCAGGGGCCGCGACGAAGGAACGTGTGGCCGAAGTTGTCCAGCATGAGTTGGCCCATCAGTGGTTCGGAAATCTGGTGACCATGGACTTCTGGGACGGGTTGTGGCTCAACGAAGGATTTGCAACCTGGATGAGCTGGTACAGTTGCAACGAGTTCTATCCCGAATGGAAAGTGTGGGAGACCTTTGTGATCGACACCCTGCAAGGAGCATTGGGATTGGATGGCCTGCGTAGTTCGCATCCTATCGAAGTCCCTGTGCACCGGGCAGAGGACATCAACCAGATTTTCGATGCCATATCCTACTCGAAGGGCTCATCCGTCCTCAGAATGATTTCCAAGTACCTTGGCGAGGATACCTTTATCGAAGGTGTGAGGAGGTACATCAAGAAACATGCCTGGGGCAACACTCAGACCGGTGATCTGTGGGAAGCTTTGGGGGATGCGAGTGGAAAGAATGTGGCGCATGTGATGGACATCTGGACCAAGAACATTGGTTATCCGGTGATCACAGTGACAGAAAACGACAAGGACTCTAGCATTACCATCAGGCAGAACCGATTCTTGCGAACGGGCGACGTGAAGCCCGAAGAGGACAAGGTCCTCTATCCGGTGATGCTCGGGCTCAGGACCAAGGAAGGAATTGACGAGACTCTGATGCTCACTGAGCGGGAGCAGACGTTCAAGCTCAAGGGAGGGTTGGGTTTCTACAAGCTGAATGCCGATCACTCGGCCTTCTACAGAACTAGCTACACACCTGAGAGGTTGACGAAGCTTGGGGAAGCAGCTCAAGAGGGCTTGCTCTCTGTTGAAGATCGAGCGGGCATGATTGCTGATGCTGGTGCGCTCGCGGCTAGTGGATACGGCAAGACGTCGGGCATTCTCAGTCTTCTGCAGTCGTTCAATACGGAGACGCAGTTTGTGGTGTGGAATGAGATCCTCACCCGAATCAATGCCGTGCGCAACACCTGGATCTTCCAAGACGAGAAGAATAAGGACGCCTTGAAGGCTTTCCAGTTGAATTTGACGTCAGTGAAGGCGCACGAACTTGGTTGGGAATTCTCGGAGGATGAGGATCATATCCTGAGTCAATTCAAGAGCATGATGTTCGGCTCCGCCGGCCTTGCAGGCGATGCAAAAATTCAGGCAGCGGCCAAGGAGATGTTTAAGAAGTTCATGGACGGTGACTATGCCGCTGTTCACCCCAATCTCAGGTCCTCGGTGTTCGCGATGGCGCTCAGAGATGGCGGCGAGAAGGAGTGGGAGGCTCTGCTTGCCCGATATCACTCCGCCCCAACCTCGGACGAGAAGAACACTTGTCTGCGAAGTCTGGGACGGGCGAAAGATCCTGAGCTGATCAAGAAGACTTTGGATCTAGCACTCAGTGGACAAGTCAAGATGCAGGATGTCTACATGCCTATCGGCGGCCTTGGCACCACATCCGAAGGTATCGAGAGAAGATGGGAATGGATGTGCGCCAATTGGGACGAGCTCGTTGAGAAGCTTCCACCCAGCATGACCATGCTCAGCAGCGTAGTAAGTATCTGCGCGGCGGGATTCACCTCAGAAAACCAACTGGCGAGGGTCGAGAAATTCTTCGAAGGAAAGGACAAGAAGGGCTTTGACCGCAGCTTGCAGCAGAGTATGGACTCTATTCGGGCGAAGGCCAACTGGTTGAAGAGAGACGGAGAGGATGTGCAAGGATGGTTGAAGAGCAACGGATATTTGAAGGAGGTTAGTGGGAAGTTGTGAGCTGCGGGGAGGAGATGATGCTCATATTTGAGCAGGAAGGATGCTCGCCACGTATGAATTGCATGGCTTGGGTGCTTAGATAAGGTAAAGTCAAGCGAGGAGGCACCTAGGAGGGACGATGGACATCTAGACCGAGGCTGTTTTACTAGTAGAATACATACATACGGAGTAAGAGAAGGAAAGATGTCGGCAACCTCTAACTGGCCTGAACGGAGCCGCGTACGCGATACAGGCGTGTCCAGTAGTAGCATTATTCCAGTGAGTGGCGTGAGGTGCTGGTGAGGCTGAGGTGGTGCTCCTCTTGCCGCTCTTGCTGGTGGCTCGACTCGGATGAAGCCCGCCGCGCCAAGAGATCAGCATGCGAGATGCGGCGTTGGCCAATCACAGGCGTTTCGTACCTGACCGCCGTCATTGGAATTTTATTTTTCGGGAAACGCTGCGCCGCCAGTCCTTTGATTACTCTGCGCCGCCAGTCGTTGGATCGCAATTCTTGATTGCCAGGCCACAGGCACGCTCACGTTCACGCTCTTTTGAATCTTGACTTATCTCGAAGTCGTTGTACCCCCCGTTTCACTGTGTATATTTCCACGCCGGCAAATTATCTCGCCAGCCCGCGACCTGCGGACGCATCAACCATGGGTCTCCTCACCACCCTGACAGAGCCCCTCGACTACCTCCGTGCAACACTGCCAACTTACCAGCTGGTCCTTCTCGGCCTATTTGCCTTCGTCGCTCTTTCAGTGGCATGGAATGTTACGAGGCAGCTGTTGTTCCGGGACAAGACCGCGCCACCTGAAGTATGGAGTTGGTTCCCCGTGCTTGGAAACACGTATGTGCATCGATGCACCACAACAACTCCCAAGTGGCATGCTAACTTCTCCCCTAGCATCTGGTATGGCATGGACCCCTTTGACTTCTTCTTCGCATGCAAGCAGAAATACGGCGACGTCTTCACCTTCGTCCTGCTCGGTCGACGAGTTACCGTATGCTTGGGTACTAAGGGCAACGAGTTTATCTTGAATGGCAAACTGAAGGACGTGAATGCTGAGGAGATCTACACCGGGCTAACCACACCCGTTTTTGGGGAGGGCGTGGTGTATGATTGCCCCAACGCGAAGTTGATGGAACAGAAGAAGTTTGTCAAATTCGGACTGACGATGGAGGCCTTTCAATCCTACGTTGACTTGATTTCGAGCGAGACAAAGTCGTTCGTGGCCAAGGGCAAACCTTTCCAAGACGCTTCTGGGAGAATTGACATTGCACCGGCGATGGCGGAACTGACTATTTACACCGCGTCGCGATCTCTTCAAGGACCCGAAGTCCGCGCCAAATTCGACTCAACCTTTGCTGATCTGTATCACGACCTGGACATGGGGTTCTCACCCATCAACTTCATGCTTTCATGGTTTCCTTTGCCCCACAACCGCAAACGAGATATCGCGCAGAAGAAGATGGCGGATACGTATATGGAAATCATCAAAGCCCGACGGGCTGCTGGTGGCAAGAGGGAGAAGGGCGACGAAGATATGATCTGGAACTTGATGGCCTGCGTTTACAAGGACGGCACGCCGGTCCCTGACAAGGAAGTTGCGCACATGATGATTGCCCTGTTGATGGCCGGACAGCACTCTTCTTCATCGACGTCAAGTTGGATCCTCCTGAGATTGGCCACGAGACCGGACATTCAAGAGGAGCTGTTGGAGGAGCAGAAACGGGTGCTGGGCGAAGACTTGCCGCCCTTGACATACGACAACCTCCAAAAACTCACCCTGAACGCTCAGGTGGTCAAGGAGACGTTGAGGCTACACGCCCCCATCCACAGCATCCTGCGGAAAGTCAAGTCTCCTTTGACGATCGTCGCAAATACCCCGGAGACTACAAAGACGTACCAGATCCCCACCACTCATACACTCATGTCTGCGCCGGGCGTGACGTCGCGAGAATCCGAATTCTTTCCTGATCCCATGAAGTGGGAGCCCCATCGCTGGGATGAGGGCCATCCCCTAGCATACAGCCGCCTCGGCACCGACCAAGAAGAGTTTGAGGATTACGGTTATGGTATGATCAGCAAGGGCGCCTCTTCGCCATATCTACCCTTTGGGGCTGGAAGACATAGGTGCATTGGTGAGCAATTTGCCTACGTCCAGCTAGGGACGGTTCTTGCGACGATGGTGAGACTCGTCAAATTCAGACAGATTGAGGGCAAGCAACTGGTGCCCACAGATTATTCAAGTTTATTCAGCAGGCCGCTCGCGCCGGCAGTCGTGGAGTTCGAGAAGAGGGAGGGCGCGAAGGAGAAGAACTAAGCCACGAGAGGAAGTGGCGGGATTGTACATACATGCATAGAATATCAGCCGGTGAGCGAGCGCACGGCGACGGTCATGGTAAGGCCAGTCCGAGAGCTTCTGGTGTTTGGTGTTTAGGCGCTGAATCACCCGAGGGTATATACATAGTAGGATACGTAGTCCGATGGCATCTATTGATAGTGATTGATCTGACGGCCACTATGTGTAGTATATGGGTCGGTCAGGGAGACGTTTCCGTGCTCTCTCAACTCGGTGTGGAAATGCACCGGACCCGGACGAGCGGGACTCCGCCCCAGACAAAGAGATTGACCATGACGGCCACATAATTTCATTGTTGAAGATTGCCAACTTACTCCGTACAATGAGTACAGACGGGTGACAAGGTCGACGTCAATATTACCCTTGGCAAGTATACCACTGTATGCTCCGGTCGGGCTCAGTCTATCGCGTCATGACTCGAACAGATTGCAACAAACGCCTCAAAAGAACATGCACTGCTCTGGCTGCAGGATGGGAGGCGACCGGAGTCTCCATAAGGAATGATTGATGCCTGGTGGCATTTCGTACTCGTATCCCAGGCACCTACCAGGTCGTCTTTAACATATTCAAGAGGCGACGATTCGCTGCTCGGATGCTGGAAGATCAGAAGGCCGAGTGGAGCCTGAGCAACGACCTTTCCACATGCAAGCCGCGCGACTTTCCGAACGTCGCTTAACGTGTAAATTAGGCACGCCCATTGGATCGGACAGAGCCTCTAAGCCTTGTCCGGCTAGCGACAACTTCCAGACTCGGGCTCGAAATCGCGGGCCACGGGCAATCGAGAGTTTTTGTTTGCCAGCCTGGAGTCTCCCAGGCACTGGTCCTGGTGAACAGGGCTCCTATCTAATGATATCGATTGTATATCTCCTTTTCCGTTCCGCATCAATGCGCTTCGTGATAGAATTTCTTCCTGCTCTTTGTTGGTTCAGGTTCATTTCATTCTTTGCTCGTGGGCCTTGTGGCTGCTTTGAGTTCTCAGGTCCGGCAGAATAGCCATTGACCCATGCACATTGTTGTATCAGAGCAATACTTTCCTTAGACAACTGATACTGGACTCACTCCTCCTGTAATTCAGACGACACATTCACAGCCCTTACTCCCGACCACCGGACTTCCGTCGCGGAACACCAGATCGGGGAACGAGAGTAAGCACCTTCAGCTGCAAGACATCGAATCCTTCCCGAACGTTGATTCATCTCGACGCGGACGCCGGTTGCGCAGCCTCGAGAGCTCCACTTATACATCACGCACAGCCTTTGGGGCCTCGAAAATCCTTCCAATCTGCGGACAAGCGTAAGCCATCCCAGGCTGGTCAACGGTAGATTACACCGATGGGACTCTTCAACAAGAAGAAGGACGCACCCGCCGCGGCGAGCCTGGATGTGCCAAATAGCAACGCCGCTACTAGATCCGAAACCACCACGGCCGTTCCAAGTCAAAATGTATCAGATACAGAATCACTGGAGAAGACTCGGAAGGTAGAAACAAGCGTTCTGGGCGAGAAGGAGGCCAAGGAAATGGACAAGAGTATCGCGACTAGTGAGAGCAACACCACCGTCCCCTCAGATGGAGCAAGATTAGTTATACCCGAGACAAAAGCAAATGCCGAAGAACATGTCCAGATTCAAAGAACAAAGTCACATACCAGCGTAATCTCTGCACCGGGTGCCGAAGACGACGACGAAATCCTCTATCCCGGAGGATTGAAGTTGGCCCTCATCACCCTCGCCCTATGTCTGTCGGTGTTCCTGGTCGCATTGGATAACACCATCATCGCAACGGCGATCCCGAAGATCACAGACCACTTCAAGTCGTTGGGCGATGTGGGTTGGTATGGTTCGGCGTATTTGCTTACGACATGTGCTCTGCAGTTGTTCTTCGGCAAGCTGTACACCTTCTACTCGATCAAGACGGTCTACCTGGCTTCCATTGTCGTTTTCGAAGTTGGCTCAGCAGTATGTGGGGGTGCGCCAACGTCCGAGGCGCTGATCGTTGGAAGAGCGATAGCGGGCATTGGTTCAGCAGGCATCTTCTCTGGTGCATTGATTATCATCGCGTAAGTTCCCTTTGACTTTTGATATGGTAGAAAAGAACTGGGCGGTTTTCGGTGGATCATGCCGGCCGCACGAGACTTTGCGAATTTGCTCGGTTTCCATCTGTTAGTACGATGCTGACTTGACGCCGATGACAGGTACACCGTCCCACTGATCAAGCGACCCATTTACACCGGCGTTATCGGCGCCATGTACGGCATTGCTTCGATTGCAGGGCCGCTGCTTGGAGGCGCGTTCACCGACGGTCCGGGATGGCGATGGTGCTTTTATATCAACCTCCCCCTAGGCGCCGTGACACTTGTGGTCATAATCATCTTCTTCCACTCGCCGGCGCGGAAAGCCGAGGCGAAAGTTCCCCTTCGAGAACGCGTCCATCAACTCGACCTTGGCGGCACCGCTATTTTCATCGTCGATATCGTTCTGTGCTTGCTGGCCTTACAATGGGGCGGCTCAACTTACGCGTGGTCGAACTGGCGGATCATTCTGTGCCTCACGCTCTTCGGCATCCTCACCGTCGTTTTCGTCATCTGGCAGTACTTCATGAAGGAATTCGGCACCATTCCGTTCAATATCATCTCGCAACGCAGTGTAGCCGCGGCGTCGTGGTTTGCATTCTCGCTGGGCGGTGCCTTCTTCGTCCTCATTTACTGGTTGCCAATCTGGTTCCAGGCGATCAAGGATGCTTCGGCCTTCAAGTCCGGAATCATGTGTCTGCCCATGGTGCTGGCCCTTGTGATTGCAAACATCCTGACGGGCGTAGGAACCACGACCATCGGATATTACACGCCCTTCTATTACGGCTGCGTCCTCTTCTCCACCATCGGTGCCGGCCTGCTCACCACCTTCGAGACCGGCACCGGTCACGAGAAATGGATCGGATATCAAGTCATTTACGGGTTTGGCGTCGGGCTAGGCATGCAGCAAGCCTTGATCACCGTCCAAGCCGTTCTTCCATTGAAGGATGTGCCCACGGGCACGGCGCTCGTGATGTTCATGCAAACATTTGGCGGCGCCTTGTTCGTATCAGTCGCCCAGAACATCTTCAACAACCGCCTGATTTCCGAGATCCCCAAACAAGCACCCGGTATAGACCCGCAGATCATCTTGCACGTCGGCGCGACGTCCTTGAAGGACCAGATCCCCGCAAGGTTGCTGGGCGGTGTTCAGACGGCGTATAACACTGCGCTCACGGAGACGTGGTACATCGCCGTCGCGATGGCTTGTCTGTCCGTTATCGGTGCGGCGTTTGTCGAGTGGAAGAGTGTCAAGGGGATGAAGCCCGGAGCGGTAGCTGCATAGTGTGCCAGCATGACGTGTTTTCCCGCGGAGCATTTTGCATGGCGATCTGTTGGCATATTCTTCCCTTCATCGTGTACACGCAGGAGTGGTTTGGAAAATACGAGGCGCAGTGACGGCCATGGATGGCATACTGATGGATATTATGACCTTTCCCGGCCAGATGCTGGCTTATCGCACGAATCTCCACACCACGAACGATTGAATAGAGTGGTACTTGTAGACAAAAAGCACACTGGGGGTGGATCAAGCAACCCGATTTGAAAGACCAATGATGCCTCTTGAACACGATATAAGACGCGCCCCGTGTTGATATGAGTGAGTCCCACTGCTTCTTGCCCTGCTATTAATAACCGGCTTTCATTCTCTTCCCTTCCCACGATGCCGTGATCACCGCTCGCTCGGCGCTCATTTGTGAAATGCTGACCATCCTCCACCTGGCCTGGTTCTCCAAGCACTTTCCGTTTCGTCTCGCCCTCTAGTTCGGACGAGTCGCGGAGATGAAGTCCCCAGTCCTCCCCCACAATTAATTACGAAATCCGCCAACCCGTCCTGCTGGTTCCGGATGCACGGAAAGACATAAGACCCGGGGATAACACTGCACATCTCGCACAGCAACCTCCCTTCGCTCCGCGTCCAGCCTTGCCGGTTTTCCGGGCCTGTCACGCAAAGCTCCGGCTTGGGGATGCCGAAGGTGCTTGTTTTGTGCATGCATTGTCCTTTCCCTCGCCCCCCTTTGCCTTACATACGAGGTACTATGTTTTGCTTTTCCCGCTGCTGGGTGGCATGTCCGTACGTACGTCAATCGTAACAAGCACAAAGGTACAGTACGTAAGGTTTGGGAGGCCGAGGCCGGCCGGCTTGCCTTGCAAAAATGTCGCCCGGATCCACCGAGCGCGTCGTTGGGCTCTCTCTCTCCTGTCTCCTGTCTCATGAAGGGGGAAGGGGGGTCACCACTATCTCGACTCGCCCATTCAGAGGGCTTCCTGGCAGGGTGTGGATAGGTAAGCAGAAAAGGGGGCGTCACGAGTACGAACGACTCGTGTTTCCATGCACACAGACCGAGTACACGGTAGTGCACAGCGTGTTTCTGACTGCTCCCTAACGCGGTAAAGTGACGCAGTGGTATAAAATCTTTGGATATCGTTCGAGCTGGTCGTCGTCTCTATATTTTCGCCTTGGGACTACGGTACCTACCACAGTGTTCAGAGCGAATCGCACCAATTAATTCGCTTCATCCATCTCATCATCGTCACCATGCTGATCTGCTTCTCGATCTGGTACTCTGGCCTCGTGTCCTTCGTCACGGGCATGTACGCGCGGTTCGTCCTCGTTCCGGAGTCGAAGAAACGATGAGATGTGCAAGCAAGCAAGCAAGCTTGGTCAGGGTACAGCTGGCTGGCCAGGGAGACTGTTACAAAATTGGCTGGTACGTTCGAGTCGAATCTGTCTGATGGATAATATACCGTACCTCGCAGACGGCACGGGGCACGGGGCACCCGCTGATGAGGCAACAGCGACCACGGACGCGCGACAGGGCTACGCTCGGTCCTGCTGGCACGAGTAGGGTACCAATGGTTCGGACCTGCGTGTGCTATCTGTTCTCGTGGTATAGCACTGTCGTTGGGGTCGGGTGTCGAAACGTACAACACGGCTGGCCATTTCCATTCGAGCATTCGAGCATCCTCGCGTCCATTCTGCCAGCTACAGTATGTCGGGCGGGGATACCCTGGGCAGCCGAGAGAATCGCACGCAGACACAACACTTGCACATTGCACTTGCACCTTGCGGTGTCATTCTCTCACGAGCGAGTCTCCGGCGTACGATTATGGGCTATCTGGACGCACGGCAGATGAAGATCCACGAGCCGTCATAGTGTACCATCTTCACAGTCCGTGGTACAACGATACGTCATCGGTCTTCAGGCGTGCAATATGACCCGAGCAGACTCTTCTCGCCCTCACAAGGCTGCACGAGTGAGAGGCGACAAGGCTGGCAAATCAGGATTGCGGGATCGTTTCAGCTTCTATTCAGACAACGAGGCATGTCAGGCCGTCCGTGGGCCGGAGAGCTGAGCTAGACAATAATCAATTCAGCTTGGGAATCGTCGGGGATGCAAGCATGGCTGCTGGTTTGGTTGTGTGCCTGTGCGCATGGATGTGGATGTGGCGCTTGGTGGGATTGAAAGTGGATGTATATGGACGACAAGGAAGGCAGGCAGGGACTGATGGAGACATTCAGGAACTGAGAGGGTTTGAGCCGCCTTAGGAGCTATGCGAATGACATCAAGATGCCGCGTGACGCAGGATGATGCGGCGGAGATCGAGGGTAGTTGCGGAATATGTGAAGAATGAACTGCAGCGATACAAAAAGCCCGAGTCGAACAAGAGTTATGGCTATGAAATTGACATTCTAGCCTCGAACTATCGATACTCCGCAAGTTGGTCCTGTTCGCCGAAAGAAGCTGGATCAGCGTGCCTCTCTCCTGAAGAAGCAACTACATACTCCGTACTGGCACGTCGAATCTACATCCTGGCCGCGATTTCCGGCATGCTGGACATGGACGTGACTGGAACAAAGGTGGGCCGCTCGTTGGCGTCGTTCTTCCGCTCCGGCGCCGCCTCGCTCGCAACGTGCCGTCGCATATCGTACAGGTTCATCTCGTCGATCGTGAGCTTGCCGGACGCCACAGCAGCCTTGTAGCCGATCTGGTGGCTCGAGAAGCCGATGCGTTCGTTGATGTTCTCCCTGGCCCGCGCGCTCGCGGCCTGCACTTTCGTCGCCCGGGGTTTGCGGATCTGTTCGTACAGGCGCAACCCGGCCGTCACATCGGCAGTGTAGGTGTATTGGCGGCTGAAGATCAAGCCCAGCGCGGCGGCGTCTTCGATGGCCTGACACGCGCCCTGGCTTTGGTCCGGCAGCATGGGGTGCGCGGCGTCGCCGAGCAGACAGGTCCGGCCCACGGTCCAGTGCGGGTAAGGCTCGTGGACGAACAATCGCCACGGGCCAATGTCTCGGGCGTGCTTGAACAGCGCCAACAACCGAGGGTCCAGGTCCGGGAACGGGGCGAGCAGTTGCTCGACGCTGGCCTCGTGGTTCCACCCCTCGCTCGCGTGGTCCGACTTCTCGGTCGGGAAGAAGCAGTAGAAGGAGTTGATCTCGCCGCCCCGACACGGCGAGTAGACGATCTTCTCGATGCCGACGCCGCCCCAGAACTCGATGGCGCAGTTGGGCGTAAGGTCGAGGAGGCCGAGGCGCGCGACTTCTTCCGAGGAGATCACACAGTGGTAGCACGTCGAGGTGGACTGCTTGCGCGTGGGGATGACGCCCAGGGTCCGGCGGACGGTGCTGCCAATGCCGTCGGCGCCGACGATCATGTCGTGATGGGCGATGACGCCGTTTTCGAAGGTGATGATGCCGCGTTCGTGGTCGATCGACCGGCATTTGTGGTCGAGACATAGTCGCGCGGGAGGTCCCTCGCCCTGCCCGGCGGCCGAGTCCATCAGCATTTCATGCATGTTGACGCGGTGGAACATGTTGTAGACCTGGGGATCGTCTGGGTTAGCCACAGAGATGAATATCAGCGCGGTGCACCGTTCGACACTCACCCATCCCCATTGATCCTTGTAGTCCGACAGGTCGTACTCGGTGAGCACTTCGCCGGTCTTCCAATCATGCCGGATGAGTTTCTGCAAGACCACTGTTTTGCCCAGGGAGATGTTGACGTTCCATTCCTCAAGCCACCGCGTGCCGTTGGCGGCGCAGCTGATTGATGCGCCGACCTCTCCGGCGAAGTGTGCTTGTTCGTATATGGTCACTTGATGGCCCGCTCGGCGAAGGGATGTTGCCGCCGCGAGGCCACCTGTGGCATATTAGCGGAGTGTACCAGTCATGCTGAACGATGGTCTTACCAATACCGCCACCGATGACGGCGATATCCAGTGATCTCCAGCCTTCAAGCATTCTGTTCTGAGAAGAGCGTCTTTGGCGCACGAAAGGAGCAGCTCAAGCTGATTGAATATCCTGCTTTGACACCAGAGATCGAACGAGAAGCTGTTTCAGTCCAGGCCCTTTATTCTTCCGCTGGTACGGGTCCATCTCTCGTACAGGGATATTTATCCTTCCTCAGGATCTGCGATAGCATTCTTAGTCTAGATAAGACGATGACCTTCCCTTGAGCACCTGGTTCATTGGCCATTGGCACGAGCCGTGCAATGCCTCGACGGGGTCAGGCCAAGAATACGGCTGAGGAGCGTAGCCGACGATTTCCGCACCATTTGTTCCTAAACCTGCCAAATTGCCACATATGGCATGGTCAGGCCCTCCGAAGTTGACGAAGAAGCACGGAAACGACCGATGATAAGCAGACACCCCAACTCGAGCAGTACCCGACATGTTGTTGAGGCGGCCCGCGCACTTCTGCGAATCAACGCCCGGCTGCTTTCTACAGTACAGTGCTCCTCACTCCAGGCCAGTGTGCGGAGTGCAGTGAGGAGACGGCAAGATGCCGGAGTCTTCGCTGGATATCGGAAAGGATAGAAATAGGGAATGTTTTCTCTTTCTCTGGTGAATAGAGGCATAGACATCTCTTGTAAAGGGTGGTTCAACTTCGTCCGTCGTCGTCTGCTCAGTCAATATGCTCGGCAAAGTAGCGCTCGAGGAAGCATTCAATCTGCCACGGTTCGCAGAGAAGCACCGATGGTGGGCATCGATGTTTGCCACGGATCCAGAGAAGCACGCTCGCGAAATGGGTGACATTGCCGACATCAGAATCCAGTATATGGACAAGTATGGCGTGGGGTATCAGATCTTGTCGTACACCGCGCCCGGTGTACAAGACATCTTCGACAGGAAGGAAGCAGAAGCGTTGGCGACCGAAATCAACGACTACATTGCCCCAGCGGTCAAGAAACACCCGGACAGGTTCGGGGCTTTTGCGTATGTCTGCCCACGCTGTGTGATAGGACGACGACTGACACTTGCAGGACGCTCTCAATGCATGACCCGAAGCAAGCAGCTGCAGAGCTTCGGCGTTGTGTAACGCAGCATGGCTTCCTGGGAGCGCTGGTCAACGATACACAACGCGCAGGCGCGGATGGAGAGGACATGATCTTCTATGACTCGGAGGAGTGGGATGTGTTCTGGGAGACGGTGACTGAGCTCGATGTCCCCTTCTATCTGCACCCCCGCAACCCGACCGGATCGATACACGAAAAGCTGTGGGCGGCGAGGAAGTGGCTCATCGGCCCTCCGTTGAGCTTCGCCCAGGGCGTCAGTCTGCATCTGCTTGGGATGGTGACGAACGGCGTGTTCGACAAGCATCCCAAACTCCAGGTCATCATCGGCCACCTGGGGGAACACATTCCATTCGACCTCTGGCGCATCAACCACTGGTTTGAGGACGTCAAGAAGCCGCTGGGCCTGAAGGAGACGTGCAAGAAGACCATCCGCGAATACTTTGCGCAGAACATCTGGATCACCACGAGCGGGCATTTTTCGACACCCACGCTTCACTTCTGCATGACCGAAGTCAGTGCTGACCGGATCCTGTTTTCGATTGACTATCCGTTTGAAAGCTTCGCAGACGCGTGCGAGTGGTATGATAACGCAGAGATCAATGAGGTCGACAGGAGGAAAATGGGCAAAGATAATGCGCGGAAGTTGTTCAAGCTCGATAAGTTCAAGGACTGCGACGCTTAGAGCGGAGCCTGGGCGCGCCTGGGCACAGACGACGGGGGCGCGGGGGCGCTAGGCCCGCCGGAGCTGCACCGCTTAATAAGACGATAGCGTAGCCTAAACGAGAACCAGGCGCCTACCGGGGGCCCAAGCTGCTTATCAGCTTGCGGTGACTCCACAAATATGACTCTCGCGATAATCAACACCATCATTGATATCTGTCGCTGCTGCGATGCGCCCTCCCTAGCTCAACCATGAAGGATGCCTCGTCCAAAGGTGCGACTTGAAGACCGTCAACGGGCCGTCAAAGCGTGTTTGCCGTGCAAAGCGTCCAAGAAACGGTGCGATGCTCAGCAGCCATGTTCCAACTGTATCCGAAGGAGGGCCACGTCCTTTTGCCACTATGTCGACTCCAGCTATGTCAGACACGCTCGAAAGCTTTCACAACCGCAACACGCAGACACCAGTGCTAGCCAGAATGACTCCGTCTCTACCGCCCCGGAGAGTGCCCAGTACAGCCCCGGAAAGCCATCAGAGGAGATCTCTGGGAGTGTCGACATGCCTGCGAGAGAGTCGCACACTTCGCGTGGTCGGATGCTCTTGAACTCGAAAGGAGAGAGAGGTAGGAGACTGACGTCCTGCGCAAGGCTTCCAGAATCTGACCGGCGTGTCTAGTCTACATTGGAGAATTCGCCTCTCTGACATTCCTCCAATTTCTTCGGCATACCATCAAGCAGCAGATGGGCCCGTCCTTGTTCACGGAAAACATCCGGCGCAACCTGATGCTGGAGGCTGCTAGCGTCGACGACACGACCGCCAAGTTTGTCGAGGACATCCACCAGAAAGCTGCCTTGGTAGAGGCCTACTTCGCCGCGGTATGTTCTTAATCCAAGTGCTTTGAACATCAACTGACGCGCCTAGACGAACGGTATCCTCGATCCGTTCTCTAGAGGCGAGGTAGAGGCTATGAAGCACGCTTCCAACAAGACCGAACACAAGTACGCCAGGGCGGCCCTCGATCTCATGGTGTCTATCGGTGCACAATGCCGCGCACAAGATGCGGTCGATCACCGATACGCCTCGACGCTTTTCTCTCGGGCCCAGAAGGCCGTGATGGGGGATGGGCTGGAAGACCCTTCCATCGACATGGTCCGTTGCTTCCTGCTCATGACATTCTATATGCTCGGGGCTTGTCGAAGGAATGCCGCCTTTATGTACCTGGGGATCGCTAGCCAGGCATCGTCTGCCCTGGGACTGCATGTGACTGAGCAGTATCGCCATTTCAGTGTGGAAGACCAGATTGTGCGGTGAGTGACGACCGGCAATGACCTTGGAATACTGCACCTTGCTGACCGTGCTAGACTTCGCACGCTGAGAAGTCTCCGAGCCCTAGATGTAATCTATTGCTCCATCTTGGGGAGACCGTACTCAACAGGCGCCATCAGGGCCGACAGTACAGCAATCACCATGCTGCACCTACCTACCGTCACACATCGCGACTCGACCCTGAAGGCAAGCTTCGAAGTCTGTTCCATCATTGCCGAGATCACTCCGATGCTGGATTCAGAGGGCTCCATCAGCCTGATCACGGCTGAAGAGTTCCTCAAACGTCTCCGCGACTGGAGCGCCACTCTGCCGGCCGACATGCGGCATTTCAACCGGTCCGCCGATGAATCATTGTCGCTTGAGGAGCAAGAGCGAACCATCGGGAACATTCATATCTCGTGCGCATACTATTTCGCCGTGATGCTTGTGACAAGGCCTTTCTTGATAACGCACTTGATGGCCCACATGTCCACGGGCGCCAGCCCCGTGACGACAGCAACAGAGGTCGCGGACCTGGCGCAGGCGTGCATCGATTCAGCAATCTTGATGGCAAACATGTGCTACGAGGCGCTTCAGTCAGGCATCCTGCTCAAGCAGATGTGCATTTTGAAGTGAGTGACCAGTCCGGATACTGTCCCGCGGACCGGAGAAGCTGACTGGACCTTCTCTAGGGCATGGATCTTCGCAGCCGGCCTCGTATTGGGGTTCTCTATGTTTGCGCAGGGCGACTCCCGCTTCGACATGGACGAGTCGTTCAGCAATGCACGCGAAGTCCTCCGCAGCCTCTCCGCCGAGAGCCCTCAGGCGGAACACTACTATGAGATCCTGGCGGGGTTCGCCGACGTGATTCAGCGACGTCGCCAACATCTATCACGCGGAAGCCGCTCGTCCCGGAACAAGTATGTCGACCAGATATTGACCTTCGAAGTCACGCCGATTGTTTCCAGATCTCAGTCGACACTATCTCCTGGAACCCCACAGTCGAAGGACCAAGGGCCCAGCATGCCCGAGGCATCTGTTACGGATGATGGAGCCGGCGAATTCGAGTTCCAGATGCCCGACCTGAGCCAGTGGCCGCTCGAAAACGGAGGCGGGTTCGACTTTGGCATGTTCGGATGGGACAACTTTGCGATGCAGATATCGGAGAACTTCTCATTCGACGCCGATCCATCCTGGGGAGTTACCTGAAGCCTGGCTGGACATTAAGAACGAAATGAACATCTCACAGACACTCTGCTGTCTCGGAGGCCAAACGAAGACACGCCGGGACCAGAGACTGACACCCCCTTGAAATACGGCACGCCTTTCTCCCATCGCACAGCACGGGGGCAATCTACCTCCCCTTTCTCTCCTCATAGTATTCCGGATAGCTGACGCGGTACCCCAACACCCAGCTCCCCACGAACGCCATGACATTCAAGAAGACACGACTGGCGATCACGCCCAGCCACTCATTCGGCAGGGGCGCTGCGGGCGTGTCCGCCGCGTGCAAGAACACGAACAGCTGAAAGGGACTGAGCTCCGTCTTGGCCTTGCGACAATCATCCAGATAGCCGAAGAAGTTGCGGAAGAAGCGCTCTTCGCTCTCGTCGTCCTCGGGGTCGAGCTGCACGTCGACCACAAACGGCTGCGTATTCGACGCGTTCTCGAACTTATGGTACGTCCGCGGCGGTATACTGGCTGTTGCTTGTTTCCCCAGCCCCGCGGCGGCGGAGAGTGTCGTCCAGGGTTCCACGCCCAGACCCTTCCAGAACAGACCCTCGCCGGCCACGACGCGGAAGTGCTCGCTGTGGCGGAGATGCAGGTGGAAGGGCGGCTGAACTATCGAAGGCCCGTGTTCGGGTGTCGTAGGCGGGATGGTGTGTGTCATCGCGTATTCCGAGCCGGGAGCATGGAACTGCACAATTGAGCGCCCGTCCTCGAACAAGATGGGGTTATTGGCCGCGTTGGCTGTGCGCGGTGGTAGCGCGCCGCGGAGGAAGGTGAACATCGTGCCACTCGTAGGAGAGACGAGGTGGTAGTGCCCAATCGATCAATCAGTCAATAGTAAATGGTTGATGGGGGACGGAGCGGTGGCGCCAAACCGATCAATCGATCATTCGTAAGTGTCTGATGATCGAAAGTCAATAGATTCCCTCACCCTTTGTGCCCTCCGACTCCAGCCCAGTGCCACCTCACCACTCCACGGCTTATATCGCCCCCTTGTGTACGTTTGTATGGACACAGATTCTCGACCATCTGTACGAAGTGCCCGGTACCTTCGGCATGCATTAGATATCATGCCCGGCCCGTCTGGTGCGACCTCAGCTTGACGGGGCCAAGGTAGATTGTAATCAAAAATGCTCCAAAGTAGCAATTCGCCAAACACCATCACCAACGCCTGCCGAATGCTGTACTTCCGCTGCCGGTGCGTGCCTGGGCAGCTGATTCGACCACATCAACTATCGCAGTACCAAATAGCGAAGCCTTACACACCACACACACACACAGTCCTGGATGCAGGTACGAGATTCGGGAACTACCGTACATTTGCCCGTCTGGTGTTCAGGTCGAGATAGGGCTGTTGGTTCGCTGTCGAGACCCTCGCTTCGCTTCGTTTTGCGGACCTTCTCACCACATACGAGTCACTACATGGCAGGCACGGGGTTAAACTACGGTCCCGCAGCATCGTACAGCATGTCAGCGTGTTTGCGTCTCATCCCTCCTCATGGTGCGGTCCAATTAGCGCCACCCCAAGAGGAGATGAAGCTGACGTTGGGTGCAGGGCAAGGGCAAATAAGAAGATGGCGAAATAGAGAAGGAGTCCTGAACGGGCCTGGGTTCCTGTGCGCACTGACAGTAGGATGTGGGATGGGACATGTCATTGCTGCTCCTTTTCTATCTCGTCTGTGTGAATGCTGACCTGTGTCTTTGCACCATCATGGTTTATGCTCGTCCTTCTCACATCGAACCTTCGTCCGATATCTCGTCACCATCGCCGTTCATGGCGCTGTCCATGTTGTCAGGCCAAACACGCTGCGTCGGCTTCTTCGCAGGACGACTCACGGCTGCCTCCGGCAGATCGAGCTTCCAATTCCTATCCCATAAGAACAAAGGGCCGTCCCCAAGCAACTCTTCCAAAGCTTCGAAGTCTGTTCCCTCGCGAGCCTCTGGTTGGCTGTTAGTCTTCATTGCATCCTTCTCCGAACGTTGATCGCGCTGTGTTGTCTTCCTTTGTTGTTATTGTGGTAGGATTTTGGTTGACAGTTTGACAAGTCACTTGCTCACTGTTGGGTTGAGCTTTAGTGGTCATTCTGGTGGGAACACTTTCTAGTCGAGGGTTCGGCTGGACATTGTCTCTCGTGGCGTCAAGGTTTGTGGCCGGATCGACCTTGTCCGCCGGAGTAGGCGGCTGGTCAGAATGTTCTGAAGCGGATTGGGGTTGTCGCCCGTTTTGTTTCAACAGTTGCTGTTTGCCTTTCTTGTTGCTCAACTGGCTAGATTTGCGTCTGTATCTGGTGCTGCCTCGGGGCTTGCTCTGATCAGCCGCACCACTTTTGACTGGATGAGCGTCTTTTGGAGTAGTCTCTCTCCGATCTCCTGCCTTTGCGGCGTCCTCGAACCAGAGGACTGTGCTCGGGTCAAAGGCGATGTTTTGAAACGGGCTGCCTTCCGACTGCGACCCCATGGTGCACACTCAGATGGTCCGGATATGCCGCTTGGCCTCCGCGCTCGGGCATATGACATGAACTCCCCTACGCTGGCCGGCCCTGCCAGTGCGGTGCGAACGAGCAATGAACTCGCGATACTAAAATCTGGGCGTGCGGGCGTTGCATTTCTTCCAGTACCCGTTCCCGGATCGTCTGGCTCATCATGCTGTTGCTGAGGTGGACAGCCCGGGGTTCTCCGAAGGCTCGCAATATCCTGGCAAGTGCATGCGCCTCTGCTAGAGTGTGCGTGAAGACGATCGCCTTGCCGTGAATATGCTGGAACACGTATGCAGCTGCGACGGCGATGTTGCTTGCGTTGGAAGCTGGACCATGCTCAACTGGAGGCTGCGCAGCACGCCACGGCAGATTGTCTTTCGCAATTCGAATGGGTCCCGCGTGTCGTTGTCGCGGTATAATTCCCTTTGCGCAGGTAAGGCTGCATCCACTTGGTTATTGGACCAAGTTTCGCGCTCGTCAGGAACATGCGCATAACGTCCACGCCATCGCGGCGGAGGTCGTATGTTTCCCCATGGAAGACAGTCTGAAGCTGCGACAACATGGTGTTCGGTCTCTCCTCTGTGCCGGGGTTGAGCATAGTATGGACCTCGTCAATCACCAAGTACCGCATGCGCTGCAGAGTCAAGCAGCCTTCCTTGTGGACCTTGAACAGGGCACCTGCGGTGATGCAGAGGACATCGCAAGCCTGCTTGGCCGCCTTCACCTGTTGGACGTAAGAATGCCCACCGGTGATGTTCCGGCAGGTCAAGTTCGTGCCCTCGGTGAAGAACTTGAGCTCGAACAGGTTCTGGTTAACCAAAGCCCGGGTTGGGGCGATGTAAACCATAACCGGTGCAAGGCGGTTTTCTTTTGTGTCCTGTTCCCAAATCTCGTCGACAAAGGGATGCAATCTGCTTGGGTGTATCGCTGTGGCGGCCACCTTCGAGTCTCGCAGCCTCAAACGGCCGGGTTTGCCTTCGTCCTCCTTGTACATCAGACGCATGACCTCAGAATCCGCTCGGTCTTTGATCATCTTTTCGATGATCGGCAGTTGACAATATGTTTTTCCGGAACCGCAGAACGAGTTGACGTAATAATCCATCGACTTCTGGCGAAGTCGTGGTAGGTCAGTGCCTGGATGCACGTCAGGGCTTCGATGCCTCGCTCGTGTAGCTTTTTCACGAGGTGATCTGCATACATGTCAGAGACTGTCTCGATCGAATGAAGAACGCATTGGAAGGGCTATGGAGCTGGAAAACGGACACGTCGCCTCGTCTGCGTAGCTGCCGGGGGGAGGGTAGCTTACTGTTTTTGACAAGCTGTCTCACTGGAACACCTTGTGCGCTCTCGGAGCGGGCATGGTTGTGAACACTAAGATTTGTTAGCGCTTTACGTGACTAGGCAAGGGAGTGTGCTCACACGGCAACGTCGGCCAGGCCGCGGTCGAAATTTATATATATTTATGTTCCTCTCTTTAGCTCCTCTGTTGTCCCTCTGGAACCTCAGAAAACTCCCGCGTGCTCGATGCTAGGGCGTTCGGAGACCGTGACATGCTCTGGGAGCTTCGGAGCCGTGACTGGTTTGCGCCAGAGCGCGGTACGGCACCGGACTCGGCGATTATCATCGACATTTTGGTGGAGGGAGACTCTCAGATCGGCTGTGGTTGACAAGGTCTGCAAAGGGTCGATGGAAGGGGGCATCTGAATCATCGTCTTGTTGAGCGGTGTCCATGGTGACGGCTGGCCGTTGAAAGAGGTACCAAAGGAGGATGAACTCTCGCTGAAGGCTGTGAGAAGGAGAGGCGCTGTAGTGTTGAGAAGGACAAACTCTGAAAGCCGTGAGAGGGAGAGACGTGAGAGGCAGAGAGGCGAGAAGGTGTTGAGATGTCCGAGTGAGGTGGAATAAATAAGAGGGAATGAGCTCAAGATATAGAAAATCTTTGCGGCTCTCTTGGGAACAGTGAATAGCAAACTGCCCAAAATGACTCAGAAATCAAACTGGCTGGTGGTGAAGTCGTGATCAAAACTGCCTGGGGGTGAATCTGAGATCAAACTGCCTAGTGGTGAATCCGAGATCAAACTACCTAGTGGTGTATCTGAGACCAAACCACCTGGTGGTGAATCCGAAATCAAACTGCCTAGTGGTGAATCCAAGATGACTTCTAGGTCAATGGGCAAAATCAGTCACCGGTCCGCAGTCTCTACTTCGCTGTCACCATTCGAGCGCCTTCCCAGCTGTCACCGAGCATCTTCCCAACGCTCTCTCCCTTGGTGACTCATGCCTTCCGCCCCAACAGCACTATCTTCACACCTAACCCGTCACCACATTTGACTCGCCCGGCATGCTCATGACATGACTCTGCCGCTGCACCGTTACAGCGAATATTCAAGGTCGCTAGCGGTGGACATGAACAGAAAGGGCCTTGAACTTCAATCAAGGTTAATCGCAGTTTGTCATCGTTGGATCTGAAAGTCGATGAACTGGGTGACTGGGTAAGGATGTGACTCAATTCGGAGGACAGGATCCGGGCAACGCCTGACATATTTACAGTACGAAGGCCCATGGTAATATTACCAGCGTCATACGGCCAGTGACGCCTTGGCGGCGTCTTTACAGACCCTCGGGTAACCTTCCCAGTCACAGACTACTCCCTCTACATCTTCCAGGAGAACACGACACCCTCACACCATCACACCATCGCACCGCTCGACGACGTTGCCTCGCCGTTTCCCTCGCCCCAGGGTTGATCTCCTACCGGTGGGAAAGCCGCTCTGCCTGTTTCCGACCCTCACGCCTTCGCAATGTGGAATCCGCCGAAGTCTGGAAGGGCTCTTCGGATTTCCTGGCCATAATCATAGAGACCGCCGGCGTAGTTCGTCTGCTCCATTTTTTTCTTGGGATCTGATCCGCCCATGTATGTGCTCTTCGTCGTTGGAAAGAGAGTTTTATCGCTCAGCTCGTTAATTTTTCTCTTCCACTCTCTGCCAGCGGCGTCGGTAGGGTTGATGTATTTGATCCCCTGGCGTTCCATCTGCTTGATGGCATCGGTGATCCATCTGCCCTGCACCTCGACGCTGGTCGGCCCATTACTCAACAATGTTGGCCCATGTGGGCCGTAAAGATGGAACATGTTTGGGTACCCTGGTACCGTAGTTCCAAGGTATGTCACCGCGCCCGACTTCCACTCTTCGTCAAGTGTCTTCCCGTTGATGTTCTGGAGGCCCATCGCTGTCATGCCGCCAGTAACGACGTCAAACCCGGTGGCGATGCAGATAACGTCGAAGTCATAATGTGTGCCGTCCTGGAGTTTAATGCCAGTTTCGTCGAAGCCGACAATGGGGTTGTTCTTGATGTTGACAACGTCAACATTGTCGCGGTTGAACTGCTCGAGGTAGCGATATTCAAGGCAGGGACGCTTCACTCCCCACGGGTGGGGGGGCTCGACCGGGGTGAGAATGTCGCGCTTGCGTTGGTCCTTCAATCTTGCGCTTTGGTGCTTCTGCCAGAAGTCGTACACAGCCCGGTTGGCCTTGGGATCGATGAGGTAGTCCTTGTAGTTTCCAAGCCAATAACGGAAGCCTCCATCGGTCCACAACTTCTCGAAGAACCTCTCGCGCTCTTCGGGCGAGTCCTCGAACGTATTCTTCTCCGAGAAAGAGTACAAGAACCCGCCGAAGCAACGTTCCCGAAGATCAAACAGTTCTGGGTACCACCTCTTGCCGGCCCATTGCTCCTCGGCTGTCAGGGCACGGAGGCGCATAGGCACCGTCAAGTTTGGAGTCCTTTGGAAAACTTTGAGATCACCTGCCACAGGACCCCAGGCTTGAGTGACTTGAACGCCAGATGCCCCGGTACCAATGATTGCGCACTTCTTGCCTTTGACGTCGATTTCCTCGTCAGGCCAGAAAGACGAGTGATGGACAATGCCCTTGAATTTTTCGATCCCCGGCCAATCGGGCACATATCGCTTAGCAGCAAAGCCGGCGGCGACAACAAGGTACTTGGCCTTGGCAGTTCGCCCATCAGCCGTCTTGACGTACCAGCGTCCTTCATCCGTGTTGAACTGGGCTCCGGTAACCACGCTCTCGAAGGCAGTATGGCTTTTGATGTCAAGGACTTTGTCGCAATGATCAAAGTAGTCACGGAGTTCTCTGTAAGTGGGGTAATTGGATGGCCAGTTGTACCTAGAGCAGGTCAGCCACAGACACAGACTTCGGGCATACAAAGTCAGGCGTACGTCTTCCATGTTTCTTCGATTGACAACTGGTACTCGGGAACTTCGGAGTCGACCATAGCTCCAGCTGTTCAAAAGTCAGACTGTGTCAACAAGTGATGGCGGCAAGCCCTTACGGTAACAATTCCATCGCCAGGTGCCGCCGAGGTCAGTGCCAGCCTCGTAGATGACAGTCTTCAGGCCTGCTTTGCGAAGAGACCAGAAGCAGAACACGCCCCCGAAGCCGCCACCCACCACGAGGGCATCGACTTCCAGGTTGTCCGCGTATGGCCCGTCGGTTCTTCTGCGTCGACCATACTCCCAGAGCTTGGTCTTCAGCTTGGGGTTGGTCATTTCACCTGGGTCACCCATGGTCACGGTATTGTATGTCAACTTGCGGCGCTTGGGTTTGGTCTTGACTCGGCAGAGATGATGATGGAGAGTGGTCGAGTTCGAAACGACATCTCGTCGTCCGAGTCTCTCTAAATAGAAAAAGCGCCATGTTATGGACGAGTCCTTGAATTGACTCTCCTCGGCTCTGTTTGGTGCCCGCAAATAGACCCTGGTCAGATCCCTCTGCCCTGACAAGGCGCACCATTGCGGCTCCGCATGGTAGCTACACCACCGCTGACCTCCAGGGACTCGGATCACGGCGAAAGTGATTTACCTGGCAAACGTGCTGTACTATTGTGCAATTGGATGGTGAAAGGAGCATAGGAAGGCTTAGCAATGCGGCAGAAGGGGGTGTGTTGGCAAAGGAGGTCTCCAGGACTCGTCACCTTCCTACATCCGCACCTGTGCCATCCGCAGTCCCATATTGCCGACACTTCAGCGTTAAGGTAGGGGCACACTCCGTCAAACACCAGCGGAACCGCATAGCCTTTAGCCGAGTTGCGCAACAGGAGACACTTGAGGAGAATGAGAATGGAGGAAAGAGGGGGAGTGCAGCGACTCACCTCATATTCACCAGCATGCGCATGGGCCCTTCAAACCCTCAGGACCCGTCGAACTCACGACAGTGCTCTTCATATATCGATGAAGCCGAAGTCCTGATACTTCCTTTGTGTATTTGGCCATCTTCAAAATGGTGCTCTCCAGCGAATCGGTCAACAACATCAAGTCCGCGCTGAATGCCGCGTGCGACGACGCGAACAAAGGTCTGCCAGGTGTCGTAGCTGTCGCAATTGGAAAGGATGGCAAGGAACTCTTTGCCCATGCTGCCGGCAAGCGCGGGTTTGGCTCGGAGGAGCCGATGACACTGGAGAACATTTTCTGGATCGCGTCTTGCACGAAAATGATCACCGGAGTGGCATGTATGCAGTTGGTAGAGCAAGGAACACTGTCTTTGGATGATGCAGACCAAGTCGCGCGTTTGTGCCCGGAGATCAAGAACTTGAGCGTCCTGCAGGCCGATGGGAAACTGGTTCCGGCCAAGAAGGGTGTCACTCTGAGAATGCTGTTGACTCACACAGGTGGGATCTCGTCCTCCCCGAAGCTCTATTAGCGTTGACAGGAACGTAGCTGGCTTCGGCTATACATTCTTTAACGAAGGTCTTCGTGACCACAGCAAGCCCGTTGGCTACGACGAGTTTTCTGGCCATATCAAGGATCTCGTCCAGCCACTGGTCCACCAGCCTGGAGAAGGATGGCAATACGGAGTGCGGCTTCCCTCTCATCCCCTTTGATTTCTGCTGACCGAGGAACCAGGTCAACATTGACTGGGCTGGTATTTGCGTCGAACGTGCTACCAACATGTCGTTGAACAATTACTTTCAGCGCCACATATTTCAGCCCTTGGGCCTCAAGAATATTTCCATGTTCCCCAACGCTCAGATGAAGGCGAAGCTGGCGTATATGAACGGCCGCACCCCGGATGGGCAGCTGTTCCCTAGAGACCACCTTCTACACCGCCCGTTGGTCGTAGAGACTGAGCAAGACATCGCGACGTGCGTGAACAGTGGTGGCGCCGGGGCGTTTGCGCTGCCTCGAGAATACTGCCGTCAGTCGCTTCGCTTGAGACCGCAAGGAACACACCTGACAGATTACAGAGATCCTGGCAACCCTGCTCAATGATGGCACATCACCCATCACTGGCGCGCAGATCCTGAAGAAGGGGACGGTGGATCTGATGTTCCAAAATCAAATTCCCGAGTTTCCCAACTTCGGGCGACAGGGCATTCCACCGGCAAAAGCCGACTTGACCAATCCCATACCAGACTTGTATCCTGGCAAAGAACAGGGCTGGGGTCTGACGTTTGTAAGTTGCCCGGCGCTTCTTTGTCGCACCGTTATTCCAGGCATTAATATTCAGCAGATGCTCTCCGATGGCCCAACCGGGAGGTCGCCAGGCACAGGCCATTGGTAAGTCCCTCCCTCCTCTGCGAAGATTGTACCATTTCCCCAGCTGTTACTGCTGGTTTTCCGCCTCCATCGGCACAGACTAACGGAGTCCTTCAGGGCGGGCTTGCCGAATCTCTATTGGTGGTGCGATCGTGCTAGAGGCGTGGCGGGCATAATTTGCTCCCAGGTTCTTCCCTTTGCGGATCCTCAAGTGCTAGGTCTGTGGGTGAATCTGGAGTCTGGAGTGTACAGCGGCCTGAGCTAGACCCGGGCGAGAGAGTGCAGGAGGAGAGGGTCGGCCGATGATTTGCGGTGGCAGGAAGAAGCAACCAGCTTGCGTGTAGTGCTCAGTACTTGGTAATCCGTAGCGTGCCATGCTGGGAAAGGCAATGATGACCTCGTGTCCTCCGTCTTCCGGCCGGCCCTGGCGCCTCTGCGGGCGCCGGTTGGTCAAAACCTCTTGTCCGAAGCCGCACCGCCTACTTCCCGAGTGCACAGCTTGCTGCATATCTCGCGGGCTAGGCTCTGACTGGCGCAAGTCTGTACGAGTGCTCCGTACCCTCTCGCCAGGCAATGCGAAAAGATCTCCTCTACCCCGCAAACGGCGAGGGCCGGGGAAGCGTGAGCAGGGGTTCAACCACGAACTCGCACGCCTGTCAAACAACAACTGACCTTCCTCCAGGCCAAAGCATGACGTCTCGCATCGAAGCATCTGTGCACCCTCCGCAAGCCATGGCTCAGACCGTCACGTACCGCCGCCGCCAGAACAAAAGCTGCGATCAGTGTCGATTCGGCAAGCGTCGCTGCGATGTTCAGGTGAACATCCAGCACCTCCGAGAAGCTGACACTCTCGATGTTGACCGGGGCGAGGACAACGAGACTTCGAACTTCCTGTCGCATCCTTCTCCGTGCTCGAATTGCAAGAAATGGAAGAAAACGTGCACCATCGACTGGATACGCTCGCGAAGGTCGAAAGGAACGTCGCGCGTCGCCAGAGAGCCCGTCGCGCAAGGAGCGTACGATGACTGGAGCTCACAGCTCCCGCCAGAAGGTGTCGAATCCATGCTCGGCGATCCTCTGAGCAAATCCATCTCCAATGACTCTGGCCAGGATGATTTCAGTCTTGGTTCGATGCCAAACGCCTCCTTCAACGGCTTCTTCATGGCACCGCAAGATGATTCCACCATTCGCACAGATTCGCAACCTTACCCAGCCGCGTACGAGTACACACCTCTTTTGCCGATGGAGCAGAACCCCAGCAGTATGGATGCGACCCAGCTTGCGCTCGACCAAGGTTTCCAAATCGGTAGCCAGTCTGCGTCAAGTTACAGCTCCGACACCTTTGGCTTCTGGGGCACCCCGATATCCAATACTCAATCAATAGCCGGTTCTCAAGGATACGAGCCAGCCGCAGAAGAACCCCGATACTCTCCTTCCTTTCACGACTATGTCTTGCTGAGCAAGACCCCGTCACCATTCACCTCCCATTCTCTCGCAGAAGATCATAATCGCCTCTACATCAAAAAAGGCCTCCTGAAGATTTATCACGACTCTTTTGAAGGCGCACTGAGCTGCTGGCTTACCGAGAGAAATTGTCCTTACGCTTCGAGTCCATTTGTCGATGAAAAGGATGTGTGGAGCTCCAAATGGTCCAACAGAATAGTGACTCGAGTCCGCGCATTAGACGAGACCTACTCCAAAACCGGGCTTCTATCCAGCGACGAGCAGAAACAGGCCTCAAATGTGCTGAGCCTTGTTGTTATGGCCTTTGCGGTGCAGTGGGCTCAGACTGCCTATGGTAAGCAGTATGGAGATCATAACAACCTCAGCGGTCAACTGCCTGAGCATGGTATCTTTGGGCGAAACATGCAAAAGGCATTGTGGCACAAAGCAAACATGGCCCTCAGTCAGGCCGCAGGCAATCCATCGTTCAAGATCATCTTCGCCGGCATCATCCTGTCTTTGACACAACGTCCAATGGACTCCGCGGAGGTCGTCCCAATTCCCAGCGAGCGGAGGCAGGGCAACCTAGCATCATTGCGCAAGATCCTCAACGACGAGAATGGCCCCGTCCTGTTGGATGTTGCGGTCCGCAAACTACACGGCCATCGACGAAGGCTAAAAGATGCGGAATGCGCTTCTGTCAGAGAACCTTCGGGAGTCCAGCCACCACCTAACCTCGGCGAGCAGGATAAGCAAACATTCGGGCTCCTCTTCTGGCTGGCCGTCATGTTCGACACTTTATCCTCCGCCATGAACCGTCGATCTTTCGCTCTCAACGATGGCGACACCAAGATCGAAGACGTGGAGTCATCGCCTGCTCCAAGGCTTTCAACGTCCCTCGACGGCTTCGCCTATGATCTCGATGGCTACTCGGATTTTTCAACCATGAACGTCTCCTACCTCTCACAGGAGTCGGAGGTATGGGGTAGCTACTTTCTGCGTCAACACTCCCGCGTCGGAGACCTTCGCAAGCAAACCACCCGTTGGCCTTGCTCCTACGTCGATGCAGCGTCATGCCTTGCCGATGCAGCTCCCGTCAAGGTGCTCGTGTTTCGGCGACTAGGCCATCTTCAAGACCTCTACTACCAGCGTGCGCCTGCTGAGGAGATCGAGAAGGCCATTGCAGCTACGCTGGAGGTCTACAACCATTGGAAGACTACATACGGCCTATTTATTGGCGACTGTGTGCGCAGTCACGAGAGCCTCCCACCTCGAATTCAGTCATGGTACATTCTCCTGGCCAGTCACTGGCATTTGGCTATTCTCTTACTGGCCGATTTGGTTGAGAAAATGGATGATCTGAATATGACCGTGCAAGCCAACCGAACGACTAGGCAGACTACCGATTTTGCCCAAACGTTGCGTCTGCACTCTGTGTACGCAGTGTCTGACCTGGGCCGGTGTTCTCGTCTAAGCGACGAGGACCACTCCTTCTCACAGTCGCCTGATTTTCACCATGCTGTCAACAAGGCGGCCCTGCTCACGGAACCTTGGACGGTGGTGCTTGTGCGTTCGTTCGCACACGCGGGTGAAGTTCTCGTCGAATTGGTCCAATCAAGACGGGGCACGGGTTTCTTCATGGATGCAGTCAACCTCGCAGAAGCGAGAAGCCGTCTGGATGATTGTATTGAGGCCTTGTGGCTGCTAGGCCGGAAAAGCGATATGGCACTATCTGCAGCAAAGATTTTGCAAGCGGCTGTCGACCAGGCGTGACGCGGAATCTGTGGAACGAAGGTATGTAACGCTTGAATGCGACACCTGTTCGGGGGTGTCTTGTTGGGATTTCAGCCCGAGCCATGATATTCTCGATTCCTTCCTGCTCAATTGCCTGAGTGAGGCGCTTCGAATCTAGAGTCCCAACTAAATGGATGCATGCAGGCTAGTCCCAGTTCTTCGGTACGCTCAGATCTAGCGAGGCAGGATCAAGAAATAATCCACCCCGGCCCAGCGGACGAGCCTCGTAAGGGGTCTGTTCTAGCTGCTGCTTGCCTTTGTCCTCAATCCATCAGACTGGAACGAATGCGGGCCTGGGGAGCTTGCGCTGGAGCGGGAAATCTGCGGCTGGCAAGGCTTGCGGTATGCAGTACCCGCACGACCTCCGCCTTGATATACCATGCGGATCCGCATGCAGGATCTGCAGATCCTGGGGTTTTCTCCACGCGGGGAATTAAACGAATCTCTGTCATGGGGAATTTGAAGGGGGGAACAACCCGCATCACCGAGTCTGATTGTGAGATCGTTGGTGCTCTGCGTAGCATCGTTTCCAGGGATCATCCGAATCGACGATAGACCCGATCCTCGATCAGCATCCTGCCGCGGGCCAAGAGGAGAGGGGACGAAGACGAGGCCCGGGGTAAGAGACGGTTGGGAAGCCTGGCTTCTTTGGATTGGAACTACCGACACTAGTCAGCGGCCTCCTCACATCCTTCGGTCTTCTGGAGTGGCCGTTCTTGCCACGGAGGTCCGTGTGGCCGCAGTGTTGAAGGAGGCCTACTCGCGCAAACATTATGGCCCTCGCTGGTGTTTGTGGCAGATCAGTGCAGAGAACTTCCGTTCAGTCCCTTCTTGCTCAGCTGTCTACCCAATCCATCCACATACAGATCCGCGGCGACACCCTTCCTCCCCGGCGACCCACGCATCCCGATCGACATCTCAGCTATCCCGAACATGCTCGGATCCTAGTAAAGGCTCAGTCGAGCTTGTGCTCTCACCATAAGTGGAGGCCACAGCCCAGCTTTACGACCAGTATCAGCGTCGGTCACAGGAAGTGACCGTGGTAAGTTTGCATTAAAAAAAAGGAAGATACTCATCCAGGAAGAGATCTATGCCGTTGGCGTTGAGCTTGCGACCGCTTCTGCTTCTAGAGAAACAATAACTCCAGGAAAGGGGTCATTCGAGACACAACAAAACATGTTGTATTTTGGCAGCGTCGAATATGAGGTGGAGAAACAAAAGGTTCAATGAATGGGAATCTGGAACTGTTCTCGTTGCTCTAAAGATTTTAAGCATCGAAAAAGCTTTGAAGTATGAATGCAATGGACTGTGACACCTCTATACGCGGTCTCCCTCCCACTTGGCGTCGTCTTGAGTATCCAGTCCATTTCAGAGTTGCGCTTTGACACGGTGTCCTGCTCAGGTTCTGAGTGTTTCAGTCCTACTCGCTCACTGTGCAATCTCCGGTGTCAAATTAAAGGGTAGGGCATGAAAATTCGACAGGGTATATTCGCAAAAGCCCTAATAAAAGCCTGCGTCAGGAACGTATTTCCATTGATATAGGATAGAACTGGATGACCAGGTGAAGAGCACAGCATCCTTTTGGGGAAGCGTTCCCAAAACGGAGACCAGGCCGCTAAATCTTATCGTAATCGTGCGGTGCGGGGCATCACAAGCGGAGGGGCTGGCCAGACGCTTCCTCCCCTGCGTCAAGGTGGGCCGTTAAACAAAAGTTCAAGGTCAAGTGAAGTTACGGTGAGCTGTTGTTTACAACTCTGTCCCTGACCTGCGCCGTTGAAGAAAGTTGTTCTCTCTGTTGCAGCAAATATCAAGAGGTCGAGTACCCTTCTCCTTGACAGTACTCTCATCCTCCGAACAAATCCCTCACTGCCGCAGATATGTCTGGCATAATCTACCCCGATCTCAAAGATCGTCCTGTCAAGGAGACCATCTGCCTCTTCGATGTCGATGGCACACTCACACCGGCCCGCCTGGCTGTCTCAAAAGAAATGCTGCAGACCTTGTCACAATTGAGGCAAAAGTGCGCAATTGGCTTCGTGAGTGCGGGCTACTGAAGAGAGAAGGCAGCGCATCGAACTGACCTTGCCTTTACTCCAGGTTGGAGGGTCAGACCTCAAGAAGCAAGAGGAACAACTAGGACAACCTTCACTACCTGCCACTGCCCTCTTCGACTTCTGCTTCTCCGAAAATGGCCTCACCTATTTCCGCGAGGGCAAAGAGATGGCTTCTCACTCTTTCATCCAATGGCTGGGTGAAGAGAAATACCAGAAACTGGCCAAATTCATTCTGAGATACCTGTCGGAGCTCGAAGGTCTCCCTCGCATGCGCGGTACCTTCATTGAGTTCCGAAACGGCATGATCAACGTCAGCCCTGTCGGTCGTAATGCGAGCAAGGCCGAACGAGACGAGTTCGAGGCTTGGGACAAGAAGACCAAATGCAGAGAGCAGATGATTGCCGCAATCAAGAAGGAATTCCCCGACATTGGACTCACGTATGTGCTGTCAGGACACTTTCCGGGGGATGGCCAACTGACGTGGGTTTAGATACTCGATCGGTGGTCAAATCTCCTTCGACGTGTTCCCTCACGGTTGGGACAAGACTTACTGCTTGCAACACGTTGAGGCTGAAGCGGATCCCAGCAAGCCAGGTCGTTCTGGCATCCACTACAAGAACATCCACTTCTTCGGCGACAAGGCCTTCCCAGGAGGAAATGACTGGGAAATCTATGAAGACCCCCGGACGATCGGTCACGCCGTCAAGGGTCCCGAGGACACCATAGCGCAACTCAAGAAGCTCTTTGATCTCTGACTTGCAGCTGTACCTCATGTCTGATGGCTGAGCAGCAACGATTGTCTTTTCAATGCGACACTTTTTTGCAAGCATAGGTAGTGAACTACTGCATGCGGTTTTACAGGTTAGAAGGATCTTGCGGGTCAGACAGCTACCCAGTGCACTCAGCGGATAGAACGATAGACGAAAAGCCATGGGACTATGTCTAGCAATTCGAGCCGGAGTTGATTACAATAGGAGAAATCAGGTTTCACATGATTCCGATCCGCAGATGCTTTTCACCCTTGCTCCTCAGTCGTTCACCTTTCGCACGTCCCGGGTCCGGACCAAGCCGGCTTATGAGAGTTGCATTTCACAAGCATTCAAGGTGGTGGTCTATCTCAATCTTCAGCTCGAATGCTCTCCAGGATATCTGGCAAAGCAGGTGTCGGTGCGTTCTCTCCATGTGACTCGACTCCATTCCCAGATGAGTACTGTGTACGGAGTACGCGTCTTGCGTTGATCTTTCCGTGGGGTGAGCGACCGTCTCCAGCTGCGCCACAGTTTCTACGCAACGCCTCCAACAGGGTTTCACGAACACAGCACCATGATTCCACCATACGGAGCACGAGGACAACCCATCCTTTTACTCTTGAAAGGAGACATGATTTTCGAGTGTTCTCGCTATGGCCAGCCGAGCCTCAGCACAATGCTCCCGTCCCGCGGCACATCACCGTTCATCATTCTCTGAGACCGTTTGAGCGCTGTCTTTCACAGTGATTATTATTCAGCCCCCCACGCACAATTGAAAAGCAGATAGTAATCTATTTGCAAGCACTGTGTCCTGGCGAGGTATATCCCTCTACGTTCAGCATCTAACGCAGCCGGCAATATGTTGACGGTATCCACCATCTATTAGGCGGTAGGTATATCCGTAGATCCATCCATCACCCACCACATACTCGCGTTCTGAGTACTGGGTAGGGCCAGACCGATCTGCCAGTGGCATACGTAATTCAACCAGACGAGTCGGTGCCGTGAGTCTGAGCATCGGGCTCACAAATCAAAGACCTTCACGATCCGCAACCCACAGCTCACGCCACGAGCATCTCTGAAACAAGCTGGAAGATACGAGGCACCTAGGAGACAGATAGAAACTACTACTCCGTACCCACGCTACCGATCGTCGCATCGAAGCAGGGACGGCAGTGGCTGTGCAATGTCACACAAGCGAATCGGAGTCCCTGGACACGCGTGCTCGACGGATCCCAGCTCGGTGCCAGGAGGGGTGAGCAAGCTGATCACCGCATCCAAGTTCCCTTTATAGTCCGGCGCAACGTTTTAGTGTCAAGTTGGGCGAATGAACCGCCGCGGCAAGGGACCTCGGATGGTCGCGAGCCCGATGAAGCGTACGCATGCATCATCTGTGGCGCTGGCTGTGGCGTGCACAGCTCACAACTCAGAGTCACTCAAGTACGAGGTACAGTGACACAGTACTTAAACATGTGGCATGGCACACACTCTGAGGGCGAGATACGTTATGTATGTATGTATCAGACAAATTAGATATCGGTTGCCCCAGGCGCTCATAACCACTCACTCTCACTCTCACTCTCACTCCTTCGCGCTCCCATTGATCCTTCACTCGATTCTCACTCTAGCATTCACTGATTATCCTTCGACTCTCCACTCAAGCACCCTAAACGCGCGGCGGCATAACTCTAAACAGACAATCAGGACAACCGACACGCAGAGTGCACGGCGTCACAAGAATACCGACTACAGACACCAGTCACCAAACACCAGAAACGAACGGATTCCCGGTCCACTAATTAACCAATCCCTCCATTTCCACACACCAGCCCATTGATCATCAATCATCAATGCGGACGACCCTCCGACGCAGCCTCTCCGGCAGTCTGAAGAAAGGATGCTCCCTGCCCGAACAACTGTACTGCGGCATCGCGCACACGGTCCTCCTCTTCTGGGAGTACGGCCAGATGGTCCGTCGGGCGCCAAGTTGAGTCCCGAAAACACTGAACGGTGAATAGCGCACAGTGAACACAGAGAAGAAGACCTCAAATCGAAGGAACCGGACGGGATCGGACCAGACCAGACAACACGGACCCCAAAAAGAATCGAACCAAAAACTAGGAGTTGCAAAAGTGCGGTCCAAATCAGAATCGAGTCCGAAATCCATTCATTGACATCGACTGCTTGGTAGCCCTCCGGACAAATGCGCTACGAGATTACTGTGTATGCGTTTGCGCCTGGATCTGAATCCGACTCTATCCAACCAGGCGCACGGACAGGAGAATCTCTCGTGTTAGGGATTGCGAATCATAACTCTCCTCTCCCCCTGGGCAATCTCCCGCTCGGACCAGGGAACTCGAGACATCAACAGTAAAAACATTACATATTCTCTCCGCACTGCGTACGGATCAGAAGATCGCACGGCTCAGACGTCTCCCGACGCTCGTCCGCCGAGGCTCGGGCTCATCATCATCCGGGATATCCTCAAAGTCTCTGCGACCGGTGTCCAGATCCATCTCGCGGACCTTGACCAGGAAGCCGGTGTCACGGGTCCAGAGCTTCCAGAAGGCGAACAGGGCAATGGCGATCGGGGCGGCGATGTAGCTCTCGAAAAAGGCCTCGGCGCCACCGGTGGGGTTGCCACCGATGGGGAAGAGGGAGACGTAGAAGGTGGCGGCCAGGGAGATGACGACGAGGAACAGCCCGACGTAGCTGCCGGCGACGCCGACCTGGGAGCGGAAGGGGAGGTCGTCGAGCGAGCGACCGGCGGCCTTCCACCCGGCGCGGAACCGGATGTGGCTGAGGCAGATGGAGCCCCAGACGAAAAAGGACGACAGGCCGGTGATGGCGAGCAGCCAGTTGAACACGGTCGAGCCCGTCTCGGCCTCGTTGATGAACGCTAGCAGCCCAAACGCCATCTGGATGACGACGGGCCACACGGGGCGGCCCTTCTTGTCGATCCACGCGAGGAACTTGGGCGCCATGCCGCCCTGGGCGAGGGCCTGCATGGTGCGCGTCGAGCCGTACGTGCACGAGTTGGCCACGGACATGACCGAGATGGTGATGACGGCGTTGAAGACCGACGGCAGGCCCTTGACGCCCGCGTACTTGATGGCCAGCACAAACGGCGAGGCCTTGGTGTTGGCGCCGTGCGAGTTGAGCAGGTCGGGCGAGCTGTTGGGGACGATGATGCCTAGGATCAAAAGCGACACGACGTAGAAGCCCGTGATGCGCCAGAAGACCTGCTTGGTCGCCTTGGGCAGCGATTTGCGCGGGTTGGCCGCCTCGGCGGCCGCGAGACCGACGAGCTCGGTTCCTCCAAAGGCAAACGCGGCGTTGACGAAGACTGAGCAGAAGCCCTTGAAGCCTGGTGATTATAGAATCAGTATTGTGCCGCCCAGGAACGAGTTGGGGAGGAACAATTGTCTTACCGTTGCGGAAAGCCTTGTTCCCGTGTTCGGCATCGTCCCAGTATCGGAAGCCGATGTATCCACGGTCGTCTCCGGGTATGCCACCACAGTCGACGATGATACCAAAGAGGATGAATCCGAGGACGGCAACGATCTTGATGATGCCGAGGACGAATTCAACTGTCGAGTGTTTTCGTCAACTCAGGCTTTCTCTCTCTCCCTCTCCTCTTTTGGATCTTGGTCTCCAGGGGTGCGACTTACCCTCTCCGTAGCCTCGGACGCCGAAAAACTGGACGATGATCAAGGTGGTGAGGAAGACGGCGATCCAGATCCCGATGTTGTAGTGGTGCCAAAAGTCGATTGTCAGACCTTGATAGCTTCATCAGTATCTCGTGCGTATCTCGTAACCTGGGCCGGCCGTGGGAGTGGGGCGCTTACCAGCAGCGGTGATTTCGAAGGGCAGTGTGATGAGCCAGCCGATGGCCTGGGTCACCTCGCCGTTAGAACAGAAACGAAACGCCCAGTCTCGTAATGGCAACGTACATATTGCCAACCCATGGCGAAGCCCTGCATTGCTCTCGGTCAGATGATAGTCTAATCAATGGGGGCTGGCCCGTACGAACCCAAGCAGGATCAATGAACCGCACGCCGTAGACGTAGAAAGCTCCGTTGACCGGGTATAGCACAGCCAGCTCACCGAGCGCCTGAACGGTGCACAAGAGCATGACGCCGATGATGATGAAACCGAGGAGCAGCGACGCGGGGCCACCGGACTGGAGAGAGGAACCTGAGCCGACGAAGAGACCGGCGCCGATAGAGCCACCTGTGGGGGACATTGGTGTCAGTAGGACGGACGGCTTGCTTCACAGGACGGAGGATTGCCCACCGATCGCAATCATCTGCATGTGCCGCCCCTGCAGACCGCGGCTGAGCTTCGCCGGGTGCTGAGTCCCCTCCTCGACATCGTGGGCGATGTTGGTGGGCGTGGCCTCCTTGGAGTCGTCGGCGACCTTCTCGCCATACGCGGTGTTGACCATGATGATGGGCGCCCGGGGGGATGAAATGAATGTCGGCAGTCGCACACGGAGAGCGTGTGGCTAACAGACAGACGGACAGAGAGACAGCGCAGCGGGAGAGAAAGTGAGCTGTCCTGACCAACCCCCCCAGTCTTTATCAATGCAGCTCGCCCCGATGCACAGCTACAGTACATGGTACTGTGACGCAGGCTGGCCGGACAGATTCCAGAAGGTCAAGCCGATCGACCTGCCCCAAGCAGCGGCAAGCATTGCAGCTCGTGTCTTGGAACAAGCTTGCTTATCTTGGTCTTGTTCGTCGCGCAGCCCGTCGCTGCTCACTGGCTCTCTGCCTCGCCACGCGATACCAGGGTGTCAGTGAGGTTAGACAGGAACGGCCAAGGCTGACGGGATGCAGGGAACGTCCGTGGGATGGCGGGGATCGAGTCCAATTTGAGTTGGCGAGCCAGTCGACTGCCTGCCTGGGTATGTTGTCTTTCCCATACGAGGCACAAGGTCGCTCAACTCCCAAGGGCCTTCCTAGGGGATCGCCTAGTCCGACGAGATAAGGGAATGAGCTGGGGGGAAGGGTATCGAGCCAATCACCGCCCAGGGTATCATCGCATCCCCCCGGCGGCCTTCTTGCCAGCTTCAGCTTCACGAAAGAGGCCGACAGGCTCGGGAAGCACAAGCATCAGGCTTTCTGCCGTGTCCATCATGGCTTTGTTTGATTTGAGGTTGCACCGAATCGCGGCCATAGCGTGATTCCCGCAGGGCAGCCCTTCGTGTTTCGTCGCGAACCGCCCCAACCAAACGTTACTGTACGGGAAGGTGACCTGCATCCGCAGCCGATCCGATAAGAAGACCGCCTGGATATTATCAGCCATCGTCGCCCATCCCTATCCCCCAGCCGATACAAGGCAATCGTCGTCCGGGCAAAGTCAAAGCACAGGGCTGAGAAGCCCGACCACGTCGGCGGCTGCGGCTGCTGACTAAGTCCCTGGCCGTGCAGGTGCCCTTCGTTTGGGCAAGACGCGATCGGGCAGGTGGATGGCGACATGAGAGCGCGAATCACAAGCAGCTGGGGTTAGTCAAGGAGAGGAAGAGGAAATCGCAGGGGGAAAAGCACTTAGGTATGCATGAATGCGACCTTGCTAAAGGGCAAATGTAACCGAGGCACGCAAGCAGCCACCACAGCCGCCATGGTCTTGCCCAACCACCTTCGGAAGTCTGCGAAATCTGCTCGTCGAAGTCGGCAGGAGCATCTCAAACGGTGGCAGAGAGGGCGAGGGCTTGGATGTCAACAGAACGGGAGAAAGAGAGATATATGACAGCGACAGAACGGACGGCTTGCTGAAGACTTGTACTTGGAAGGGCGCATCCAACATCATTCCTCGTGTCATGGAATATCTTGACGATTGGCCGGTCCAACGTGGAACAAGTGCCCCCTTCCAGGCTTGCCGTCAGCTGAGCGTCTCGACTACGGTGGCAACGGTCCAAACCGCGGACACAAAGTACTGTACGGCCCTGCGGTCATGCGTATCCCCGACGACTGGCAGCTACTGTGGCTCAGGAGGAATGCTCTCGCAAAGCGAATGAGGTAAGGAACGGCTGGCAAACAACATGTCCACATCGGACGAACAGAGCCGCAACCAGACCTGTTGTCGAGCCGAAAACGATCTCTATTGGTATCACGTCGTATGTGCTCACTTCTCGTCACTTATCTGTGCGGGTCGCCAACCATCTTCTCTATCCAAGCGTCTTTGCGCTGTCATCAACGGCTTTCGTCGCTCCGCAGCATCCTCTCTTGAGCCCCGTCCTAAAGAGGACATCGTCTCAGCATTTTGTGGCCCTGTTTCCTCCAGAGCCTAGTCATCCAACCCAAAACGACTGATCCACCAGCGCCGTCGCTGTGTACGAAAACAAAATTTGGGAAAATCGTAAGATCGGCAGCGTCAAGCTAGCGCTCATACTGCGGCAGGTCTGGCCCCGCGTGGTCATGGTTCAAGGTGTCTACACTGTACTCGTGGTGCTCATCAATCGTGGGCGCAGTTGGCGCCATAGACGTCACAGCCGCGCTGCGAGGAGCCTCTGCTTCAACCTCCATGGGTGGCGCACTGGTTTGCGCAAAAAGCCGACGCCGCTCAAGCTCCTGCTTGTCATCGCTATGTCCAGCATTGCCAATAGGAGGTGGCGGGGGCGGAGGAGACGTCGAATACGGTCGTATGGTATCTCCGGACCTTGTGGAAGACGTAACGGAGGCGGCAGGATTCAATGTCGAAGGCGTTCTGCTTCCGTCATTCGAAGATCCAACCCCGTCCGGTACAGAATCCGAGGACAAATCTGGGGCTGTCGGAGCCAACGGAACGGCGCTGTTGGAGCCTTCGCCTTCCTGTGGAGGTTGACTCGGAACCAGTAGCTGTTCTAGCCTGCGAAGTCGAGCTTTCTCGTCCTCCTCTTGAGGCTGCGGAGGAAAAATCATTTCAGGGACCGGGGTGGGATATTCAGGGTAGTGATTCGACTCATAACCATAGTCGTAACCGTAGCCCTCGTAGTAGGAATAGCTCGCTTCATCATAGTGCTGTCCTTCGTAAGCGCCGTCGTGATAGTGCCAGTCGCGCCAACCCTGCTCTGGGCCCAATGTCGTATTCTCGGGGACCTGGTACTCGGCTTGCTTGTTTTGTCGTCGCTTTCTGCCACTGTCTTGCGTGCCGACCACAAGTGACATTTCAAACGTAATGACGCTCTTGGTCCGACGCAATGCAGACGTATCCAGGATTGAATGAGACCAATCCGAGGTCATCTGATTGCCAGCATCAGAACTCGGGGAGAATGTGGGCTCGCTGGAAGTAAGTCTCGGCCATAATCGCGTTTCTCCCAATTTACCGAACAGGTCCACCACCACCTCTACATGATACGTGAAAGAGATCATGCTTCCTGGCACATTGGAGATGCTTGGAAATGCGGCGTCCGGGATTTTCAGAGACGTCGTAATGTCTGCGGTCATGGTATTCGGGTTGACGATCAGCATGGTGGAAGATTGAGCAAGATCCTTCCGGAACGCGCTGTTGGGCGAGGCCGCCGAGAAGTACAGACCGCCCAGCCCCGTTCGCGACTTTGGATAGACGTCTTCGTATTCCATTTTCTTGTCCTTTCCTGACCGGTGCGGAAGTGGGAGGGGAGGATGCATATCTATTCTTGCCAGCCGATACAAGGTGGCAATCACCATCCCTCGCGCATCAGCCTTGGTGTGTGTTACAGACACTCGAATCGGTACCATGTCACCCGGCAACGCGCCATGCCTGGGTAGTTCTGTCGTGGCAGTGATGGTATTGGCAGATGATGACGTCGTATTACTTCGGGCGTCGCTGTTCTGCGGGCTTGACTTGCGCGCGGGCGAGTCGTTGTCAACAATATGAAAGCTCGGAGAACTTGTCGTTGTCCCGTTCGTGTGCGCTGTTTCCTCGCTTGGTGCAGGGCTCAATGGAGGAATGGCCACGGAATTCGTGCTCCGACTGGCCGTGCTATTCTGAGTATTGTTCCGTGTCAGGCGTCCAGCGCCCGCGCTCGACGTCGTCTGGGTGGTTACAGACGAGGCGGGCTTGACAACCTTGACTTTGCCACGTTTCGAGAGCGGTTCCAACGTGACAACGCGGGATTTCGGGGTGGCCATTGGCTCGATATCAACCAGGTCTTGGAATTTTATCTTGGTGCTGCGGCTGGTCACCGGGCTAATTGTAGTCGGGCGGGTTAGGGTGGCAGTGATCATGTAAGATATTGTGCCTCGCTCAAACTGTCGCACGATCAGCATCACCCGACGACGGCGAAAGAATAAACCCACGTCAATAGTGCTCGGGAGACCCTTGGTGGGGAAAGAAACCTCGAAGGCGAACTTATAGACCTGTTTCTTGAGAAAGCCATTGCCACAGAGGACCTGCTCTTGCTGGAAGAGCGACGCCAGGCCGTTGCCGTGATATTGCACCCCTCTTGACCCTTGCCCGTTGATCAGCCCTTCAGCTGCCGGCACCCCGTCACCGGGTGGTATCTGATGTTTGTAAACCTTGGCGTAACCGTGCAAAGCGACAACGAGATGGGTGATGTCGAAACCTTTCAACACCGTGAGAATGACTTGCCCTTTGACAGTCTGACCCGGGGAGTATGTTCTGAAAGGATCCTCAGGCTCGATGGTAATGTCGAACATGTTCCGTGCATGTTTCGCTAGTGGGTTGGTCAAAAAGGACAGTATTGACCGAGGCCGTGGCACTGGCGGGTTGGGGTTCGTGAGTAGAGACTCGAGGGGCATCGCCGTCAGGATCTGAGCCATGCAGTGCTATAAGGGAGGGGTCAGGCAGTGCATCGTCGTCTCCATAAGCAGCCACGGCTCTGTGTGTTTCGAGCGAGGAGAGTTATGAGGTGGTAGAAAGGCTCAGGATGCGCATTTAATGGTCAGGGCCGAGGCTGGGGGAGCGACCGTCAGCTTCGTCATCAATTAGACCCGGTTGTGCGCAACAGTCGCAGCCGGTAGTGTTATAAGGCTTGTGTGACAGGTGAGAAGTAAATGAGACACGCATGCAAAACGTCGACGGCGTGCATACAGTGCTGAGATCGAATGGTGGACGCGGTCGACGAGTGCAGGACGGCTTCGGGAGTGTTGGAGGCGACGCGGACACGGCGTACGGCCGCTGGGACGGATGGCAGGGAGACGATGTGTCGTATGCTCAAGGACTGCTCAGTCGCGCGACGACGAGGTACAGGCTGCGGTCACAACGGCTGCGATGCAGGTTTCCGACCAGAAATCTGGCCAAGCTTCGGTGAAGAATCGTGATGAACCCACGGCGATGGAAGCTGGGGTATCTGGATGATGCTTGTCTGCAAATTCAAGCTTCGGTGCTTGGCAGGTCGAGAACTCGGTGGGCTGATGGTGAGAAACGAGCGCAGGAGAAGTGCCAAACAAGAAGTGGCAGCAAGCGGCGGCGTCGAGGGGCAGCGCCCACGCGGCACCACACCTCGGGGGGCAGAATCGGGCTTAGGCATGTTTGGGGGCGCAGCCCGGGCCACCTCCAGTTGGTGGCCACTGGCTCCACGGTCCCTACCCACCTGCGCCAGAATTGTGATTGGTGTCCCATTCCGGGCACCTGCTAGGTTGCCGCAACGCGAGAATCGCATGATCAGACTGCAGCACGCAGCCCCTACAATAGTTACAGTTATAGAAGAGGTCGGTTGAGGGCATCGACCATGCTTTGCTGTTCTTGGTTTGGCGAATTCAGTGTCGATTGGAGAGATCAAAAAGGCCGTGTTTCGCCCCATTTGGCAAGGAACGAAACCATGGCTGAAGCATGAGTGCCACGCATGCAAAATGAGTAGGATTATTGCCCCATTTTGCAGGCCTGCTGCCACTCGGGCGACTTCGGGGTGGCACTGGCAGTGGCAGGCTTCGTCAAGCTTTTCATCCGGGAAGGTCTAGGCGGGAAAGCGAACTAGGGACCACTGAGCACCGAGAACGTTTTTGCGGAGTGCAGCACTCCCAATACACCCATCCAGTCAGACGCCAGCCGACGACAGCTGGACCGACATATCATGAATAAGCCAGATGTCGGCAAGTCCATATCGAGAGCCAGTCTGCAGAATTGGCCCTCCTTTGGTCTAGCATGCTGCCGGGGATCAGTGGTCTTCTGACCCGACCATTGTACGTGGCCCGTTCCAACGGTTTACTGATTCTGGAGGGACGCTGTCTGACCCGGGCTAGACTTGACACTCGACGCGTGCGACTTTGCAGTGCTGGATACTACGCAAAATCTTGGTCTCATCCCAGCATCGTAGTCTGCGGGTTCGAAGGTCAAATGTGAGCAGGGCTTCAACGTCGTTGTTTCTTAGCCGGTGACTCGTCATCCTTCAAGCTGTCCTCGTCCTCATCCTGCTCTGGTCTGACAGCCCGCGCCGGCTTCACTCTACCCTTGACCTGGTGTTTGGTCAATTTTGTTTCGCCCAATCCTTGTTCCAGACCCTCGGGCTCCACGAAGACCATATCCCCGTTCTGACCAAGGGCTCCTTTCACCGCTTCCTCCAGAAGAACTCCGATCGCAATGAGAGCTGTCTCGTCAAGAGACTTGAAGTCGAACCTGCCGCCCTGTTCCGCTGCACAGCCGTAGAAATCTGACGCGTACGCATGGATTGCCTTCAGCATCTCGGACTCTGGCAGCTTGCTCGAGCCAGGGAGCGCGCTCGACACATCGTATTCCTGATAGATCAAATCTTCGGGGACTGTGGTTCGGCCGAGAAGGACTTCTTCCGGTGAGATGGGCAAAACGTTTTCCGACTGTTGCTGTTCCTGGCTCAGGAACCCGTTTAGGCCCGCCCGCCCGGCGACAGCATCGTAGACAGTGATCCGCCGCGGAGGTCTGGATGTAAGCCTATCTTCAGGCCCGAACTCGTCTGCCGCACCTGGTTCCGGAGAGGCACGTTCGCTTCTACCCGTCATTCCGTTCGTCTTGTCTTTCGGGGCGACTCATCTCCGTTGCGAGGTGCCGACGTGGCGAACAATCCACATTGCCCGGGCCTTTGCGGTTCGTGATTACAAAGGGCAAGATTTACGTCAAAATACCAAGTCGTCTAGCTTGAATGAAAGAAAATAACGCGCTGATGAAGAACTTGCTCGAAAGTGAAATGATTGTGAAGCTTCAGTGAAGGAAACTTGTATCTTCCGGATGCCAAGCCTGACGAGGCTGACGAGGCTGACGCATACAGGGTTTGCCACGCTGCTTCAGCGCAGAAATGCAATGTTTCCTCAAACAATCGTTCATGGCAACCCAGGCTTCTGCCCAATCGTCGTGTAATACGTGGAGAAGAATACTCGGCCCTGCCTGATATCTTCCAGAGTCTCCTGGACCGCATGTCCAAAACTGTCCGACGCTTCTCGCGTAGCTCTCAATTTCAGACCCTCGTGGATGTCGGTCAAAGTCCAAATGGCATTATCGGTGTCCTGTCTGGATAGCCAGGGCATCGGCGGCATATCGACCTCGCGAAGGTTGACCAGGCCATGGGGCTGAAGTTCCCGACAAAGATGACGCAGCCATTCCGTGGAGCCAAACAAACTGGTCAACTGAATCGTGATCGCAGGCGGTTCACGAAACGTTTTCTGCCCTGTCGTCGGATCATTCATGGCCTGAAACAGTGGGACAGTCACGTCGGTCCATTGGATGTACCCGCCTGGCTTCAGAAGGCTAACAATGTTGTGCAAGACCCGGTCTTTATTCTGGCCATCCACGGCCCCCATGATCAACCGGCAATGCACAATGTCGAAGCGCCCAACGTAGCGCTCCGGCATTGGATGGAAGATGTCATGCGTTTCCAGATTCACCCTGTCCGGCCATGTAAACCGTGGAGGGAACTGCTGGGGCGAAATGTCGATGCCGGTAATATGCGCCTGTGGGTACTCGAGTGCCATGTCCATTGCCCAGATGGCATTCCCACACGCGACGTCTGCGATCTCGAGGCTCTCGCAGTGCTGGACCTGTTCCGCAATCTCCGGGTGTAGCAGCCAGCCCAACCTTCTCAGGATAAGGTAGTGCTGCGCCGTCAACCTACCCGACGCCAAAATATCCCGCGACAAGATGTACGTGTCCGGACGCGCTGCCGCCATGGTTGCGAAGCTAGGGGCTTTGCCTTCATCATTCTCTGACGAAAACCGAAGGCGTTAGATAAGGAACTTATCTGGAAGCATTTGCCTCCGCTTATGCTGGAAGTGGCCGCAATCAGTTCTCAAGGATGATCCGAGCCCACTTCTGCAACACGAACAAATGCAGGGACTCATGCGGATCATATCATCCATTCGTGACGATGGATCAGATGTCTTATTGACCCTCATCTCCCGGCACAAAAGGGGTATGATGGTACTTTTTGACCAGATCTACGATCAGCACCACGGTTGTCATCTGAGCTGTAACTGCATGCGAGCTGCAAGACAGCCGTGAAGCTGAGATTGGATGCCTGTGGCTGTGGTGGTTTCGGACGCTTTGACGGTGGGCTCACAGGATCCGAACTGACGGTGTGCCTTGTCAAGGAAAGGCTTACAGTACCCTCAGATTTGGACTTTCGAGTGAGGGCAGTCAGAGTAAGGCCACCCGTGCCGCAAGGAAAGGTCGGAGACGCTGCTGAGGCTCCGACCCTAGCGCTCGTATGTCGGAAGCGCCACAATGCGGAAGGCCGATGGGATTAGTTGGTGGAATGGTTAATCAGACGTTGGGACGAAGCTGGATCAAAAGGAGTTGTGCACTTACAATATCTGGATCTTAGTGTCCACACGGTTCTCCCCTCCCAGTTATGCAGTTGCGTGGAATCCTTCAGTCTTGTCGCAAAGAGTCCCGGTGACCGATCACCGGAGAGGTAGTGAAGTTGTCCTGCATCTCAAGAAGCTCGATCCAGTTCTAAGATACCTAGCGAGGTACATACCTCACAGCGAATGCCCCCTACACCGCATGACCAACGGGCAAATTAGTGTACATTTTTAGTGAGACAGAAAGCGGTTGACAAGTCCGTCATTTCTCGAGACAATTCTTCGCGAAGTGCGTTTGGTCATGGGATTGTGCCCAGGGCGAAGTGAAGAAGCTGAGTCCAATTGTCCAACAGAAAACCACAAGCGGGCACCATGGACTCCCGACATCGTCAGTGGCAACGTATAGTGACTGACAAAGTTCTTGTATTTAGCTTGACCGGCCTTTGCCCTACTCAGGTCAGCAAGGCTGAGTGAAGAGACAAACAACCGGGCAAAATCTCAGGCCCCGACGGATTCTGTCCGACTCTCACTGGGTGAAGCATGTCGGGCTTGCCTTGTCGAATGAAGCAGCCACCAAACAGGGTGACACTCTCGACCCCATTAGACGTTCCGTGGAAATCAGTCACAGCACCTTGGGAACTCTTCCCAAAATGCCTGAAGCGGCTCTGCATCCCATCTGCTGAAGTCGTATCTGACCATCTGGCAGCTGTCCGGCCCGGTCTGGCATGCGACAGAAACCGCGAGCCGACCAGGTCTATTGCGGCCTCTCGGGGCGGCAAGTGATGCTCCTCTTGGTGGACTAGTGGTTAGGAGGTACCACAAAGAAGTACTGCACCCAGCAAGCCAGTCCGAGATATATTTTCCTCCTGAATCATATTGACATTTCACACTGTCCAAATAAACCTTTTCTTGTTTTCAAATACCCGTTCCTCCCAACCTGGGACTATCAGCGCGCGAACACCGATGCCGCCTCCCCACCTCATCGCACGTCAAGCTGTTCGAAGCTCTCCACGACCTGAAGCTCCTCTCGATCCGCAGCCGACAGGGGCGCATTCCCCGGTCTGTCCACCACGACGGCGTGGAATTTTGCGTCAATGGCCGCTCGCACCTCCTTCACATTGTCACTTAAGAACAGGATCTCCTCGGGCTTCCTCTGGAGCTCAGACGCGATCTTGGCGTAACTGCTGCTCTCATGTTTGGGACCCGCATTCGTGGTATCAAACCACGCCGTGACGACGTCCCGGCGATCGAGGATGGCAGCTGGATCCTCGGGTCTCGCGGGATCCTTTACATGTTGAAACAGCAACTTTTGTGCAAAGATCGACCCACTGCTGTAGATGGCGATGGCGATGGCAGTGTCCGGCAGTTCAGTCGTGGCGGGAGAAAGAGCCAAACCGTCCATCCAGGCTAGTACATCGGTGTAAACGGGTGTCGAGTACGCGTGGGAGCGATACCCTTCTTCCCAAAGGTAGCCTGCGTGGTGACGGTCGTGTCAGTACGAGTACATATCGTATCACTGGGCAGAGCAAAGCACCGCGGCGCGAGGCAGAAATCGTCAGGCTCCCTCGGCTTTACAGTGTACTGTACCTTGCAGGTCCTTCAGGTACGCTACCTTAACGTCCCGTGTGGTAAGGTCCTTGACATGATCCTCGAACAGCCCAGGCGATGAGCGGGCGGATTCGGGAAACCCATCCCGGTAGGTCTTGAACTTCTCGTCATCCCACTTTCTGGCCAGCACATCGGGGAGCGCCTTGAGGGCATACGGAAACTTTTCACGACGAATCAGCCTTCAAGCATTTGACCAGCAGATGACGACCCGGGCAACCAGCCACAAAGTATGGAAGTGTAGACTCGTTGGGCGTCAAATGAGAAGGGGGGCTGCCAGCTTACCAGCGTCTCTTTCACCCAGCTGATTGGACATATCGTGCCCTCTGATACAGCCACCATTCCCAGGGTCAGTCGAGAGCTCAGCGAATACTTGTAGCCAATGCAGGGTTGCTGATCCCGGACGAGTCTGCGTACCTATGTCCAGAAGCACGATTTTCACATTCTTGAAAGATCGCCGGGGCTTGTGTCGGGGCTTGTGTCGAGGCTCGTCTCGAGGATCTTTCCGCGTCCGAGCAGGTTTCTTTGCTGGGGGTTCGGGAACTGCAGCAGTGGCAGTGGCAGGGCTGCGTGAGCGCCTTTTGGTCGACCGCGTCGACACCATCGGTGTTTGTTCGTCTCGGCTGGTCGGTTCGAAACTACAGAGCCAGTTCTACAGTGTGGCTTCAGTGGGTGCTGAGGTCGAAGTAAAGCGAAAGCACGGCATAATTAATTAATTGGCAAAACAAGAGCTGGAGGCATGAGCGAGAGGATGATGTGACCGGCGTCGGAGGCACGTTTTTCCGTCTCTCTCTTCTGATCACGGAGCAAATGGAGTCGCAGTGTTGAGGTGTACCTGGCGACGACCTTGGGGCATGTGATGTCGCGATGTAGGTGCGACGATCTTGCGAGGCTCCGTCTCTACCAGGACTGTGGGCGGCAAGGCCTGGGGCTAAGCGCACGCCGTTAGACTTATTGGTCCCAACGAGCATGGAGTGGACGGATCGGCGTTTTGACAGCTTCTCAAAAGGTCGGCGTCGCACGCGAGGCGAAGCATCAAGCTTCCAGAATGCGTCCCAAGTGATGCAAGGTCTGGCTTCCGGAAATACTCTCTCAATGTGTCCTGTGCACTTGTATAGAGCAACACCATCGCAACACTAAAATCGATGCTAACGAAGCTAGGTTCGCTTGTCGGCAGTTCAGCTTATGTTCAACTCGCGCGTGTCGTTGATAGAGGGTATACTGCGCTATGTCCCATGCCTCCTCCAGGCCTTTCCAAATTCTGGGATCCTACATCCTACATCCTATGGACGCTGCTGTTCTTCGACCATCGTCGGAACGTCTTTCCGTAGAAATAGAAGATAATGGCACAGAGGCACCACAACAGAATGAGCGACGCGTTCGTCATGATCGGCGGGATATAGCCGTCGTCCACGATCCAGTTCTAACAAGCGGATGTCAGCACATGCAAGGTACTCGAGGAAACGCACGGAATCGGGTAGGTACTACATACCGTGATAAACTTGCTGAAGCCATAACCCCAGACGTTCTTGTTCACTGTGATGGCCACGAACAAGCTACCCGCGACAGGCTTGTAGCTGTCAACAGCGTAGGTCGATGCAATGCCGGGGATGGCCGCAACCTGGATACCGGCACACGTGTAGCCGATGATGACGATCGCTTGCCACGGCCACTGATTCTCATAGCCCACGCTGACGATGATGTTGCCAAAGTACATGATGATGACGTACGGAATCATGGCCAGCAGGCGCATTTCCGGCTCACGGATGCCCCCGTTTCTCGCCGTCTGGCGGGCCGAGACCCAGTCGGAGAAGGGCCCGGCTGTGAACAAGCCGATCAACGCACCGACTAGGATGGCGAAGTTGGTGAAGCCGATCTGCTCGGTTGTGAAATTGTACGGGGGTGCGGCGAAGGCCTGGGTCTGGGTCAAGTTAAGGGTCAAGAACGAAGAGCAGCTCCAGCTGACGATGAAGGCCGCCAATTCGACGATCGGGAAGGTAAAGAGCTTCCATGGGATCCAGAGATCGAGCAGGATCGCCCTGACGGGATCAGGGTTGGGAGTGTAAAGACCCCATTGGGCCTTACTCGGCTTGCCGCGGCCGAGCCAAGGGTCGCGAGCGGCAGTGTCGACGTGACCGAGCTCGGTGCCGGCCTCCCCTTGTTCAAGGACGCCATCGGATTGCTTTTCAGAGCCCTCGGGCTTGGCCACTTGGTCTGCAGCGGAATGTTTGATCGTCTCGCTAACGTGCTGTCGGTGCCACTTCGTCTCAGGGAACATAAAGACAACCATGGCGAGAGAGAGGGCGACCAGGGCGGTGTACAGCCACCAGAAGTTTCTCCATCCGACATTCTCGGCCATTGCCCCGGAAACAATCGGGGCAACCATGAGCGATCCCATATACACAACCCAGTACAGGGTATTCCACTTGCCGCGATCGTGGAGGAAGAAGATGTCAGCAATGACAGCAGGCTGGATCGTTTCAGCAGGCCCCGCTCCGATGCCGTTGAGACTTGCGCTGGTTAGTGTGGCGCCTCGGGTAGACTCGCGAACAAATACTCACACACAAGCGCCCATGAACGAGCCATAGGTCTGTGCTCGGGCACGCCAAATAGCAGAGCCAAGGCAGACCAATTGGGAGAAGATGTAGACCGGGCGGCGACCGAAGGAAGTGCTGAGTGGCACCCTGATTCGCGGTAAGCAAGTCATTTCGCTTTTGGGGCAAGTTCAGCGCAGTACCAGATGAAGTTGCTGAAACCCAGGACAAGGATGGCGACGCCCGTAAACTGCACCGCGTCGGCGAGGGAGCAATGGAACGCCTCGATGTAGTCGCCAAACATCGGTGCTAAGGAGAGCGGTCCAAAGCCTTGAGTGAAGCTGACAAAACTGGAGGCCACGATGGCTGCCATTTTCCAACTCTTCGACCAATTCAAGGGATCATGGGGATCCTCTGACGGCTGCGGCACCAAAACGCGGTGACGCTTGCCGACGCTCTTGACGAAATGGTGCGACCCAATATCCGCCATCACCTCCGTGCCGGGGAGGATTTCGATGTGGAGCTCTTGCTCAATGGCATGGCGCTCCTGTGCGAGCCGGGTCAGTCTGCGGTTGTGAGAGTGGCATCCAAGAACCATACCTGCTCATCATAGTTTATCGACATGGCGAAGGAAATGGGCTCGAGAAGAGAGACGCCTGGGGACAAGGTGGATGCCTACCGAGTAGGAGCGAGAGGAAGAATGACGGAGGAAGGCGGACCATACTATATAAATGCTCGTCCGAATCAGCGACGAGAGGAAGTCATGAGGCAATGCTCCGCAGGGCGTACACCTGATTCGATCAGACATGGTCCATCGTCTCGAAGCGAGGCGCTCAGGGCTAGAGGGAGGGCGGGTTCAAGCTTTGCACAAGTCGACCTGCTCCTTGGCCCACCCGTTGACGGGCTGTTCTTCTGAGTGGAGTGCGAGATCCGGGGGTTGGGGTTTGCCCTCTGTGCCCCTTTGCCCCGCGAAAGACATGTGCGTCGAGCGGGTGGTGCGTGGCAATGGATGTTCCGCAGTGCATGCCGGGGTATTAACAAGCGTCACCGTCGGCAGCTGCATCGGCATTTGGAACAAGGCACGATTGCGCGGGCTGCACAAATCACGCGAAGCCGGAAGGAAGTAAAATGGAGGACCTGCGGAAATGACCAACTTCAGGTGATCACCGGCTTCTAGCTTCTTTCCATGACCTGCCCAAGGACGTGTATGGTAGGACAATCTAGACGATTGATCGACTTCCATCCCCTCCCATCGACCACATCCGATGTGTGTTGCTGCCTTGCATGTAACCCACCGGTCTCTTACTCGGTAGAGCCCTGCGACTGACCAATACGCTCTCTGGTGCTGCTCTCTCGTGCGGTTGGTCTGGGGGTCTTGCAAACGTCTGAACGTCAAACCAGCAGGCACGCGACACGACGCTCTTGTCGGTTATCTGAGTAGAATTGCCGACTGGGGAGGCCATTCATGGCCATTATGCGGGCATCTACCTCGTACTGGGTAAGATTCTCCGTCGGAGCAACCTAGCCCTCTCAGAGCCTTTCTTCCCTATTTATTTGAGCCTTTCTAGCCTTCATAATGCGGTACGGAGCACATGCAGGAACAGACTGGCGCGACGACAAAGGTACGTCTTGCCCAAGGTCCGGAACGGAAACCATTGGCATGCTTATCATCGTACCCCCGTAGACTCCAGGGGCTGGCTTACTTACCGCAGCTAAAGCTTGGCGGTGGTGGCGGCCTGCTTGGTTAGCGGCGCTAGGCGGCCACTGGGTGTTGCTTCCGGGGAGCTTTCCACCCGATGCTCTAAGGACGGCAGAAGCCTATTCCGGACAGTACTCCGTTGACTACACGAGGATGCAGCAAACAGAGGACACCCTGGTAGGTGAGTGACTAATGTCTGCATGGTCAAAGATGCTTGGTGCCCGTTCCGATCTCACGGGATTTGCTGCGGTAATTAGGGACGTCGTATTACAACTTCGATCTAAATGCTCTGCCCGACTACCGATCAAGGTACTCCGTACATTATCTCAACATCTCCATGCATTCTTCGGATCGTCATCATCACGTTGCTCATTAATACCCGCTGAAACTGGCTTAGGGTCATTAGCTGACCCCCATTCCGCAAAACCCAAGTCCAACCACTCGCTCCCCATTCTAACTCTCCTCCTCATTCCAGGACACCGCGATCATAGAGCCAATGTTACAATCCAGACAAAAGCCCCCAAGGACGCAGCGAAGATGGCATCATAAGTGCTTTTCAAGGACACAGCCCCCCCAGTCTGTGTCGGCAATGCACTCGAACCCGCGCTCGAATGTGTACTGGTGCTTGTGCTTGTCTTCGTGGCGATGGTCGTGAGTGTATTCGTGCTTGTGTTGGCGTGAGAAGTGGTCGCCGCCGACGTGACAGGAGGCAGTGGCGCGGACGGTGATTGTGATGCTGCGCCGGGTATAGTACTGTCTCCACCAACACCAGCTTGGCTGGAGGTGTTGACACCAGTCACGCCGCTGTTACTGGAAGGCTGTGCTCCTCCATAGACACTAATAGTGGCACTGTCGCCGCTGCTGAATCCACTGCTGCCTTCACCGTTGCTGCTGCCTGGCGCTGGACCTCCTCCGCCCACCCCACCTCCGCTAGTCACGAACGTCGTCTTCGAAATCGTGGCTGTCAAGGTTGTGCTAGGGATACTAGGGCTACCAGTTGCGCCGCCCTGTGTACCAGGACCAATGGGAAGTACCGAGACTGTAGAAACTGGTGTGCTCCCACTGCTCTCCGCGCATGAACTTGTGCCTGGACTTGGCGTTGGAGGAGCACTCGGAAGCTGAGGAGCACTTGCACCAATGTCTGTGGAGTGGGAAGCGGGAGTTACAGGTGGCGAAGCAGGTGAACTTGGACCAACGTCTGCGGAGTGGGACGTAGAAATGGTTGCTGTGCTCATAGTCGGGGTCCCGTAGATTGTGATTGGCGGTTCTAGGCTGATTGTGACTGTGAAGGTAGTCGAGTTGCGTGTGTGAATTTGTGAACAGCTTGACGTACCAGCACAGTCTGACGCAGGAAATATGCTGGAGGAGGAATCGCCAGGAGTTGCCGGGATGATAGCGGAGGACGAGCTCGGGGCGTACGGTGGAATGGCGAAGGAAGAGGTAGATTGAGAGTTGGAGACGAGAGGCGGATGTATGGACGACGAGGCTGAGGAGCTAGGCGCCATAGGTGGAAAAGGAAAGGTTGGGGGAGAGTAAGCGACGGGCAGCGAGGTCGATGAAGCGCAAGGGGAAGCATGGGAGTTAGGAAGAGTGAGAGAGTACGAGTGATCGCATGGACTGGTAGATGCAGAGGGACCCTGAGAGTATTGCTTCGTTTTCAGTCAGAGGTAGACTTCGAACAGTGGCGCTCTATTAAAGCCAAAGACGTACCGGATCTGTCGACGGCGTTGCGTCCGGGTCGCCAAATTGAGCGAATGTGCAGCTCGCGCCGAGCAGGAGGATGGAAATAAAAATGCTAGATATACCCATCGTAGTGCAAGGATAAACGAGTGTAGATTAGGTCTGATGATGTTGTGGAAGGGTAACGCCCAAGTGTCCGCAGACACAAGATACCGAAGAGAGGTGACGGCGGAGGAAAAGGAAGAGGAAGGAAGGCACAAGGGAAGGAGGTAATCTTATGGGAAACCCAAGAGTCTGGCCGAACAATGACTGCGTAGGTTTCCAACTTCACGAGCGTGATACCGAATGCTGCCGTGGTGCCGATGGATATGTCATGCTGCAAGTTCGAAGAAGGACACAGCGAAGCCTTGTGACATTTACCGGCCAGAGCTTGATTGCCAGAAGCATCTGTGAATGCCGAGCATGGGTGACGAAGAAACAGCAGCCGTCAAGCATATCAACGATCTGGATTTGCTTCGCAACGTGCTCTGGAAGACTCCCGGCTAGGTTTCGTGTGTGGATGGCTATGGAAGATCTCTCGTATCGAACCGGCCGTCGCTATGCGTGGTAGCGGGATCAGTGTGTAGCATGAATCTTGTCTGGTGGCACAGAAGGCAGGTTGTAGGAATGGGCAAGTGACACGCGATGCACAAGGAAAGGAACCGTGACACTTGCCGGAGATATTTTGTGTAGCAATTGCGAGGCACAGGCTCCTAGCCGTGAGACGCGAATCTGCGAGGATCGATCGCAGAGAAGCGCAGACATTGGACGGGGAAGAAGGCAGGATCTTGAAGATGTTGTTGTTGTGTTGCTACCCGCGCAACCGCTGTTTCAATCTGTAGAACTCCAGCTCCTCTGAGGTCCTCCGTATCCAACACTAGCCACGATATGATAAATCTTGCGGTGAAACCACAGTAACGGGTCGGCCACGGGCACTTAGCGAGGGCGTTGCATGCCGTCTCAAGGCCAACCGAACATGTCCGGGAAAGAGGCGAGTATCCAAATCATCGTCAGACTCGACACGAAATCCAAAATGGACATGACGTTGCTGGAAGCCGCTGCTGTTACGAAAATAGTAGTGGCTGAAGGTGCAGTGGAAGTGCCGGCTGTGGTTCTGCTCGTCGATGTAATGCTGGACATTTCGACGACCACAGTCGAAACACTGGTTAATATGCCTGGAGCCGTTCTGGTTGCCACGGGGCCCGAAGTGTAGGTAGGACTGGTCGCAGAGGCGGAGATGGTGGCCGGAAGGCTGTTGGACGAGCTGGGCGAAGGTGTAGGTGATGAGGTCGTGGTCTACGGCAAGTTGTATGTTTAGCCTCTGGCAACAAGAGTGTTGGGAACACGTCAGTCTCACCTGTTCCTGGTCGGTGTCGGCGTTGGTTGTTCCCCCGTCGCTATCTGCGCCCAGGCCTAGGGTGACGGTCTCAGTACCCTTCACAGCAGTGAAACGGAAGCCACTGTCTGTGGTGGTGTTGCAGAGGATATTGCTCTGGAAGTTCTCGGCGTCTGTCTTGACAGGGTCAGACTCGCACGAGGAGTCAGAATCGAGGCAAAAGTCAAAGGCCACAGTCGCAAAGCCATTCTGACAGAAACAATCGAGGGAGAGTTCGGCGCAGCCTGCAAGAGAAGCGTTGACGGCTTGCGTGAGGCAGTCTTGCTATATAGTCGTCAGATCGAGTAACATTCGGTCGGAAACACTTACGGCGCAGTTTGGAAGATCCTCCCATTTCTCATAATGGGCAGCTGACCATTTGACGCAGAGAAGCACCAAAATGGCAGAGACCATTGAGAGTGGGGATACCATAGTGAGAGACGATGAGGGTGTCATCGACGAACAATCCTGTGGCGATGAGGCGTGACGTTCTCAGGAATTCGCGCAGGGTGGGCTGAGCTGTGAAGGTAACAAGAAGCTGAAGCTCGAATTGAAGGCGCAGAGCTGTGTAACAATTGGATGCCGCCAGCAAGCACGACTTTTGTTGGTCATGAAGTCCTTCAGTGCCCTCAGAGCGGCTTCACATGGCAGATTATCTTTCCAGGTAATACTTCGAACCACCGGAAATTATCCCTATCGACCCGACTCACTCAATTAACCTGAGCCACGGTCCATGACAGAGACCATACCTCTCGCCCCTCGTGTATGCTAGGACTGGCAACATAGAGAACCAGACGTCGGGGAACCGTTCGCTTCCCACAGATTCAGCATCGAATCCGTATTAAAGCACCGGTTCCACGCTGACCTGCGGGAAAGGTTTTCGCATCTTGGACTGTTGAGCATCGTCTTTCGAAACTCAAAGTCTTTCGTGGGCTTGAAGAGTTTGAGATAGTATCTCGAGGAGAGTGGTGACCATGTTACCGCCGCCCTGCTTGAGTCCGGGGGAGATAATTCTCAAATCTAGTCCACCCACGCAGAGTATTCATCAACCGGCAGACACCCTATCCCTCTCTCAGAAGCAACTTTCCGTTATGGATATGATACTGTTCGTCAGTAAATGTTTGCGAGTGCAGAACTCAATGCGACGAGGCTAAGAAATCTTGTGTCAAGTATATCATCATTTGAGGTGCATCATCAATCGTTCTTCTCTGTCAGGGAGATGCCCTGTCATTGCCTAGGCGAACAGGGACTTCTCCCACCATGCACACCTCTGGTTGGAGGTATCATCTTTGACACGCTGAATCGTGGTACCAATCGAGTTCATGCTGGCGTTCTTTCCCTGCATAGGGAACGGTGGCATACCTCGTCCGTTCGGGTTGCCCGTCATGACGAAGTTGGTCAGGTAGGTCCCAAGCGCTACCCCAACAGGTGCGATCATACCGGCTGTAAGGTTCGTCGGCTGTCCATTGTAGAAGGTATAGGGAACATCGAAGCCATGGAATCCTGGTTGAACGGCGAACTGATACGCGTAAGTCTTATTGCCGTAGGCCTTGTTAAGGAAATAGTCGTTGCAGGTGAAAGATGTCTCGGTTATGAACAAGATGGTTCGCTCAATCGCAGAAGTATATGGTTGGCTCCCATCATATCGTGCCGGGTACAGCGTCTTCACAACGTAGTTGACAAGGTCGGCGGGGAATCCAGGAGTGTTCAGCAGTATGAAGGCTTCCAATTCGTCATCCGTCCGTACGTTGGGTGGAGTGAAGAGAGGCCCTTCGCTGAGCATATGGGATACCATGACGGTGACGTTCTTGGCGAACTGCCCAGCATTCAGGAGGACACTTGGCAAGGCCGGAACAAATATTCCATCAACGACAGGCCCATACGAAAAGCCTCCGTATCTCGAGGCTGCAACTTGCTGTGCGTTGGCGAGCATGAGCGCCATGGAAGATAAGTTGCGAGCTTCTTCGATGGTGCTCACGTTCAACAAGGACAGAAATGCCTGCGTGGTGTTCTCCTGGACATAGTATGACGACCGGGGCAGATATCCTGGCGACTGGGGGATAGCTTGTTGGAAGGGCACGCTTCTTTGGCCACCGTAGGCTGTGATCTGGTGGACGATTGATCCGCCTCCACGAAATGTCAGTCGCTGATCCAGACTTGTCGCGGAAGAGCAGAGTAGCCCAGCGCACTCACCTCCAGCAGACTCTCCCATGACCGTCACGCGTTTCGGATCTCCGCCAAACAAGTGAATATGCCCCTGCACCCACTCGAGCGCGAGGCGTTGATCGTACAAGCCAGCATTCGAAACTCCTCCTGCAGCTTGTAAAGATGGACCAGCCAGCCATCCAAACGCTCCAAGGCGGTAGTTTATGGACACAAAGATGATGCCGTCACCACCACCGGCCTGGCTAGATGCTATCAGACCACTAGGATTACCGGATCCCCCCTTTTCTCCTCCTGTGTACCCCCCACCGTAGATCCTGCCTCGGGGTTAGTCACCGCGACACGGCCGAAGGAATACCTCGACTTACCAGACCAGAACAGGCGCACCATTGCTTTGGCGTCTTTTGATTCTGCTTCTCGCACCGTCGAAGACTTTCTTTGGCACGATCACATCCAGGAACAGGCAGTCTTCCGTCATCCTCGAGTCGATCTGGGGTGCGGGCGCATTCTGAGAAGCTGCTTGTAGCTGCTGCTCCACCTGGGTAACGTTGAACGCAGACGCATTTCCTGCTACGAGATATTGCAGAAACTCCTCAGCAACCGGGAGCCAAGCGGGGCCGGCTTGGGCACAAATTCTGCCCACGCTGCCGTTTTGGACAGCCGTATTTCTGCCTGTCGGTGCCAGGGGCGCGGCAAAGCGAAGATTTCCCACTGGAGCTTGACCATATCGTATGTTGGAGAAGTTGTAAGTCTGCCCAGTTTGCTGTTTGAAACGGTTAGCCTCACAGAATTATTACCTTACTTGTGTCCGGTGGCACTTACGTTGAAGCTGATGGCCTTGTGGATTTCATAGCCCAAATCCACCTGCGGAAGGGAGCTCTGTGCAACGACGGGGGAGGAGAGCGAAAAGAGCGCCGCTAACAACGAGAAATGGGAGAATTGCATCTTGACCGGAATGTGCTTAACCTGCAGCTTCCTGTTGGGAGGAAACACCAGCAAGAGTGCTCAAGCGCGGAGAGAGCCTCCATTTTATACTGACTGCCGGGGCCTGGTCGGAGCAGCTCTGTTCAGTTGAGGTGCTAGTGTTGGGGTACAATTACTGTAGCTCTATGACCTGATGAACATGATTGAACGGAGAGAGTCGAAGTGTATTCGAGCTTCCAAATCCGGAAACGCTCTACTCTGTGACCAGGCAGTCGTAGCCAATGTTCAAATCCATGACGAGGACCAGACCAAACAGACGCCTCCCTGGAGAGAGTCTGCCTCGGCAGGGCAAGCTGTCAACGTCAATCAGGCGCCGGATGAAGCTCCTGAATGGGCAAATCTTGCGCTGTTCGGCGTCGACTTCCGACATCAGTCCAGGTCACGCAAAAAAGACGGGAGAGATACGCCCGACGAACTAGCTGTCCCTTTACCGCGAAATGCATGTCGTCGCCTTTTGCTCCGAGCCGCAAAGGTTGGTTGGCTGCGAGTACGGCCAGCTCGCGCGAGTGCTGAGCTAGTGATGCCTCCAACATTGCCGACGAGCCACAACATGAGGTGTGAAGGGCAAAAGATCTATGCAGGAGCCGTGGAGAGGAGGGGAGCAGACGCAAAATGCGGGGGTGAGTGAGTCCGGAGAGTCAAAAGAGTGTGAAAGCTCAGCCTGAAGCGGCGGCAATCCACCGGCAACAGCTGTCGGACCATGTTCTCTCCGAGCCGGCAATCTTCCACATCGCAGTTCCCAATTTGAGCCAAGCTTGCGAGAGCCTCGCGTCGCGATCTCGTCCGACCACAGAACACACTGAATGCAGCATGGCGAGTAAAAATACATCCCGTCTTCTGTGGCCTCAGAAGCGCCAGAAGTCTACTGAGAAGCTAATGATACAGGCTATTCGCGTCCATGACCGAAACCTCTGCCTCCGCCTCCGCCTCTGCGCAACCTTCTCGAGCTCTCACATGTCACTGTAACCACAAACCATCAGGTAGTTGTCTAGGGATCAAGACTTTGGAAATTGCGCCCACACCTGTCCCAATGAAGGATATCACACCGTCTCAACGGGTGATCAGGCGTGTCGCACTCGTCCCCAGACCTCGTCTGCATTAGCCTTGCCTTTGCTCTCTGGAACGAAGACTCCGACAAAAGCAGCCCAGAATCCGGCAACACCAGCGAAGATCCACCAAACTTTGTTCCCAAGTGCATTGTTCAGAACAGGGAAAAACATTGACACGAGAAAGGTGCACAGCCAGTTACCAGCCAGTGCCCAACTTGAGACGGCCCCGACGGCCTCAGGGCCCACAAGCTCGCTTGTCAGAATAAACGGAACGGGTCCCAGCCCAATGCCAAAGCTGGCGACGAAGAGGGTGATGGCCACAATTGTCAGCCACTGAATGTCCTGTCCCAACCCTGCAAAGAGCATAGCTGATGCCGAGCCCATGCCGCCGATTGAAATGAGAAGACAGGTTTTGCGGCCGATCTTGTCGGGTAAGGGTGACGCTAACAGCGTGATAAGGACATTTGCAGCCGAAACGACAACGGTGATGAGGCCGGCCTGCTTTGGCATGATCTTTCCCAGGATGGCGACACTGTACATGACAACGCTGTTGATACCGCAGAGCTGTTGAGCCATCATGGTCCCCGTAACGGCAACCACTGCCCGTCGGTACTTGGGGATTCTGATGACATCAACGATAGACATGTTGGCCTGTTTCTGTGGTCGAGGGCCCTGCGGAAGTCCCAGAAGGCTCTCCTCCTCGGCTTCTCCCGACATATCCCAAGTCTCCATCTCTTCCCGAGTGTCGGCATTCTTCCCTCGAAGCCGTTGCAGCACTCCCCTTGCCAGGCGAGGCCGGTTGTTTGCAGCAAGCCATTTGGGGGTTTCTGGAGTTATCGACAGGCCGAAGAACATGAACCAGGCGATGCAGCTGCCACCAGCAAGGATCCAACGCCATCTGTCCGATGTTGACAAGAAATAGCCCAAGAGCTGCGCCACAACAATGCCAAAATTGATCTGGACTTGAGTGAATGCACCAAAAAGACCGCGTTGGTCTTGGGGTGACACCTCGGAGATGTACAAGGGAGATACGACCGTAGCTGCACCGGCTCCGACACCAGAAAGCGCTCTGCCGAGAGCCAGCAACCACATCTTGCCTGCGAGCGCTTCTGCGACGGGTCCACTAGCCAAGAAGAACGCTGCCCATTTCATGGCAAAGAGTCGTCCGAAGTTTGTAGCAACGGCACCAGTGAAGATGGCACCGAAGAACCCACCCACGGTGAACATTGACTGCACCATACCCCACTGAAAGGCATTCATTGGGATACACTGGGGAAGTCCGAGAGCGACATATCCGGGGATCTCGTCCGCTTTACATGTGATGACCTTCTGAGGTGCATTGAGTTCGCCCTGTTGCCTGTGAGTGCATGTCTGGAGGAAGTCTTGTGGAAAGTCTTACCAAATGATACCCGAAGAGGAGTGGGCCGAGCGTGACAACGCCGATGGTATAAATGAGGAATGGCGTGATACCATTGAACTGTGGACGAGCCATGGGGCTCTTTCGGGGAGGAGTCGGTACGAGGTCAGCTAAGGCCGCCTGCTTGATGGCTCTGTAGCCACTGCTGGTCCTGGTTAGCAACGCTCTACCCATCTTGAGATAGCGGCGTGATCGAATAGAGATCGGACACGAGCGATTCTGGCGAGGGACACGTACCTTATAATATGAACTGAAACACGATAACAGGGATAGTGATAGCGAGCGTAGTGGTGTGGAGCGGGGCGTCACTGTGCATTCGGCCTGCAGACAGGCAGAAGAGTTGTTTGAGCTCTCCATGGTCGATACAGTCGTGGGCGGCGTCTTCCGATGGGCGAGGAGGAAGGAGTATTCACGCGGTATTGGATGGAGGAGAAGCGACAAGCGAGTAGGAAACCTTAAACAGGGAAAGTGCAGCCTTATTGGCTCACGTGTGTACGAAAGCTTGGCAGGGCAAGTACGACGAGGCGCCCGGAAGCCCTCGTTAAACTGCGCTTGTTGTCGATCATTTCGCCTCGCCGGTTCTTTTGCTGGCCTCACACCATCACATTCTCGATCGACCATCTGGAAATCTGATTTTTGGTGCATCGATATTCTTTTTGGTGGTAAAACTAGTTTGCCTCTGTCCTTGGCCTGTGTCACGGTCGTCGCTGACTCCGGAGTCTGCCTAATCACCAGCATCTCCGGCAACCCCCACAACATGGTACCATAGTCCTGAAAAGTTCTCCGGGCTCGCCTGTCCTACGCTCTTGAGCTTATGGTTATGATGATTCACGCGTGATCTGGGGGGTGCAAAGGCAAACGCTTTATTGGTCTTTCGTTAGGCCATGTCGATTCCCGGAATGTCTCGTCCTGGTACAAGCCTGAATATCGCTCAGCAGTTGCGGAAGACGACTCAGCTGGCTGCTCTCGAAGGTACGTCTTCTATACATGTATACCGACCCACAAGCTATGTGCGACTCTGCAGGACAACTTGCGGACCTCCAACTCCGGAAGACTACCAAGCTAACTTGGCGTTCTAGATGGCCTTAGAGGGCTCGACAAGAAACAGCCCGGAAATAGTTACACTGCAAAGGTCAAAATCGGCCAAAAGTACAACATCATAGGTTTCATCAGCAGTGGCACCTATGGCCGGGTGTACAAGGCCGTCGAGAAGAACCCGAAGAGTGATACTTCAAGTCCTGTAGGCACCTCTCCGCCGAAAGAGCTATACGCCATCAAGAAGTATGTATCCCTTACCACTTCTTTCCGCTGTTCTGACACGCACAGATTCAAACCAGAAAAAGAAGGCGACAATGTGCAGTACACCGGGCTGTCTCAATCGGCCATCCGCGAGATGTCACTGTGCACCGAGCTAACGCATCCGAACCTGGTGCACCTGGCAGAGATTGTACTCGAAGATAAATGTGTCTTCATGGTCTTCGAATACTGCGAGCATGATCTGTTGCAGATCATCCATCATCACACGCAACCAACCCGGCGGGCGATACCTGCTACGATGATCAAGTCGATCCTATTCCAGCTTCTCAATGGCCTGTTCTACCTCCATCAGAATTGGGTCATCCATCGCGACTTGAAGCCGGCAAACATTATGGTCACCAGCTCAGGACATGTGCGAATTGGAGATCTTGGTCTAGCTCGACTGTTCCACAAACCTCTATCATCACTGTACTCCGGTGACAAGGTGGTGGTGACTATCTGGTACCGAAGCCCTGACTTACTCCTGGGTGCACGGCATTATACTCCCTCCATTGATCTTTGGGCTGTGGGCTGCATTTTTGCTGAGTTACTCAGCCTGAGGCCAATCTTCAAGGGTGAAGAAACAAAGATGGACAGCAAGAAAACAGTGCCATTTCAAAGAAATCAGATGGGTAAGATTGTAGAAATTCTAGGCATGCCTCGCCGGGAGAACTGGAAGGGACTGGTGGACATGCCGGAATATCCGCAGCTGCAGTCGCTAATTGTCTCCCGCGGCGGCATACCAGGCGGTCTATACCCGAGTTCTAACAGCTTGAATCGTGGAACTGGTAACAACGGCAGTGGACTGGAGGCTTGGTACAACAACTGTCTGAAACATGCCAGCTACCCTTCAGACAAGTCACCAGGTCAACGTGGATTTCAACTCCTGTCTGAGCTATTCGAGTACGATCCGGAGCAACGTTTGATGGCAGAACAAGCTCTGTATCACGACTACTTTAGGAATTCAGACGAAGGCCCTAATAAAGGCAAGATATGGGTGAGCAACAATTGTTTCGAGGGATTGAACGAGGTGTATCCACATCGGAGGGTGAGCACAGAAACCAACGATATTGGCACGGGCAGTCTACCAGGCACGAAAAGAGGAGGTTTGCCAGATGATACGCTTCTTCCAGCCTCGAAGAGGAGGTAGTGGCTCCGATAAACAGGAAGGGAAGGAAGGTTTCAGGGAAAGCCGCTTCGTCAAGCCCATCTAAAACTCATACCTGTCGGAACGACACATAATCGCTGCGGTTATTGAGTTCCCTGCTCCGGCAAGAGGTTTGTTAGGCTACAGCCATGAGAGCTCGCTCGCCATTTCATGATCACCTCAATTGGCCAGAAACAGACTCTGATGACCATGCGCAAAATCATGTTATCAAACACGGAGGAAACAAGTATGGAAAGAGTATGCAGTTGCAAGAAACTGCTAGCCACCCATCGACGGTAAGGGGCGAAGAGGTCTGGAGGTACCGGAACTGCCTAACTTAGATGAGTTTCGAGCGCGAGAGAGCTGGACATTAGAGTCTCGTAGATCATGGCTGCACCATACGGCATGGGCTTTGTCACGGAAGAATTACTCACTAATCGCATGAACATGGACCTCCACGAGCCTGAATCAGTGGCGAGGCCCGAGGATCTCTGCCACCCAGCTGACTTTGCCTTTTGGCCTGAGATCGACCAACCTACGGGGAATATCACCTTTAGGGGAGAGTACAGGGCAAAGTCTCAGCATTGCTCGAAGAAGATTGTGGTCAAATGCATTTACAGAAGGGACGAATGTGGAGCAACAGCACGTCGGAAGCAGGCCTTGATCACTGGCTAACAACGCCGCTGGAGGAACATTGGCCGTGCACGTGTGCAACCCAAGGGAGCCGCTGGACAGGGTGGCGAGCAGAGGCTGTCTGTGTCGAGAACTAGCTCACGATCCCTTGCACGTCTGCGCCTACACTCTCTCAGAACCGGATAGGGGATTTTTGGACTTGTCTTGCGGCGACGCGCGCGGTCACATGCAGAGTCTGATGTCCTGCTACTCAGCAAGGGGAGGGTTCACATGTTGCAGCGGCAGGCGACACGGCGGCGGAGATGATTTATTCCAGTGGCATCATTGCCCGTTCCTGCTGCATCACGCAATTCTCGGTCAATCATTCGTAGGGAAGGCAGTTCTCTCTTGTGATCGCATCTTTATTGTGACCGATTCGTTAACTCTTCCGGTGGCAATTCGACCCTCGTCCACCTGCCATTTGTGCAGATGGTTTCGTCTATCATGCCCCATGTCTGTTTCGCAAGCTAGAACTGACATCGAGCAGCCGCTGCACCCGGCACGTCAATGCTCGATCTTCCTTCCCTGTGTCACACAACTTGCGCCGCGGGTTTGTCATCGACCACGACTAGCCATATGCCGTCTCTACCATCAGAAAATCAAAACGCCTCAAGCCTGCGCGGTCTTAGCGGCCTGCTGGGGGTTGACCTTCTTCCCATCCTTGTTGTACCTAATTCTCGGGGGCGGGGCACGGTTTCGGCGGCCTTCTCGCGAACGCACACGCACGATCTTGCCGTGGATGGCGCAGCTGACGCAGTATTGCAGCTTGAGGTACATCTTGGGAACAGCGTAGTCGGTGAAGACGGAAGCGTCAGAGATATCACCTGTAGCATAGAAGATATGTTAGACCTGGGTCTTTGCAGGGGCGTGGTTGTGTGTAGGGTTCAGGCAAGATTCGGAGGCCAGATAGACATACGGATAGCAGCTGATTCGACCATGTTTCTAATGGTGAATCTCTTTATGGCCTTGTCCTTGGGGGTGCAGCGGGAGCAGTTCGAGCATCGGATGGGCTTGACATGCTGGAATTGAACACATGTTAGTCGATATCAAAGCGACAGCCCTAGCACAGTCTCATCCGGGGGGAAATGCGACGTACACCTCTGCCCTTCTTGTTACGTCCATTGGACGCTCGCTTCTTGACCATGTTGGCGGTATTGGATGTTGTATCGTCAATGAGGTGGCTCAAAGGTCAAATTGAGCGGCAACGTCAAAATGCAGACTTCGGGATCTGTGGGAGCAAATTTGCCAAGATTTACGCTTGCTGACATAACTTGTCGCTCAACCTTCCGTTTTGATTGTTTACTCGAAGCGGGTCTCCTGCAAGTCACCTGCATCTCAATCTTTGGCACCGGGAAACAGTCACTGCAGCCCAATCAGTTCCCAATCAAACGACCTGATTTGTGACCTCTCTCCCGCAGACTGGTCTGATTGATCTGTCTGATAGACCATGTCTGGTGTCGGCGGTACATTTCGAGGAACGCCCAGCAGGCGAGGTCAACTCCCATTCGCAGACTCCCCCTCAGCCATTCCTCGTCCCAAGTTGGACTCGGCCGCGAGCACAACAGCACCCAGCGAGATGTCGGGCACTTCCACCATGTCCGCCAGTCGGGCAAAGCAGACCAAGAGAGATGAGGTATGTTGTGACCACACATGGACAAAAACGTTGGTGCCTAACTGCCTATCAAGGCCATCCGACGTAAGATGGAGGCCGACCTCAACAAGAAGAAACATGCCCCAGCTCGCGCGCGACATACGCGCAAAGCACCTCCGGGCACAGTCCTCGCTCTCAAGCCCAGCCAGGCTCTACAGATCAAGCCGAGCACTACCGTCGCGGAGGCCGCCCAGCTGATGGCTGCCAAGCGAGAAGACTGCGTCCTGGTTACAGACGATGACGATAGAATCGCGGGTATCTTTACGGCAAAGGACCTGGCCTTCCGTGTGGTTGGAGCTGGTATCAAAGCCAGCCAAGTCACCATCGAGCAGATCATGACAAAGAACCCCCTGTGCGCGAGAACCGATACTAGTGCGACGGACGCATTGGATCTTATGGTCCGGAAAGGCTTCCGACATCTTCCTGTCATGGATGAGAATCAAGATATCTCCGGTATTCTAGATATCACAAAATGCTTCTACGAGGCCATGGAAAAGCTGGAACGCGCATACAGTTCCTCTCGGAAGTTGTACGATGCACTCGAAGGTGTGCAGTCGGAACTCGGCTCGAGCCAGCCCCAACAGATCATCCAGTACGTCGAGGCATTGAGACAGAAGATGTCAGGACCTACATTGGAGTCGGTCTTGAATGGACTCCCTCCCACGACGGTCTCAGTTAGGACGTCCGTCAAAGAGGCAGCGCAGCTCATGAAGGAGAATCATACAACGGCAGTCTTGGTGCAAGATCAAGGGTCGATAACAGGTATCTTTACGAGCAAAGACGTGGTCTTGCGTGTCATTGCGCCGGGCCTGGATCCGTCAAACTGCAGCGTGGTCAGAGTGATGACCCCTCATCCCGACTTTGCACCCACCGACATGAGTATTCAAGCTGCCTTGCGGAAGATGCACGGTAAGTGGCCACCTGGTAATGTCCCCTGACATAAGCTAAAGCGCTACAGACGGACACTACTTGAACCTCCCCGTCATGAATGGCGAAGGCGAGATCGTTGGTATGGTGGACGTCCTCAAATTGACATACGCCACCCTTGAACAAATTAACACCATGGGCTCGGGCGAATCCGAGGGTCCCGCTTGGAATAAATTCTGGCTGTCAATGGACAACGACACCGAATCAGTCATGTCGGGCGAGGGCAGCCACCGCCCTACAACACCCGGCCATCGGTCGATGATGGAATCGGAGCCCGGCCGTCCGGGTTTTGAACGAGGTGATAGCGTTATGCCACACGATTCAGCTTCACATCGTGGAGATGATGCCCACTCGGAGGTGCTTCCTTCGGTCGAATCCCCGGTCGAGGCCGAGGCACCCTTCCCATTCAAGTTCAAGGCCCCCAGCGGTCGAGTCCATCGGATACAAGTCCTCGCCAGCCACGGCGTTACCGAATTAGTTGGCCAGGTTACCTCGAAACTTGGCGGTGAGGTTGAGGCCGTGGGCGGCGAAGCCGCTGTGGAAGACGGGCAACTGGGTAAAGCAGGTTACGCTCTGAGCTACCTGGACAACGAGGGAGATACCGTGTCCATCACCACAGACCAAGATCTTCTCGACGCAATATTGCTCGCTAAGCAAGGCAAGCGAGATAAGGTTGACCTGTTTGTTCACGACCCGGCCCAGCCACCAATTCCGGCGACCATCGATCCTCACCCCCAACTTTCTAAACCGCCCACACCACCGGAGTCTGTGCTAAAGGCGCCAGCAGCACCCACAGCAGCAGACGACTCAGACGAGGGAGAAGAAGAAGCTCATGTGTTCAAGACGATTCGATCAAAGCGAGCACCGGCGGTACAGCATCACAAGCAGCAAGAGCCGCCACAGGTCATTGCTGGCGTGCCGAATGATTTACTTCTTCCCGGCGCCATTGTCACTCTTGCTGTGGTTATTGTCGGTGTTTTTGCGATTAGTCGAGCAACATCAAAGTAGACGTCAAGCGGGAGTGAGATGGCGTGAAACATGATGATACCTATGCTTGGCGCGTAATGCTGTGCTTCCTGCCAGTACCGTAACTGCTGGAGTGACTGGGGTGACCTTGATTTCAGTTTGGCTGCCTCTTCCTTCTTAATGCTGTACAGGAATTGCGATTATGATATCTGTAGATCCACCTGAGCTTCTCCACTTTGAACATCCAGGGTTATACAAGGGCCGGCTGGAGAGTGACCGGTAATGTGGCCACTCAAAGACTCTTCTCTCAAAGCATCCACACGACGGGCTCGATATGAAAGGGAGGCGAGACAGATGCCTCGTTCCTCGAGTCCGTACACGGACACTGGAGTCTTCCACGCCTCAGCGTGTGATGGATACTTAGCGTGACCGATTATGTATCTCGCATGAATCTGCTCAACTCCTGTATATCACTATATACGTGTATCTCCCACCATAACTGCTCTGTTTACATCAAACTCGTCCGTCCGCCGACCTCTCGGCCGCCCTGCCCAGACGGCATCTCCCCGTTCCTCCCCACCACAAACTCCCTATATATGGCGGCCAAGCGCCTCTTCTCATCCGGCGAAATACTGCTCCTCGTGCTCGCGAGACTCTTCTCCACATGCAGCCAGGATATCACGACTTTCTCGTCCTTAGCGTCGGCGTCGGCATTTTCATTCTCCTCGGCCGCTTCGCCATTGAGGCCCGAGCCCGTGCTCGAGTTGCGACGCGCAAAGGTATTCCTCAGCGCGGCCTTCTCGCGTTTGCGCATCAGCTTCAGGTCGTCGAGTTTCGCTGCCACGGTGGCTTTGGACTCGGCGGCCGAGGCGCCCGTGCCGAGCGATTTCTTGGCCAGCGCATCCTCCTCGGGCGAGTACAGGAACTGGATGAAGTCCTGCTTGGAGTGCGTGGCGTGTTTCTTGCGGCGCTTTCCGGGTCCCGTGCCGTTGGGGAGGGAAGTGTCTTTGTTGTGAGCGGCGTGCGAGGACGAGGACCCAGACATCCTGTCGCCAAGCAGGTCGTGGATCGCTTCCAAATGTGCGTTGTACATCAGTGCCTGGAGGTCCGCGCCGCTGAAGCCCTCGGTGCGTTGCGCCACGCTCAGTAGCCGGTTCTCGACTTCGGGGGTTAGATGCAGTTTCGTGCTCACTGCCTTCAGGATGTCGAGCCGGTCGTTCATGTCCGGCATGTCGCAGAGGAGGGATTTGTCCAGTCGTCCCGGTCGGAGGAGTGCCGGGTCGATCAAATCCGGGCGCGAGGTCGCGGCCAGGACGTATACGCCGTCTAGTCCCTCAGCGCCGTCCATCTGCGTGAGCATCTGATTGACGACCCGGTCGGTCACGCCCGTGGAATCGTGGCCCCTTTTTGGGGCGATGCTGTCGAACTCGTCGAAGAACAGGACGCACGGCTTCGCGGCTTGGGCGCGTTCGAAGAGATCGCGCACGCTTTTTTCAGAGGCGCCGATGTATTTGTTCAAGATCTCGGGGCCTTTGACGGAGATGAAGTTGAGGTTGCATTCACCGGCAACAGCGGAGGCAAGTAGCGTTTTGCCACACCCGGGGTAGCCGTAGAGGAGGAGGCCGGAACGCAGACGAAGGGGCGACCGAGCGAAGATCGGGGCGTATTTCGTCGGGTAGAGCAGCGTTTCTAGGAGTGTGTTCCTGGTGCTGTGAAGTCCGCCGATTGATGAGAACGTGGTTGTCGAGTGTGTTAGTGTTACATTGCGGAGGGATGAAGGAGTGAAGTTCCTCAGCGCTGCGTCGAAGTCAGCCTTTGTTAATGTGGGCTGTGCGTCGGAGGAGTCGTCGTTCGACGTAATCATGCGGGTGAGAGTTTCGTTGCGGGCGCGGGCGAGCAGGAGGACGATGTCGGCAGGCATGTACCCGTCCGTCTTGCCTGCGATGTCGAGGAAGTCGAGACTAGGGGAGACACGGAAGCCTTCGCTTGGTGGGGACGAAGAGGAAGACGTCGGTCGAGATGATGGATTGGACGGGTCCATCCAAGAATTTTCGGACATGCTCTGAGCATCGCTTGAGGTTTTGGCGTGCTTATGGTGCGGTTGGCAAGAGCCATCGCTGGTCAGTGATGCCAGGATATCTCGTCGGATTTCTTTCGTGGGAGCTTTTATCGAAATGATATCGCCCACGATATGGCCCCCGATGATGATACTGTTGAGTGAGTCCTTTGACTGCGCGGTCGCTAGTAGAGCGACGCCAGAATGGATGCTGCAGTACTGACGTACAATAGCACACAGCACTTCGGTGATCTGTCGACTCCTCGCGTTGTCGTTGCCGACTTCTAATTCGGTCTCGCTGGGACAAATCTTGTCTAGGTCGTCAAGTACGACCACTGACTGTCCGCCGAGCCTGGCACACCAAGACGCTGACATGAACAGCCGTGTCAAGGTCTCTTTCACCGTCGATACTCGAGTCTCATCCGTTACGAGCTTCTGGCAGTCGAAGAAAGTCACATTGAAGACATAGTCCTCTCGTAGCCTCTGTGATATGCAATGAGCGAGCGACGTTTTGCCCGAGCCGACGCCACCAGTCAGCAGAACCGAAGAGCACAACGTCAAATTAGACATGCATTGCTTCAAGATCCCGTCGGTGCCAATCAATGTAGGTAGTTTTGTCGGAATGCCGTGGGCGAAGGTGGGGAACAAGGTCGTCAGCTCAACCGGCCGGGCGACTTCGGCTTTGACCTCAAATTCATGGTCCTGCTCTTGTGCAACTACCCACAGAAGCTTATTGTCCGGATCTTCGTCCACGTCTGCTGGGCGCTTGAATCGCAAGATACCACCATCGAACGACGCCATAGACGACGAGTCGCCCGACGCCGGAAGGATCATTCCATCGGTGAGAGGGCCAGCCAGTAGGTCGTCGTCCCCAGCAAAGGTCAGTCGTAATTTGTCCGCCAGAGCTCGCTTGGCTGCTTGTGAGTCTCCGCCGAATTGAAGGCCGTCTTTCTTTTTCGAATTCAGAGGCAAGAAAGGGTAGAACTGGAACTTCTTGATCGAATAACGAGGTAACGGCGGGCTTGCAGCCTGGATTCGCACAATCACTCCCACCAGTCCTTCAGCTCCAAGCATTTTGCACAGAGAAGAGGACAGCACAGCATGGTTGCCATCCACCGGCGTCCCCCAAGGCAGAAGTTGAGCGACAATCTTAGAAGCAGGTCTCCCCACATCACTGCCTTCTTCTTCTTTCAGTCGGTTGAGCTGAGCAGTGTCCAGCTGGGCCCGCATGCCGTTGGGTTTAACAATGGTTATATTTACCCACGTGGTTGCTTTCAGGCTCTCTGACTCGATTACCTCGCTACCAACCCAGACGCATAATTGGTTACTCCGTGTTGCGTTGGAAGCATCGTCGAAGAAGCTGTCTGCCACTGAGCGATCAATGGCGCGCATAAAGAGAGCAGGTCTCGCGGGTACTGCCTTTCGAGCTGAGCTGGTGCCGCTCTTGCCACTGCGTCTGCTTGCCGTACTTCTCGCATCTCTTCTATCGCTTCTGCTAGACTTGGGTCGGGTCTTGGGCGCCACGATAACTTCAGCGTCCGGAGCAATCTTGGCGAAAGGGATTGTATTGGGAATTGGCGGGACCAGAGAGGTGACGATGATGTTAGCTGTTGATGTTGGTGACAGATGTAGCGTCAAAGGGTGGGTGTTTTCAGTTTGGGTTGTAGCTTTGCTGGTGTATGCAGGATTCGGGAGCGCGCGGATTTGAGACAACAGGTTGAGCTCGAGAAATGTGGCATGAAGCTCGATGACCTCCCAGTCAGCAGGCGTCAACGGTTCGATATTGACACTGTGAGCGACAGGCGGGTCGAGGTGAATTAGGACTCCGATCTTCTGGCCTTCAGCAAGCCCGAGGAGTTTGGCGAATGTTGCGTCAATCTCAATAGTCTGGACATCCTGCTCCCTGCTCCCTGGTCTAGCCCGATCATTGTTCAGGAGAGACGCTGGCCGCGTCCGACTGGGCATTCCAGTCCAACCGACATACGCCGACCGTTGAAACCCGGCAGTGTTGCCGCTCGAGACAGCCCCGGATGAAAGAGTTTGAGATCGGTATTGCAATTCGACCACCACATTTTGAGCTGGCTGAATGGGAATAAGCACAGGCGGTGATCAGGGCGACAGGCAACTTACGATGTTCGTGTTGCTGATCAACGCAATCAGTCCTGGAGGGAGGTTGACCAAGCAATTCTGAAGGGAGGTCAACGCGACCTCAGCTCGGACAGGGGGAGCCATGTTTGTCTGCTCTGGGCGCAAGAATACAAGCGTCTAACACAGCATCGGATAGAGAAGAGCAAGGACTATGGCGCGAAGATGTCCAAAACATCCTCTAGCTGACTCTTGAGCATCGTCCTTCGCACTCGTCGAATTCGGCCATTCTCGGAACCTCGGCTTGAATCACGTGCGAGAAAGACTGCGACATAAGGCCAATGCTTCGCAGCAGCAATGTCTGCCTAGCTGGGTCCATATGCCTCACCCTAACATTTTCCGCGCTCTACGCGTTGGTTTCGCGACACGACGCGTTGCTGAGCATGCAGAGACCCAGCCAGCCCCTTGTACCTCGTATGCTTCTTCAGTTCCAGCAACAGCATCTCCTCCACCTTCCCACCGCTAGACGGCACCATGGCGCTCCTCCAGTACAAGGCGATCGCCGACTACGAGAAACAACTAGACGCGTTCCAATCGTTTCTGGAGAAATTTGAGACCTCCAAGACCTCCACCGACGCAACTGCTGAAGCAATCGACGGCCTCCACCTCGATGGCGATCACACCAGTGATGAATACGACTTTATGGATGATGTCGCAGACGATGATCGCGCAGGGTCACGGCGGCGACCGAAGCGGAAGTATATGGATATGTTGCAGGAGGTGGCAGATCGAGAGCGCCAGAACATCGTGATAGAGCTGGATGATCTGAATGAGGTGCGCGAATGATCCATGGCGCGGGAAAGACTAGCTGATAACCGGGGCACAGTTCGAAGAGTCGTTAGGTGACGAAGTACACCTGAGACTTGTGGAGTCGGTTACGAACAACACCAAGCACTACGTCGACCTGTTTTCCGAGGCTGTAGACAAGATCATGCCGCAACCGAGCAGAGAGATCTCGTACGTCGTGTCGCCGGGTGTGGCGGGTCTCCGAACTGACGCGGCTCCAGATTCAAAGACGATGTGCTCGATATCATTATGGCTCAGCGAGCAAAGCGCAACGAAACCGTCGCTTCTGCCGCTGAAGCTGATGCCGAAGCTGCGGCACCTGTCTCGACGTTCCCAGCAGAATTAACCAGGAGATATACGCTGAATTTTAAACCTGTCACGCCTAGCGGAACCGATGCTGGCAAGAAAACGTTGGCGGTCCGACAAGTGCGTGGAGAGCACCTAGGCCATCTAATCACCGTGCGAGGCATCACCACGAGGGTATCCGACGTCAAGCCCAGCATCCGAATTCAAGCTTACACATGCGATCGTTGTGGCAGCGAAATCTTCCAACCAGTCTCGGCAAAACAATTCACACCACTACAGATGTGTCCGTCAGAGGAGTGCAAACAGAATGACTCCAAGGGTCAGTTGTTTCCCTCGACGCGCGCCTCCAAGTTCCTGCCCTTCCAAGACGTCAAGATCCAGGAAATGGCAGATCAGGTTCCAGTGGGTCACATTCCAAGAACATTAACAGTGCACTGCAATGGTAGCCTTGCACGACAGATGAACCCGGGTGATGTTGTGGATATTGATGGCATCTTCCTGCCCACCCCGTATACCGGTTTCAGAGCCATTCGAGCCGGGCTGTTGACGGATACCTATCTCGAAGCACAGCATATCACGCAACACAAGAAAGCGTACCAAGACCTGAAGACCGACCCTCGAATCATTCGAAAGATCGAGTCTTTTAAAGCATCGGGACATATGTACGAATACCTGGCTCGATCAATCGCCCCCGAAATCTACGGCCACCTCGATGTCAAGAAGGCCCTCCTTCTACTGCTCATCGGTGGGGTGACCAAGGAGATGGGCGACGGCATGCGCATCCGTGGAGACATCAACGTCTGCCTGATGGGCGATCCCGGCGTCGCCAAATCCCAGCTTCTCAAGTATATCACGAAAGTCGCACCCCGTGGTGTCTACACAACGGGGCGTGGATCCAGCGGTGTTGGTCTAACAGCGGCGGTGATGCGCGACCCGGTCACAGATGAGATGGTGCTCGAAGGCGGTGCCCTCGTGCTCGCCGACAACGGAATCTGCTGCATCGACGAGTTCGACAAGATGGACGACGGCGACAGGACTGCCATCCACGAAGTCATGGAACAACAGACCATCTCGATCAGCAAAGCCGGTATCACCACGACATTGAACGCGCGCACGTCGATCCTCGCCGCGGCGAATCCGCTCTACGGGCGCTACAACCCGCGTATATCTCCAGTGGACAACATCAACCTCCCTGCCGCGCTGCTCTCCAGATTCGACATCCTCTTCCTCATCCTCGACACCCCCTCGCGCGAAGCCGACGAGGAACTCGCTCAGCACGTCTGCCACGTCCACATGCACAACCGGCATCCGGAGCGCGAAGGCGAAGGCATCGTCTTCTCCCCACACGAAGTGAGGCAGTATATCGCCCAGGCACGCACATTCCGACCGAACGTCCCCAAGGCCGTGAGCGAGTACATGGTGGGCGCGTACGTGCGGATGCGACAACAGCAGAAACGCGAGGAAGGGAGCAAGAAGCAGTTCACGCACATCTCACCGAGAACACTGCTGGGCGTGTTGCGTCTCTCACAGGCTCTGGCACGATTGCGATTCAGCACCGAGGTCGTCAACGAGGATGTGGACGAGGCGTTGCGGCTGATTGAAGTGTCAAAGGCGAGTCTGTACACCGATCAGCGCAGCCACGGCGACCAGACAGTTTCTTCGAGGATATACGACTTGATCCGCGGCATGAGGGAGTCGGGTGCCGCGAGTGTGGGTAGTGGCGCGAGAGGAGAGTTGAGTCTGCCTAGAGTGACGGAGCTAGTTACTGCGCGGGGCTTCACGAGTGAGCAGTTCCACCGGACTATCGAGGAGTACGAGTTGTTGGATGTAAGTGATTTCGTCTTTTTTCCTGCGTGGAGTGCTTGTGCGGCATGTACTAATGTGGCAAAACAGGTCTGGCAAGTCGCCAACAACGGCACCCGGCTGGTCTGGATCGAGGCCGGCGACAGTGACGCGGACAACGATGAGTTGATGGGTGAAGGGGAAGGCGAAGACGAGGACGAGTAAAAGACTGGCTTTGAGTACCAAGTCTTGATTTGGACGGATCATTCTTGCGCAACGATGCAGAAGACTGGCACGGCGTTTTTCAGGCACGCATCAAACTGAGAAGGCTTCTCATGCAAGCCAGTGGGTTATGCTTCGCAAACGGAGGACCACTTGAACGTGTTCTTCCAGTTCGCACCCATTGTATGTTTCGCGGCACCAAGGATTGCCTACTTACTCGGTAACCGAAGACAGGAATCTGGATGGTGAAAGATTACACGATCAAGTGAGGAAAACAGCAACGGTTGCCCTCATTCTAATCAAGTGCTTTCTTCGCCGAATGTAATAGTCAAGAGGGCGAAGACCCGACGCGATGGCGCAAATGGGGCAATTTGTCTAAAGTACCGAGTATTGTGTCGCGTGCTATGAATAGGAAGGGCAGAGGTAATCCGTCTACAGAACACGGATTTTGGCCCCGAACAGGCACGCGACCACGACCGCGACCCGGGCCCCGGCTGACACCACGTAGATCAAGCTGTATATGCGGCCTCACTGGGACAAGACCCGGCATGGAGAGTTCTCATTCTCCTGCGCTTGCGTGACGCCATGTCAGGGGGGCGATAGTAAGTAGGGCTGTGCGGGTGGGACGGGGATGTGGACATATCTCCAGACAAGCACAACAAGACTTATACAAGCGTTACTGTGTGGATCGAGGGGGGCATGGGAGCGGAAAACAAATCAATCACCCATGCATGACTCAGACGTCGTATTGAGAAGGAATGGAAATGTACATGATTACGACGAGACTCGATCTGCCGCGCCGCGCGCCGTTCTACGGTCGAAGCCATTTCCCGTGGAATGGACAGAATCGGCAATGGGAGTGTAGAGTGTGTAATCAGTGTTCTATAATGGTCAGATTGCTTCGACTTCGGCGCCCGTACTAGGCGTCGGGGATGACATGAGGAGTGCGAGACCACGAGCGAGATCAGTTCAGGCACGTTTGCTGATTCTGGAAGGAATGGATTCAACTCGAGGGTGGCCAGGATGAAGACGAGACGAAGAGGACGACGATGGTGTCAGTAGAGACTATATATCTTCGTCGAGCCTATATCTGCACGAATAATAATTCACTCACTCACTCACTGACTGACTGACTGCTTGATTAGCGACACCGCAGAGACGAAGACGACGAGGAAGAGAACGTATCCAACACCATGTCGAGCCATCATGCACCATCTCATGGGTCGAGCCATGGGTCGACTTCGCAACACAACGCTCCCATCAGACCTCTCAACCCGAATAGCGAAGCGGATCAAATCAGATACAACTGGCAGCAGGCCAACCCTCAGTACGTCGGCATCGCTAATCATCCACCACCGGCGCCAGCTGCTGCTCATCATCCACCGGCGCAGCACCATGCCCCAGCACCACAGCACGATGCTCCAGCACCACAGCACGCACCGGCGCCTCAGCATACACCACCCTCTTCCACTCACAGTAGCCATCCCACCTCGACACACGCCAGTCATCCCTCGACACACGCCAGTCGTCCCTCGACCAACGAGGCGATTTACGAACAGAACTTTCCAACTCCTACCACGAACCCGAGTCAACCGCCTTCGTCCTTGTTCTCCCACCCAGATACTCATTCCTCCCATAGCGCTGCGTCCATGCACCCGAGCGATCCGGCCGGTTCGATCAACAGCATGGGGAGCGCACTTGACAGTTTCCACGATACTTCAGTTTCCAGTCAGAATTACCCCGCGGACGCAGAGTCCGACACCTTACCGCCACACATGCAGCCCTCCGCCGGGGGAAGTCACTTCCCCGGGGCATATGGCGACCATGACACTACGGCACCACCCGCTGCTGGAGGAAGTCATTTTCCAGGAGCATATGGCGACCATGACACTACGGCACCACCCGCTGCTGGAGGAAGTCATTTTCCAGGAGCATATGGCGACCATGACACGAGCGCCGCTGCTCATCATGGGATGGGCGAAGAAGAAGAAGAAGAAGAAGGTGGCTATGGCGGATATGACCACGGACCGCAACATGGCGACAGCTTCATCGACATGGACGAAGATCACCCGGACAATTTCTTGGACATGGATGAAGAGCACGCGGAAGAGTATCCGGATAACTTCTTGGAGATGGATTAGCGAGGAAGGAGATCGGAGGAGATATATAACTTCGCGGCGCACCATCAAGGTGGCTGGAGTCGCATTGAGCCAGGGCTTTGAATCCCCGCAAGGGCGAGGGCGAGATAGAAGAGCCGGGCGAAGGAAGAGCAGGGGTTGCTGGAAAGGGAAGCTGCAGAGGCTCTTGGAGTGAGTATCTTGACCATAGGGAACAACATGGGCGTTCTTGGCTCACCATCCATCAGTGCCTTCATCCTATCGCATTCTGATTGCTCTGAGACGAGGCCCTTTGAGACGGGACGCCTGGTCAGCCTGACGAGGGGAAGGCACATACTATCATCACGGAAGGGGGTGAGCTTCAGAAGTCCAAGTCGAACCGATGGTAACGTGGAGATGGGCAGCCAGCGACACCTTTATGTGTCTTGGTCCGCAGAACTGATACATGCCCCCACAGACTGGCTGCAGACCAGCTGTACTGATACCCAAGAAGACTGCAATTCGGAGACCTGGAGGGATGCCAAACAGTTCATCAAGCGATGTTTTGCACAGTACGTTCCTGGTCTAGTGCCCTTGGTCTTCATCCCCGACGTTGGCATCGTCTCCCATACTCCATCCTGCCGGATTGTACCACAAATTAATTACATATCTTCCCCGCCTCGGGTCTGGGACACCTAGGTATTGACATGAGCTGACCGGAGTCATGGCACTCACCCATTCTCGTGTTTACCCGAGGTTCTGACAAGGTCGAGACTCCAATCGAGGGGCTGGCTGGGCGATGGAGCAATACGGTACCCCGCCTGCTCTGCAGACATTTCGGAGACGACAGGGGGTTCGCGCGTGTGTGTGTGTGTGCAGAGAGCTAGGTTAAGAAGTTTCGACGAACTCTGTCGAACCATGGGACGTCGGAAATCGTCTTGCGGTCCCGTACTTAAAGTCTGGGACCTTCCTCAGGCTGGCCCCTGTAACACCCCTCCTGAGAGCATTCGGCCTTTCGAGTTTTCACCCTGCATCACCCCGTAGTTCAATCGACCGTGAAGCCTATCAACATCATCGACAATGGCAGACTATTCTAACCTCCCAGACTTCGACTCCCTGCCCAAGGTGGAGGGCATGCCCCAGGGCTGTGCGTGGGGCGTCTTCGACAAGGACGGCAAAAAGGACCATATCGGCTGCTTGAACCTGCTCACCCCCAAGGTGATCCAGGAAGCGTTCAAGGAAGCGCGCGACGGCGTCTCCGTCTCGCTCAACTGGCCGATCGGCGCGATCAAGAAGCCCGGCTTCGCGAGGAAGGGCCTGGAACACAAAGTGCTGTCCTTCAAGGAGGGACCGTTCGACATGCACGGCTTCGACGACGAAGTCGAGTTCAACACGCAATGTTCCTCGCAGTGGGACAGCCTGGTGCATTTCGCCCACCAGCCCACGGGGACGGGCTACAACGGCGCGAAGCCCACGCGCGAACAACTGATCCAAGAGTTCGGCAACGTCGACCTCGACAAGGCCCTCCCCACGCTGAACCACTGGCACGACCGTGGCGGGCTGGTCGGCCGCGGCGTCCTCCTCGACTACCGCGCCTACGCCCAGGCCAAGGGCATCAAGTACGACTGCTTCTCCCCGCACGCCATCTCGGTGCAGGACCTCGAGGCCGTGGCCAAGCACCAGGGCACCGAGTTCCGGCACGGCGACATCCTCATCGTCCGCTCGGGATTCACCGAGGACCTGGGCGCCGCGAGCGCCGAGGAGCAGGAACGCATGCTCGGCACGCACAGGGCCGTGGGCGTCAAGGGCGTCAAGGAGTCGGCCAAGTGGGTCTGGAACCACCATTTCGCCGCCGTGGCGGGCGACGCCATTGCCTTTGAGCAGCTCCCGCCCACCCTCGAGGACGAGGGGGGCCGCGAAGGTAGCGTCGGGGAACTTGGTAAGTACATCAGCGAAGGAATGCAGTCACACGAGGGGCATGGGCCCATTTCTTTCCAGGATTACTTATTATGATGACTCGCACCCACTAATCAACATGATTTTTTTCGCAGTCCTCCACCAGTACTTCCTCTCCCTGTTCGGGCTCAACATCGGCGAACTCTGGGACCTCAAAGCGCTGGGCGAGCACTGCAAGAAGATCGGCCGGTATTCGTTCCTGCTCACCAGCGTGCCGCTCAACGTCCCCGGCGGGGTTGGAAGCCCGCCCAACGCCCTGGCCATCTTTTAGGTCGGACGTGGGGCAGCGGGCAGAGCTGAAGGATCAAGGATCAGGGGCGAAGGGAATGGCGCGGTGGCATCGAGACGTGAATCTAACCGGACGACGACAATATCCGCAGTGGTAATTAAGATCTTCGATGAATGTACTCAAACGTCTTGAAGACAGTAGTGTGTTGGCTGTATAGGGGGATGAGGTACGAAAGCTCGCGAGATGAGCCTGACAAGTCCATCGCCTTGGCCTTGTTGCGCTGTAACGAGAATGCACAGTCCATACATACTGTTTTAGTGTCCGGTGTCTAGGATCTACAGTAGTGTATAGTACATATAATACCCCTGACCTCATCCTCATCCTTTATACTGTCGTGAAAGCCACGCTCCCGGGTCAGGTATACTGTAGATAGCCCTCTGGTACGGTGCGGAAGGGTTGTCACCCCCGTCGACTTCGTCGTCGCTGTCGCTTCCGCTTCGTTGTCCCTCGCACAGGCGGCGCATGGCCATTGACTGTACCGTGTGCGAGCGTCATGTGTTCCGTACGCCACGAGCCCTGGCCTCGCCCTGCCAGCAACGAGTTGCAGAGCTTCGACTCCGAGAGAGCAGAGGCGGAGAATGACCTGGACGTCGCGCTCCTGGGTGCCTGTAAAGCAAAGAACATGCACACGGGCCTTAGGAGCTTCCTTTCGTCTCTAGCACTTGGCCGACGTCCCGCTGGGGTACGTGCTGTTCCCAGCGAACCGCCCAACCCACATCGAAGGTCGCGTGTCCGTCTTCTCGCTACATAACCACAGCATCTTTATTCCGTTGTCCTTCACAAGATTCTGTGACTGTTCTACCACCTGCCGGGGCTCTTGAAATGCGCGCCTTTCCGGCTCCCAACCTGCCAAAGGGGATTATCAAGTCTCTTCTCAGCCACCACAATGCATGCAATTCAGCCTACGCAGGAACCCGCCGCCCCAGCCGGGCCAACTCTCCCACAACACCCCCTCCACTCAAACCTCTCATTTCGCCCACAAACCCATCTGTAATCCTCTTGTGCAAAATTCCACTCCGTGCAAAATACTCGAGGTATCCCCTACTTTCCAATCTGTCTAGACCCCTCAGTTCCATGAGATTCACGTTATTTGGAGCAGTGGAGGCGGGCCCAAGGGCCAGAACGCGCTCATCAGGCTTGCTGTAAGGTTTTGGGAGGGGGAAGTCCGGATCACTGGGCGCCATGTGCTGGGATTGGACGGCGCGCATTTGAGACAGGAGGAGTTCGAACGTCGGGTGCGCAGGGGTATTGCTGCCCGATGTGCTGAAGAGCACCATTCCACCGTTGACAAATGGACTCGCAGTACCAGAGGTAGAGAACAAGAGGTTGATGAACCGCTTCACCAGTGTGAATTGGTGGGCGTGGATGATTTTATGCTCGCTGTTGCGGTAAATTGTTGGGCCCATCCAGTGGTCGACCCCATCTGCTGCGACAAGCACTGGCGGTCGAGGGTTCGCGCCCGGTTCGCTGAGCTCTTTGTACAGAGCTTGCCAGGCCGGCGAGGAGAGGTGGAAGTCCGCCGCGCCTTGTTGGGCAAGGTCGTAGAGTGTAGCGTTGCTCTTTAGCGAGAGGGGTTTGGCGTGATTCTGATTGAGTTTGAGGGTCTTCAAGACCGATTCATTCGAGGCTATAGCACGTTGGAGGAGGAGTTGGGTGAGGTGGGGTTGGGTGTACATCTGCTCCATGTCGGCTTCTGCGTGTCGGAGAGGAGCGTAGGACGACGTGTTGTTGACGTGTTCTTGAGCTGCAGATAATGGTCAATATAAAATTATGGCAAACAGAGCGACGCACTTACCCTCTGGAATGTTCAGGACAATCCACTCCTTCATATAAGCCATGCTCATCGCCTGCAACATGAGAACACTCTTCCCACTGGCCCTCTCGCCAATAACCAGGTGCTTGACGAACTTTTTCGCACCATCCGCACCCTCAATGTCCTGCATATCCCTCGCAACTTTGATCGTCTCCTGTCTAATCAACGTCGCCGGTCTCCTAAACAACCCCCAATTCTGCGTCGTCTTGAACGCCCTCGAATCTCTCAGTTGGTCCAATAACCCGCCGTCCAGAGCCATCATCTGCCCGATATATTTTTCCTCGGCTACATTTTCCTTACTCCACGTCTCCATGTCAGACACAGGTATGGCATTAGTATTGCTCAGAACGATCCGCCGCCTTTGAGCTCTCCTTTCTCCAACCGGGGGAAGCTTCGGCCGTTCGCGGGATTTCTTCTTTAGACGCGCGGATTGAGATTGACGGGCGCGAGGTCCGCTTGAGCCCTGTTGGGTGGCCTTCTTCTTCAAGAGCGGAGATTTATATTGTGCTGCTGTGGTGTGGAAGGAGGTGGTCTGCATCCATGTCGCTGCAGCAATAGGGAGGTTTCTCGGGGTAGGGGACGATATTCGGAGCCGCGAGAGACATTCAGAGCAAATCGAGAGGGACATGACGCTTGCGGGCGGCTCCCGCCAAGATGAAATCGCGGTTGCAGTATGCGAAAGCTCGCTGGCAAGCTCGAAGAGCAGCTTGAACTTGAATTGCACGAGAAAGTAAATTCACGTTGTCTCACCCTCTTTAAGGCCGATGGGGATGCCGCCCTATGGTCCTCTGGCCAGGGCGAAGGATGAGCGGCACGAGCGGCTGTCTGAGTAAAAGCGGCATGAATTAGCGGGGAAACCTCGGTTCAGCCTCGCCAGATTTTTGCGGAGAAGTTGGATCCTCGATAACTTTTCCACCGCCATCCACACCGCATGTACCCAAGGTTTCAACAGTAACAGACATAATGGCGGACACAGTAATGGCGGAGACATCGGTCTCAATACAGACGCCCGGTTCGGCGCCCTCGAACAACACTTCTTCGATGCCGGAGAGATTGTACGTCCCCTCTCTCTGCCCTTCTTTCCTTCCGTGTCCCACTTAATGATAGGAATGCTCACTCCTTCAAGACCAACGACCGTCGAAAAACCCAGTCCTTACACATACGACCTCGGCTACCTTACCGCCGTGGACCCTAATCCTCTCCCAACAACAAGTACCCTCCTCGGCCAACCCACCACTGAACGCAACGAGTGCCTAAAATCCACGGCCCGCGATGGCGCCCAATCTCTACTCAACGCTCTCCTCACCACCTGTCCCATTAATTCCACCCCCGATGGCTTGTTAATGACCCTTCCCGCTCCACAGAATTATCTCCCGAGGTGGAAACCGCTCCCGAAACCTAAAGTGCCCACAAAATGGGAACTTTTCGCCCGCAAGAAGGGTATTGGGAAGTATGGCGGAAGTCTCAAAGGCGGCGCAGCACAAGAAGATAGACGAAAGAATTTGGTGTACGACGAGGAGAGCGGCGAATGGGTCAAGAAATGGGGCTATAAAGGTGCGAACAAGAAGGAGGAGAGTCAGTGGCTTGTGGAGCTGGATGATGAGAAAGTAAGGACGGAGAAGGAAGGCGCTGAAGCGGGAAAGAGTGTGAGGACAGAGGGACGGAGGGAGCGGAAAGAGAGGGTCAAGAGGCAGGAACGACGTCATAGGGGCAATGAGAGAAGGATGAGGAAGGGTGGTGGTTGAGACGAAAGCGTGGTTGAATGAGCAAGAAACTAATCACTACCAGAGTTGCATGGGACTTTTTTGGTGTCTCGTCGTGTGCTGAAGCATGGCATTTCCCCAATGCAATGCAGACAGCTCCAAAGTTACCTTTTGCTGTGCATGGTGACAGATGAGAATGAGGCCGGTGAATTGGCCCAGAACGGGACGTCTGGAGCAGGTACAGGGACAAGCCGAAGTTTGCTTCCGCGCAGCCTCACACTTCTCTCCGCCAATGCCAGAACCAGCCAAGATCAAGTGAAATGAGAAGCGAAAGACTCAGGACTGGCAAAATGGGGATCGAAGCAGTAGATTGGGGCATGCCTTCCCACAGGCGTCATTCAAGACCACCGCTAAACAACCATTCGGGCACTACAAACCCATGGCGACTCAGATACCCAATCTCTTTATCTTTCCAATCTCGTTCAGTTCGATCAAGGCTTTGCAAAACGTCAACTTCTTAAACCCACCTAGTCATACAATGAGAGGTTCCACCAGAGTTACCCGGATTCCCTTCTCTGCGGCTTCATATCCGCCGTCTTGACACCTCATGAAAGCTCATAGTCAACTGTCGGCCGAAGGAAGGGCCGCGTCCAATGCTAGAAAAACATCAATGCTGGACCCCAGGAAATGCAATCTAGATAATACATGATATATTCCGGAGCCCCCAAATCACTCCTTCGTCGCGCCCTACATGCTTATCCAAGCATGGCATGCAACAGATAATTGAAATGCATTGGGTTGCTTCCTCTCCAGACTCGGAAGCAGAATAGTGTTGTGGCAAAGAGTCTCACATCCTGATAGGAGAGAGCCCAGTCAGTTCTGGCAATTTCTGGTCAAGGGACAGCTTTTGAGGTTCCGGCGTGACAATCCGCTGTGGCACAGCAGGCACTGATTGACTTGGTCCATGCCCACTATTAGATCGATCCCTGGCACTTCCGCCTTGTGATAGACTCCGTTGTTTGGTCTTGGGCGCCATCGACTTGCGCTGTGCGGCGGCGTCCGCACTTCGAGGAGGGATTGGCTGGGCTGGAGGTGCTTGAGCTGGTTGTTGCTGGCTGCTCCCACTAGAAGAAATGGCCCTCTCGTCGACACCGAGATCTTCGCTCTCATTGAGTGAACCTTCTCGTTCATAGCGATACTCTTCTTCCAAGTATTCTTTCTCAGTCCAGCAACCTTGCCAGCAGTTCTTCCAGTCCATAACCAGAAACTGGAAACAAAAGGCATCAATCTTCAGACAGGGTTGGAAGCAGATACACAGATTGCGATAATCCATTTTGTTCTTGTCAGCATAGCTGTTCAAGAGGCTGAGATGACACGTGATGGCGAAGAGGAGGTAATAGTTGAAGGGCGGTAACCGCGACAACTCGTCTCGCAGCAACTGAGGCGCTGATGTCGCACCAGCGCATTGTGTGGCCACTTTGTTCTGCACGGCTTTTGGGAGGATCTCGTCCGGCAGCTCTCGCAACCACGATTTGAACATCGAGCCGATCGTGTTGATATCATACAGCTCGGGCTCGTCAAACAAGTTAATATCGTACTCGGTGTCAAAGCGCCGCTGCCAGTGTTTCACATCTTTGCCGCTGCCGGGTATCCGATACAGGCCTTCCTCCTCTGCACCATTCATGTTCAAATAGCTGGAGAACAAGGTCAGCGAGAGTTTCAAGCGTCGAAACAATATTGACTTACTCAATGCATCGCCAGGGCAATGCTGGCATCCAAAACTCTGTCTTGTCCTTGGATACCTCGAGGCGCCTTGCAATCCTTGTTTTGCGAGTTTGCTTGACTAGTGGCAGATTGATTGTCGTACACGTGTAATTGTCATCCGTGACCGTCGGCGTTTCGCGTTCATTGCTACTTCCGCTTCGTGTAATCTTCCCAAAGAAGCCTTTTCCAGCCTTGCCAATGCGGTCACCCACACCTTTGCCTGTCTGCCCTATGTTGGAGAGAATTTGGAGCGTCGAGCCTTCTCTAAACGAGTGCGACATGGGCAAGTTGCCCGTCTGCCTTTCTTTTCTCGCAGACAGGAAATCGTCACGCGTTTGTCGATCTGCTGACCGGTTACGAACGGTTGCCCCAGCTTCCGACCCAAAGGCTCTATCGCGATGGTCAAACTTGATGGGTGCGGTCCTGGGGGACGTGTCGTCGATCCGGTCCATGCCCGAACTAGTGGTATCGAGTTGAAGATGGCTTGGTGGCGGATTCTTTTGTTTGGGTGGCAGATCCTCCATCCTTACGGTCTTGGTCCTCGCGAGGATACCTCCGAATCTCGGTTTCAGCTTCTTGCCTGCTGCCGCGGGTTCTCCTGGGGCCTGGGCCAGTGTTGGCTCTGACATGGCAGGCGGGTTGTTTGCGTTTGCTGTACCATTGCTTGATCCACCTTTCGGTAGCTCTGGCGTCGAGCCTTGCTTCTTTACTGAATGAAGAGATCGGTCTTTTGAACTGGCGCGACTCCTTGCATTTGGTCGTTCTCCGCCCTCTGGAATGCTTGTTTCCGAGGCATGCAATTTATGAGAAGATTTTGACGCCATAAGGTTAGAGAAGAAGCCCTTAGATGTGTCTCGACCGTGCTTTGGAGACTGAGGAACAGGTGAGGGAGGGAGTTCAGGCATCGCTGTTATCTTGGGGGAACTTGGCCCCGCCTGGGCTCCATCATCAGAAGCCGACACCTGGTGCGACATGAAAGATGGCGGAGGGCCTTGTAGAGAGGGCGATGTCGGTGCTGATCTCGGGGTGTGTGGAGTATGGGGAGAGCCCGTCGAGCGAGGGCTCAGTGTCGCAGGTGTTAGGCCATTGAATTCCTCATTGTTGTTAGGAGCCAAGTTGAGATGCGGCAAAGCTGGGGCTTTTGGCATGTCTGCAAACAAGCTCCTTGAGATGTCATCAACAGGGCCGACTGCGAGTAGCCGGCCGTCCTTTCACGTTGGACAAGGCGGTAGCCTGTGCCAGACCACCGGAACCTTGATATCCTCCGTCGGATGTATTGCCTGTCTGTACCACCTCTTTGCAACGACACAAATAGTTCCAAGTCCGACCGAAGGCTTTCCGAAAGCGACAGGCGATCAAGCCTCACAGGCGAGCAGGGCTAGCTATTGGTGTAAGAGTGACCTTGTGTTTGTCGGTCCAAGCGCAGTTGCTGCAAGAGATAAGTTCCAGACAATATGGACGACGGCTGCAGACGTTGGCGACGAGTTCCGGGCAGGGTATTTGCATCAATTCCCGTGTCGACCAAATATCTCGTCCTAGAAAGCGTGGATATGGGTGTGTAAAGGTTGTAGTTCGCGGGGAATCGTGAGCGGGCAAAGCCGTCAAGGCGCAAGTGAACGAGTTGGCAACAGTCGATATATGGAATTTCTAATCAATTCGCTTCCATTGCCGGACTTGCGTATGTTTCAAATGGACTGTCAGGCTTGGCTGGGTGGCTTGCGAGGACAGCGGCTAACAAAGGAGGAATTTGGCAGGATCGAAGGAGCGACTGAACTGAAGGGTAAGGGCGAACCACGCGGCCAACTTCCAAAAACTAAAAGGGACGACCAAACCGGCTCCAAGAGAGGGATGGATCGCTATAAGCGTATAAGACTGCACTGTTGGTGTGCGGATTGGAATGGCCTGCTGCTCGAGGGGCGTGGACGGTGGTGTGCAGACAAAAGTTACTGCAAGGACAGTCGAGGCCTAGTGGTGGAGCGGAACAAAGCGGTGAGAAGGAATGAGGGGACCTGCCAGGAACAAGACCGGAGCCAAGGGTGTCTGAGGAGTAGCCTGCGCGCTACTGGAGATGCCTGCTTTCTTCTTTGAGGTTGCGGGCGTTGCAGCAGGCGAAATACTTAGGGGATAGCCTAGATGCTCGGTCGGCGAAAGGTGGCTCATGGGAACTCAGATACATGGAGACCGTGCGCGTTCAGGTGTGCTGTGGGAGACTTGCAACATCGGGGTCCTCATTTCAGAGTAGTGGCATGAGATGATTTTCTTAGTCCACTCTGCTACTGCACGCTGTTCTCGGGTACTACAGTAAAGACAGTGTGCCCATAACGCAAGAAGGTGGGGGAGTGAGTCGTAAGTGTGCATGAGAATGTGGATAGAGCACTCAGAGGACCCCTGTAGCAGGCATCGGGGCCAGGAATTAGTTAATCCTTGAGACGGCGTGGACGATTGCGACAGCCATGTTCAAACACGGAGATCATCTGATGAAGCAAGACTCGCTTCGAGAGCGTGTTTTGGCGCCGAATAGGTTCGTCGCCGGCCCCCGCCATATTGGTTTCGTGGTAAGCTTAACACGCAGCACAACCAGAGACAATCATACCAGTCCCGGGCACCATGGGCAACGATGGGCGGTGCCACCACCGCAGAGAGATAGCCAGGGGCAGAGAGACATGCAGGCGGCTACACCCGGAGTGCCAGAGAAACAGCAGATGAAATAGGCAAGGATTGGAAGCTAAACATGCAGGACAAAGAGAAAATCGAAGACAGGGCTTGAGATGCGCAAGATCAAAGATCCAGTCTAACCTCGAACAGACGGACACGAACAGCCACTGTTTCTTCGGGGGATCGAGATCGCTCGGGGCCTTCCAAATACCTCGGGCAGTAATAATTGAACCCAAGTGCACCGGAGAGGTGAGACTAATTGAGGTCAGCCTGAGAACGTCAGTCAGGTCGGTGGTCACTGGTCAGTCGGTGTCAGGCTCCCCGGGCTTTAGAGCGCCAAGCAAAGAACCAGACACATTTCCCAGAGTTTCCCGAACGGTGACAGGCTGCCTCCACAGAGCTTTCTGACCTCGATTATCAACAGCTACCAAATCTTACTCTCGAAACCTCATCACCCCGGCGTAGACTCCGCGTGATTACCTCTGGCTCAATGTCTCTTGTGGCGGGACCTGGAGTTGGGGGATCGGTCTCCGCGTCCGAGACGCCCCTAGAAGACCTCCGTCTGGTTGTGGACAAGCACGTGAAATATATCCAGGCTTTGGACACTGTGCGTGCATGTGAGTAACTTGTCGCCGCAGAGTATTGATGGTTTGCCAGCGCAAAGATGAGCTCGATTATTGGTTAACCGAACACCTGAGATTGAACGGCGTTTACTGGGGCCTGACTGCACTGCATCTTCTCCGTCATCCAGAAGTCTTGCCCCGTGACAAAACCCTGGAATTTGTCTTCGCTTGTCAGAACTCAGATGGCGGCTTCGGTGCTGCTCCCGGCCATGACTCTCACATGCTATACACCGTCAGTGCCGTCCAGATCCTCGCAACAGTCGACGGGTTAGGAGACTTGGAAAACCGGGAAAGAGGCGGGCAGGAGCGTATCGCCAAATGCAAGCCTTTCTGTTCCCAACCTTATAACTCTGAACGCTAACACGCACTGCTGCAGTTATTGCCAGCCTGCAGAACACCGAGACTGGCACATTTGCCGGAGATGAGTGGGGAGAAACTGACACCCGATTCCTTTATGGGGCCTTCAATGCCCTCTCGATTCTTAACATGATGCATCTGGTCGATGTCGACAAGGCAGTTTCTTACATTCAAGCCTGCGCAAATTTCGACGGAGGCTTCGGTAGATCGCCCGGAGAAGAATCTCATTCCGGTCAAATATTCACCTGCGTCGGAGCTTTGACCATTGCCCGAAGACTCGACATTGTGGACCACGAGCGGCTGGCTGCTTGGTTGAGTGAAAGACAACTCCCCAATGGCGGACTGAACGGCCGACCTGAAAAACTTGAAGATGTCTGCTACAGTTGGTGGGTACTGAGTAGTATCGCAATGTTGGGGAAGCTCCATTGGATTGATGCCTCCAAATTGATCACGTTCATTCTGAGATGTCAGGATGCCGACCAAGGAGGAATTTCAGACAGACCTGGGGATATGGTGGACGTCTTCCACACAGTGTTTGGAATCGCAGGCCTGAGCCTGTTGGGTTATCCAAGCCTTGCCGAGGTCGACCCTGTCTAGTAAGTGTACAGAGCAGCCTTTCGGAAGCTGGACTGATGTATTGCTCTAGCTGTATGCCCAAGACCGTCACTCGAGCCTTGCCATACTGGCAATCATGATCAGGCAAGGGTCGAAGCCTACCTCTCGCAATCTAATAACCCACTTGACTTTGCCTGTGAGAGATGGGATACAATGCGAGAGGAGAGAAATGTCCACCACAGCCTATTTCCGCTTCATCACACTACTGTCCCCGCTCTAGAGGGAGTATAGACTTGGTGGCACATTCAAAAGAGAGAACATGGGCCGGAACCCAAGGACTCACTGAGTTGAGAGGGCTATTTTATGTTGCTTTATGTAGGGGGCGGTAGCATTCGCTGCCACCCTCTCGCACTGATACGCCGAGTTATGGGCTGCGTTGATGAATGGGTCCCGCCTTCCTAATGGTGTTCCGATGACGAGGTGGGTGGCGGCTCGGGCTTTCCTGTGTCGGGCTTGACTGCATCTTTTTCTCATTTATGATTTATCAGTGTAACTCTTGCTCCAACCATTTTCCGTCGTCGGCCACTTCTCTCCTTTGGTCGTGCCTCCATTCTCTCTTTCTTACTCGCGTCGTCGCCCTGCTTGGACTGCAGGAGGGAGACACTTTGGTCTGCGTCTTGTCCGTCTCTGAGCTTTCCAGTTTTTCAGTCGTTGTTCTGATCTTCATTTGCTGTTTCCTTCAAACTTCAGTCACGCCCACAGCTCACCGGTGCCGTCATGGCCCAGGGCTTGCTCAACTGCAGCATTTGTCCCAAACAGCCCTCCTTCAGCGATACCTCTCATTTGCTCACCCATGTCAGTTCCAAGGGTCACCTCTCCGAATGGCACAAACTCCAAGTACGGAGCTTTCAGGACATTGCCGCTGCTATGGCTCTGGCCAACTACAATCAATGGTGCCAGCAACATGACATTGACCGACTACTGTCTGAGAGACTGCAAATGAAAGAGGACAAGCAAGCTAAAAAGAGAAGAACTACCACTACACGGAACACTTCTGCACCAAAACTGGTTCCCATCGACCATGAGCTGCTCGATCCACCAATGCCTTCTAAAAGAGCAGGGAAATCAAAGAAGCAGAACCAGAAGAGAGGGACCCGCGGCAGACAGCAACGGGAGGATGACGATGGAAGTGATCTGGATTTCAGTCCTGTCAGACGTTCTAGGTGAATATCTCTCCACCGCTGTTTTTCCTGGTACTGACATAGTGCTCTCAGGCGCAAAGCACAGCGACCCAAGACCTCATCTCCGCTCAAGCGGTCCCAAGTCTCTAACGGAGCATATCCTTCTCTTGATGACTATCCAACTGAGGACGATCCCCCGGTTCCGCTTCAGGTTCTTGCCACACCCGAGCATATGAAGCTCAAGGGGATTGTGTGGCCTGGCATGGATCTCTTCGATGCAGCCACACAAGAGATGCAGCAGAAGAGAAACCAGAAGAAAGATGCTTCTGTTCTCAGACGCATGGAGAGACTCGCCGCGTTGGTTGAGCCCACCGAGGTCGTCTACTCTCCCAACGGCGACAATATGTTGAAAGCCAGACATATTGATGACCTGGAAGATGCGAGCAGCCTCATTGAGGGTGAGACTCCTGTCCCCAAGGTAGAACAACCCCGACCACGCAAGAGGAAGCCACTTGCCGAGAGAGACGCCAACGTTCCCCGGTTCACGAAACGCAAGGTCAAAGCCGATGCTCTAAATGGATACGACGATCTGCCCTTTGCTCATGGACTGCCGCCTCTTCCGCACCTGCCGAGCTCTTCTACCGGAGAGCCATATGGTGCAAGCTGTCGCTTCTTTCCAATGGAAGATGGGGATATCAAACCGTCCATTGAATCCCTTGCTCCTCGCAAACGACCACCACCTCAATTTGAGATCTTCACTGATGGGAGTCCAAGGCGTCACTTGACCGCTGTCATGAGTGGAACCAGGAACCCACTTCAGCCTGGGCCTCGGGTGTATGGGAATGGCCCTTTCCAACAACTGCCAAAGGTCTCTGCAGCCTGGTTACAGCCACAATACCAGTCAGCGTTACAATATACAGACCCTTATGCAGCCTACCGCCCAGTAGGTCGTCAGTATCAGCCTTTCTACGAACCGAGTATTGCCAACGAGAACGATCCTCCAATGGCTGAAGCCCAATTCGCCTTCCGAGGGCCATCTGCAAATCCTTTGGCATGGAAATCTCCACTTCGACCAGCGATTGTGTCCGGGTTGTCTCCGGGAGGGTCGCCTTTTGGCAGCTTCCTTGGCATCTTCCCTGGCGGCTCGCCTGGTGACGACCCCTTTGTGAGCACCAAAAATCCTCTGGCCGGAGCACTGGTCCAATTCGAAGACGAGAAGCATCTTCTGGCATCCAAAGGACACTCCGACTCGCCATCCGATACAAGCTTGCCGAACCAGACCGAAGTCTGAACTCGGTTCAGATAGGAACGATGACATCTCATTTACCGCCGGAGCACAAGATTGGAGCGGAATCAGCACAGATTATTTCGGTCCTTGGCACCAATACCTCAGAGAGCAAAGCAGACAATATACTGGGCATAGGTACAACCGGCTGTCGCACGCTCTTTCCTTGGAAGCTATACCCGATCTCATGTATCAGTTGCTCTCGGGCATACACAATGTCGTTGGAGCTCAGAGGATGATGGCGTGGGAGATGATCAGCCCATGGTCATATTGGAGGGCAATTCACTTCTTGAACGAAGCATTGATTCGATGTGCACAGGGATACATAGACGTGCGTAAGAGCAGGCGATGCTGGAAGCATTTGCTAGACCTACAATGTCGAGGGGTATTAGTTTTGTACGTTGTCGTGCCACGTTTCCGAGTGGTGCTTTCCATATTATCACTGGCTTCGCTCCTGCAACCGCCTTCTAATCTCAGTGCTACTGATCTTGCTGTCGAATGTGTCCTTTTGCCGCACAGTTTCTCCTCCATCTTCCAAGCCCACACTAGCGTCCAGTATGCCAACCTCAAACACCTCCAGCTCTTTCCATCCTTTCTCCTTTCGTTTATCGTTGACAGCCTTCCCACCGGCTCGTGTCTCGGCTGAGATGACGAGGGCGGAGATGTCGGGGTCTGTTATGGTGGGCCCAAAGGGATCGGATATTTGGGTATAGTTGACAGTAATACTCTCTTCAATACCCGGAATCTGCTGAAGAGATTTGTATGTCACGCGTACGACCCTCCCGTTCGGCCCCGGGCGGTCGATATACTCCGTCGTTCTTAACCCATTCGCCCCCGAATTAGGGCTTGCTTTCCTTGGGTAAAAGGCCAGGATGGAGTCGACAAATTCCGCCGTACGTTCTTGCCTTGCTGACCAGGATTCGACATACGAGCCGTACTTCTTGTTCACGAGTAACTCGTCGCCTGTTATGCCGACCGTTATCAGGCGGGAACGTGTGTTGAGGTCGGCGGCGAGGATCGTGCCGGTCAGGAGGAGCTTGTGTCCGATGTGTAAGTGGTCGAATGTGCCTCCTACAGCGACGGATGCGTGAGACGTCACTGGAGCATGTCCCTCGCTTGTCGAAGAGGGGCTTTCAGCACTCGCAGAGGGATGAACTATAGCCGGTCCACTTGGCAATCTCACAGCAGGTGGAGGCTCGTCCTTCAGCTTGCTTCCCCACGTGCTGAGAAACTGCTTGAGATGAGCTTCCCCAGCCTCCCCCTCGACAGAGTAGATCGTCTTATAACTTCGGTCCGACAGGACCAAGGTGTCGATGTCTACGATCGGCCCAGAGAGGGGTTGCTTGCCAATGAGTTTCTGCGGGATATCGTCCACCCGGGCTTCGATGATGAAAATCCGAGTGTCGATGCCGGAGGGGAAATCGAGGTCGACATTCTGCTGAGAAGCGACGGAGGTGATTAGACTGTATGCTTGCTTCAACAGGTTCTGAATGGGGACGAAGATGGCCGAGCGGCATGTATTTGTCGAAAGCGGATAGGAAGGGGACAGGATCAGGCCGACGTCCAGACGGGTGACGGCGGCTTTGTCCTGGGGAAGCAGTTTGGGGAGGAGGGATTCAAATGTGCTTTTGTAGGAGGATTTGAACGAGGAGGGGGTTGACGAGATGTGCAAGGCTGGTAGTAGGAGGAGCGATGTCGCGTCTGCCATTGCTCAGGAGGGGTTCTGACGCGGTGGTCGTGATTCACAATGCCTATTGATTTTGTCGTCCTGTAGTTGTGAAGCAATCCCACCTATGGTCATCTTTGTTGTATTTCAAACGACGTTCACTTCCGTCTCTTCACGATGAGATGATACCGAGGTGTGAACCGGCCGAAGCGGCCTTCGGCCCAAAGAACGCCGGGCAGCCACTGGAGCCTCCCACCCCTCCAACTCGGCGCCTAGCGGCTGACAATTGGGGAGCCCTAAGCCCCCGAAGCAAGCCCGACCCTGACAGAACATCACTGGCGTCGCTCCCGTCCTCGAAACTTTGTATGCAGATAAAATTACCCGCATGTGCGGATGAGCGTTTGAGTGGCCCGGCGGGATTCTACTAACATGCCATTCCACCTCCCTCACCATCACCATACCCTCTCCGATACTCAGTACAACCACGACAACTTCTACAGCGCTGCCAACGCCATCTACTCGGCTGGCCAGACTCTGAGCTCCGTGGGCGCCCCGAACCCTCAACACCTCGACCACAACCAAAACACGCCCACCACGGCGCCCGACTCCAGACCCTACCTCCCTCCATCCCAACCGAACACGAATGGTAATGGCACCGTGATCCCATACCGCCCTGGTCCTGCTCCGTCTTCCTACCAGAGTGTGCAAGAGGCCCAGCCCGGCCAGTACCAGCCAGGGCTGCGGCGCTCCCTGACGGTTGGGCGTCAACAGGCCGAAGAACTGCATCTCAACCCGCAAGGCAGTGCCATGAGTGACGTCCACCACTATGGCGCGCCGCCCGCATACTCGGGAGATGGGCTGTCAATCAAGATTGAGCCGTCAACGCCTCAGCATCCCACCAGCGTTGCCAGCCAGCCGATTCCCGGCACCTTACAACCCGGCGGTCTTGCGAGCAGACCAGCGCCGTTGGGAGCAAGCGGCACCGCCCCGTCTTTACCTACCCTGCCTCAGATCGCGACCCAGTTGCAGCAGCCTCCTCTTTCTGCGAGACCGATGACCTTGAATCACACCCATTCGTACTCGAGATCTAGTCCCGGCGTCATGGATCAGCCCAAGTACAAGCCCTTCTCGAATACTCCGGAACAGTCGAAATTCGCCTCAACACCAAACTCATACATGCCACAAACCCCTCTGGGACCTTCTTCATATTCTCCGCTCGGCCTGGCAGACATCAGACAGAGGACGGACCACACCTTTTCGGATACCCCTTTTAGTCCTGGCGTGGCCCAAGAGGGTGAGGTCTCGCCATATCCGCAAAATAGCAATTACAACGCGCCTTGGCCTATTTATGCTGTGGATTGGTGCAAGTGGCCGCCGCGGTCGGGCAGTGGGTCGTCCGGAAAGGTGGCCATTGGAAGTTATCTAGAGGACAACCACAATTATGTGAGTCGCGTCGCGGAGTACGAATGTCGACAATGTGACTGACGAGATTCAGATCCAAATATTAGACACGCAGAGGTCGCAAATAGACCCAGACAACCCGCATGGTGAGCGAGGGTTGGAGTTTGTCAAAACAGCAGAAGCAACACATGCATACCCTGTGACAAGGATATTGTGGGAGCCGCCATCGTCGAACAAGCAGACTACTGACCTGCTTGCAACATCTGGCGACCACCTACGGCTGTGGTCCCTTCCAAACGACCAGCACTCATACCAGACGAATTCAATTACGCGGTCAGCGAGCACAAAGACGCCACCGTTACAGAAGTTATCTCCGCTCGCGCTGCTGTCGAATTCAAAGTCTCCAGAACACACCGCGCCGATCACGTCCCTGGACTGGAACGTCGTACAACCGTCGCTGATCATCACTTCGTCGATAGACACTACATGTACCATCTGGGATATTCCCACTTTGACCGCCAAAACGCAGCTCATTGCTCACGACAAGGAGGTCTACGATGTGCGGTTCTGCGCAAACAGCGTCGACGTCTTTGTCTCGTGTGGCGCGGACGGCAGTGTGAGGATGTTCGATCTGAGAAGTCTCGAGCACAGCACGATCATCTACGAGCCCTCAGAGAAGCAACAACAGCAGGAGAAGAACTGTAAGACCTCATTCCATCAAATACTCCTATTCAACCATACTGACATTCTACAGCTCAGCTTGATGCCCTCTCCAGCTCCCCGACCCGTGCCTCCGGCTCCGGTGGTCCTTCAGCGCTCCCATTTCCCCCTCCTCTCCTCCGCATCGCTGCTTCCCCCCACGACGCACACCTTCTCGCCACCTTTAGCCAAGACTCGCCTTTAATCCGGGTCCTCGACGTCCGCCAACCTGGGCAAGCGCTCCTTGAACTCAAGGGTCATGGCGCGTCTGTGAATTGCATTGATTGGAGTAATACCCAAAGAGGGGTGCTTGCGTCCGGGGCGGATGATTGTTGTGTTTTGCTGTGGGACTTGATGGGAAGCAGTGCCAGTACGGGTGCCGCGGCCGGTGGAGTCGGGCAGGGCGCTACTGCTGGACAGGTGCAGGGTCAGGGCCAGGAACGAGGGCCGAGTGCTGTGTGGGACTGTAAGTTCGAGGTTAGCAATCTGAGTTGGGCGCCCACAATGGGAACGTTGGGAGTCTGTGGTGGACGCGGGTTTTGGGGTGTGCAGTTGTGAAGGAACGAGATGTGATATATGATCCTTCAGAGGTCAGCGGCCGGAGTCTTGGAGCATAGCATGAGCATGATGAGCATGAGCAGCGGCGCCGCGGTGTATTTCTGGCTTAACCAGGACGACATGGACAAGTAATGCCATGTCCCTCCCAGGCAAGCACGACAGGAGATGTACCTGTTTGGCTTGACTGACCAGGGGATTCAGAGGTCCAATGTTGAAGGATATGTCTCCTCCTGTGTCTCTTGATATGTCCCTTTCACAGCATGTTGCAGCATATTGCAACATGGAGGCACCGTTCAACACAGACTCCAGGGACCCAGATGCCAGCACGCTAGAGAATGGGAGGCGGAGCTAGAGATATCCATCTCGAGTGGATCAGTCGGGCATAGACCTGATGCGAATGTGAATGTAAGTGTGAAGATGAAAGGTACATAAAGACACAAAGGTCCGCGGCGCAAAGGCGTCTGACGTTGGCGTGTCCACCCCAACAACAGCAAACACTCTTGTGATATACAGTATAGGCGATTGTCAGCATTAGACGAGTGTGAGAGGCAGCTTCACTGTATGTCTGTACTGAGGATAACGGGGCCCTTGCAATGTTGAACACCTGAGCACCGAGCCAGAGCACGGCGTTGCTCCTGCGGCTCACATTAAGACTGTACACATAATATTTCATATAGCGTCGCTACAGGACAGGATCCCATGACTCTGATGGTCCTGCATTGTCTTTGGTGTTCGCTGTTGCCCGGCCTCGCAAGGCATGTGGCGGTCTTCTTTCAGGTACATGTATGTAGATGGACAGCCTGGGGTGCTCAGTATCAAGTATTGTCTTCACCATTCAGGCTCGAAGGATGGAATTCGGAGGGAATGGTTGTGTTGTTGCTCAGGTCTGAAAGAAAGGCTGTCTTGGATTCGTACAGTGTTGGGATGCGTATCTTGCTGCAATGAGAAGATAATAGTCTCTAGCCATCACTCGAGCGGTCTCTATTCATCGTCTTGCTCGCTCTCGCTCGCGCTCTCAACCTCAAATTGTTCCTCTTCTTCCTCTTCGATAGGATTTTCAGGCTCGGCGCCCTCCTCGTCACCGTCCAGCTCATTCTCCTCTGCGAATTCGTCTGAATCGT